>JAPVCG010000036.1:0-89307 GCA_029606305.1 Paecilomyces fulvus
TTTTTTTTTTTTTTTCTCTGATAGATGCCTGATCAAAGATCTCAGACAGGGACGCGTATCCAGCCGGAGAACTTCCCGAACTCCCCGTTCCATGTCTGTCCAGTAGAAAATCAATAAATAATCAACCAAGACTCTTCAGCCCGACGACGCCCTAACGGTGCGGACATCGAGCCGACGGTCTCGTTCCGAGGACCGGCTAAAGTCCTTTCCCCTCCGACTGCTGTCATTTAACTGCTTTGGGGAAATCATTCGGTATGATCGATCCTTGTTGATATCATCATCACCAATAATAGCAGTACTAGGCAGTATTTTCACCACAGTTGTGAAACGCATTCGATGCATTTCTAACCCTAGCAGCCTCATCCCTTGTTGCCACAGTGTATGATTCATTTTCTCCAAATCTTTTTTTGGTGAACGCCAAGCATCGAGCAAGAGTCGTGGGTCAAATGACTCCGAAGTCGGAGAGCCCCGGATTAAAATTTAAAATAGAGAATTTCGGGCGAAACTTTGGGATTCTGGAGAAACTGTGGAAGGTGGATCGGATAATCCAGTGGAGGAGCTCTGAAGAATCTGAGTGGGACGAACTAAAGAAATTAGGTTAATGGATCCAGCGTCTTCTCCACGGAGCTTCGATCAAGAATACTGCTAACTAGCTAGCAATGGGCATCTATACTTCTCCATTCGTGATAAGAGAGATGCATTGGACTGTACAATTATTGCTAGAATAGATATGCCTTCCAGAATGTGAAACTAGAAACATTCAGAGATTCTTGGCAATTCTGCCGGTCGCAACCGTTGACGATGTCGAACCCAGCACAGTGGTTGGTCGACGCAACGTCATGCCATGCTCATCAACGAAGCTGATTCAACCGGATCCGTGACAACCAACATCTCCAGGCCTCATCAAAATTCCATCCCGAAGCACATTGCCCAGCAGAAAATCCATTGATTCTCACCACATCGATTCCGTCCTTGAACGGTCGGTTCTGCCGGACAGCAGCCATGTCGTCCTGCTTTGGCTTCCGCAGGTCTCCGCGGGGAGGAGATACGGAACCTCTCCTCCCCCGCTACGAGGGTGACACAGCCCTCCAGCGGCGTGTCCATCAGAAGTTGCACACCTATCAGATGCTCCGCGCCCTCTCGGAGGGTTATATGCCATCGACGGAGCAGACTATCATCAATCTCCGCACTCTGCTCGCGTCTGACGTCCTCAATCCCAATCCAGACGAGGTCAGTGCGGCTGGACGTCAGTTGGCCCGGGATGCCAGGCTCTGGATCCGTACCTTAATCGAGCTGCTGCGAGACAAGAACAGTCAGGATCAGCTGCAGGAGTTCCTCTGGCACCTCTCCAAGTCGCGTGCTCAGCTTGATACGGGTCGTCTGGCCCAGCAGGCATCACAGATCAAATACAAGACAGATGTTAAAGCAGGTAAGGAACGAAGCTCTTCCAACAATGGCACGAAACGGTGGAGAGTGCAAGGACTAACGAGCTCTTGACAGCCTACGAGAGCCTTCAGACCGTCGGGGGTCTGCTGTTGACCAATGCGGATTTCCGTCTGTTTGTCGAAGACCTCGCTACAATCGGACGCCAGATCTTCTCTGATACTGCCTTTTCCCTCTCAGATGCTGCCAAGGAGATCGGGAAGGAGGTGCGGCCGTCACAAGTAGAATTGGAGACCGTCCAGGGCGCTGGATCTGACGAACAGCCCGCGCCCTCCGCCGAAGAGATTCGTGAGGAGGCCACAGAAATTACCCGACTGGCAGGCAATGGTGCAGCGCAGACTGGAAAGACAGCCGTAAAAAGCGCGGAGGAGCACCTCTCGGAAGAGACATGGGAGACGCTACTTTACCGGCTGAAGAAGGTCGTTGTGAACCTACGAGAACGGACGGATTACGCCGATTCAGTATCTACAATCTCAAAGCTGGTGAAGCAGTATGCCAAGCTGTACTCGGGAGCCGCGGAGAATACATTGGAAGCGGTTGAAGAGGATTTGGAGCTCAATGAGGAGGTCCGTCAAGCCATGGAGCGGTTCTGGACGTTTGTCCGCTCTTTTGGCAGTGAAGAAGAGTGGAACAAGCTGCAAGAGCAATTCAACAACCTGCTGAGCCATTCTCAGAAGGACCCGGAGTTCGAAAAGCTCATGTCGGAAATTGGATCCTCGTTGCAGGAGATGCTGACGGACCCTAGCTTCTTTGATTCAGCTGAGAAGAAGGTGGGAGAATTGAAGGAGAAATCCAAGACTATCGGCACCGACACCAACATCCGCCAGGACGTCGATGCCTTCCTGCAGCAGACCAAAAGAACCCTAAAGACTGTGGCACAGGACGAATCGGTAGCCAAGTCCATCGCGGCCAGCAAGAAGGTCTACCACGATTTATCAGAAGCCTGTAACAGCAAGACAAGCACTCTTGCTTCCGACCTAGTCCATGTCTTCCTGCCGCTCCTGATCCGCGGTATCCAGCACATTCCAATCCCCAGAGTTGAGATATCGGTTCCCGAGATGGATCTGCTGGTAGAAAATCTAGTTCTCGAGCCCGGTCGTACGGTCCGCAGCTCGTCCTTCCTCCCGTTCAAGTCGCACCTGACCACTCGCAGTGATATTGAGCTGGTTAAGACGCACTCTAAGAGAACGACGACTAACATGAAGACTACCTTCACCCTGTCGGTCGAAGGCCTCACCGTGTCTGCGTCTGAGTTTGGCTACTGGCTGCGGGCCCACTCCGGTCTTTTCTTCCGTCTGAAGGACGAGGGAATCGCGAGCTTTTATCTCGATGAGCGCGGTATCGATATCTCCGTGGACGTGGAAGTTGGTCGCGAGCGTCTAGAACACATCTTCATCCTTCGCAGTGTTCGTGTCCACATCCACAAGTTGAATTACAATGTGCGTCGCAGCAAGTGGAGCTTCCTGCTGTGGTTTGTCAAGCCATTCCTCAAGCAGCTTGTGCGCCGCGTGTTGGAGAAAAGGATCGCAGAACAGATCGTGGACGCGGCTCGCACCCTGAACCGTGAGCTGGTCTTTGCTCGAGAGCGGCTGCGTGCCACCAGGATCGCTGGTCCACAGGACCTGGCCACCTTCATCAGAGCGGTCACGGCGCGTATGAGGTCCAAACAAGACCCAGATGTATACACCCGAATTGGCACGGATGCCCCGGACACTGGTGTTTTCCAGGGCGTCTACGCACCAGGCAGCATTGTCAAGCTGTGGCACGACGAGGCGGAGCGAGCACAGGAGGCTGTGGAGCACGGCGACACGAGTGGTGGATTGGGTAGGACATGGCGGAATGATATCTTTGATGTTGCGGGTACTCGAGCATAACTGCTCGACTCCACGACAGCCCTTATTTCCGTGACTCTCACGCTCCTTTGTGGACTCTCATGACTCGGTGTTTACTTCATGTTTCTTATTTTCTAAGCTGGTTAATTGCAAGGATATCGCACACACAACACTCGATTAAGGTTTGAATTGTACTGGGATTTTGTTATCGAGTTCTGTTTATTCCATAGTTAACCTACCCCCGTCTACCAATCAAATAATACCTAGTTAGTTAAGTACGCCTTATTTCCATTTCTAACGTTTTGGTTGTCCCTAAGATGAATTGGTCATTTTGCATCTATCCCACTCGGGAAGGGGGTGAATTAATACTATAATAGACTAAATAATATAGTTATATATTCGAATCTTGGAATTATTAATCAGGGACAGATCTAGAGCACTTGGTCTGGTAGAGTATAAGATCATAGTTACATAGTGAGAACATGTCAGTAGTTTTGTTCTTTCATCCCACTCCCTTATGCTGATTCGACGATGTCCCTGCAGTAGAGTTGCAATTAGTTTGAGCATAGGCGATATTTTTAATATGTACATATTATGTTTGTTCAGAAACTTCCGCCAGGCAGCAGTGTTGCTCATGTCTCTACAGACTGCCACATATTTTAACAATTTAATTAAAATTGCGGCTATTAACTTACACCTCATGATTTAGTTAATGATCTACAGTAACTAGTTCACGTGAAAGTAGTTTAATAGAAGCCGCAACTCCAGAAACGTCCCCATGTTGTTTACTCAGGGCGGATAGCGTATCATATAAACCATAGTATTAGTAGCGATGATTTAGATCCGTGGATCTACCAGAGTGTGTCATGTCAATAGAGATATACCATCATATGTGCAGTATAGTGTATAGCCTTTAGTTCACTATACGATTTAAGCGTGCTGCAATGCAATGCTTTTGATTTGATGACTTATAGATCTGATCTCTCTTAACTAATTATGATGAGGAAACCAATAATAGATTATTAGTCAAGTTCATTCTACCATGAGCTAACTACATGAATAAATAGTAAGGAGAAACTTTCCTATTCCTGAATATTTATATAAGTTCTGTGCTTACATAGTCTATTTTCTATTGTGTGAAAGATCGTCGATGTAGTGATTGAGAGCATCCAGACATAGACTAGCTTATAGTGTGCATTAGTTGTGTAGAGATATCGGGGATGGGTTACATTGGTGAGATCTAGAGTCCTCAGAATGCTTGATGGCAAGCTGAATGTATTGGTGTACTTCTCCTTTGATAACCTGGAAATGGAAGATTCCCTCAAATTCTGACGAGGAATAGGCAAAGAGATGAGAACGGCACGCCATGCAAAGATCAAGTGTGTTTTTCCTTTGTTACTGTGCTGCACTCCATCTATCCCCTAACCACTCAGCCATTCGTATGGAGCCTTCGGAGAGCATTGTACATTGTACCATTTAAGAGGCACCACTAGTTACCTCAGATTCTACGATTCTTACGCGTAGAATTGGAAATCTTATGAAGTTTTCTTTTCAGTAATATCATATTTAACATCTATGGATATTAGAACATCCCACCAGATTGAAGAAGTGTCATCAATGATATAACTATCTAAGTCAATTAACTCCTCTTCACCCTTGAAAAATCCTCAATCTAAAACATCCCCACTCATCGAAGACTGCTGACTCTTCCTCGCCACCTCACACAAATACCACATGATCTGAATCGCATCCATCCCCACCTTTGCCGCATGCTCCAAATTAAACATCTCACACAACCTCGTCTCATTCCCAAAGAACACATTGAACGTCATCTGCAACCATACCATCGCAGTATACAGCTGCAACGAATCGGCTACTGTCTGATTGCTCAGTGGGATCGCACTGGCTGGGATATCTGTGCAGATGACCTCTTTTAGTTGATCGTAGTTCAGACCGAGGCCTTCGATGTCGTTCAGTTGGAAGCTGTTGCAGAGGTAGTCGCGTTGACTTTCGGTCGTGAGGCTGCCGGCGACTTGGATGCCGAATACGACGTTGGAGATGGCGCGGTAGGTTTGGAGGGGTGTGGGGGAGGAGTTGTTGGTGGAGGAGGAGGAATTATCACGGGGGAAGAGGATGTGGACTTTATTGCAGATGTTAATTAAGGAGGGATGAGATGGGGGTTGGTAGGTATACTGACATAGATGATTAAGATCTTCATGATCTTCCTGATTCTGAGAATTAGAATCATCCCCATTGTCCCTTTTCAACAACAGACTGGTTGGGAGATGAAAAGCATTCGCAAGCTTTATAGCCAGGTCCCAAGATCCATCTGCTGGAAGGCTCTCCTGATTCACTCCAGGGATTCTGGTTCTTGGGCTGCCATCACGATGCGCGACATCTTGTGTGCTGAGGCTCACATGGAACAATGTATAGCCACCTGCTATTAAGATAGCAATCGCAATAGCTGCTGGATAGAGGAATGAAGATGGCTTCATTCCTATGTGAACAGTTAATCAAATACAGATTTCTTTCTATCTGAATAAGGGGTCGGAGATTTAATAGATATCCACGGTACTAGAGGCAGGTGTCTGAAACGACGAACTGTGTGCAACTCAAGGATATAGCGTATGGAAAAGAAAAAGGAATCCGAAGTAGCAGTATCCTTCTGACGATATGCTAGAACAATTGACTCCGCACCTGTCTACCCTTGAAATTCACTGCACGGAGAATGCCGTAGTCTAGTAATAGTTGTGCTAGAGGAGTTTGTCGTGGCTCAAAGATAGCGGTGATGTTCTGGAGTCTCTATAATGGATTGATCTAATCTATAGCAGCATTAGAATCTGCTTCCAAACCACATTAATAGTACATTCGCCATGAGACCCATATTGCATCTCCACATCCTGCTTGTTCATTCACCTCCCAACACCAGGTATAATTATGAACATCAAAATAGAATCACAGATCTGACTGCCACTCCTGCTCTTGCTCCAGTAAAGCTGACTTAGTATCGTAAAAAGGAAATATCATCTGATGATAAAGAGATGTGAATAGAAATACATCACAGTTCGTCTTTAGCCTGAGTTGGCGGAGGTATAGGCCGACCACTATCCTTTCCGAGGTCGACACCATTCTTCTTACGCCATTTCTCCCACAGGGCGTAAAAATCTTTCTCCATTCCGCTCTCCATCTGGTCCGGCAATACAACTGTGTATTCGACGTATAACGATCCGAATTCGTCTCCACCGTGGTGCTCATGTAGATGGCCATCATGATAGATGGGCATGCCTTCGCCCTTGACCGTTTCCACGGATTTTGGCTGCACAACCTGGCCGCGTTTACGGCCGAGTTGGACGACGTGGCCATCCAGATGGGTAATGTTGCGAGTCCACTCGCCCATCCATGCCTCTCGCAGGGAGAGAACCTCCTTCCAGAAGAGATCCTTGCCCTTGCGCCGGAAAAAGGTACCATCAGTGCGCTCTTCGTCGTTGGCGCCCAGCGCAGGTTCCTTCTCTGACAGGATAACGATCAGGTCGCCGGCGACCCAGTCAGGACTCTCGTCCGCCTCGTTCTCAAAGACCAGTCGCGTGCCCTTATCCATACCGGGCTCAACAGTCGCGGATACTTGGACTGACTTGCGAACGACACGATGTCCGTGACATACTGGGCATGGTTTCTTGATCGTCTTGCCTTTCCCACCGCACTTGTCGCAATGCATCTGCACCTGCTGGAACATACCGGGCGCGAGCATGTGTTTCTGTATGATGATTCCACGACCGCCGCACTTGTCGCATGTCTCAACCGTTCCGTCCGCGGACCCAGAGCCCTCACATGTTTCGCAAATCTGCTGCTTCTCAATAGAAAACTCCACTTCTTTGCCCGTGTAGAAATCCCGCAACGGAAGTGATAGACGAACTTCCATATCTGGTCCTCTCCGATGACCGCCTGCATGACCGAAGTGGCCTCCGCCGCCGAAAAAGCGCGAGAACAGGTCGAAAGGGTCGTGAGCACGCTGTCCGCCTCCTTGCTGGTGTTGTTTAAGTCCTTCATGTCCATATTGATCGTATATCTTGCGAGTGGATGGAGTCGAAAGTGTCTCGTAGGCTTCGGCTATCTCCACGAATTTCTTCTGAGCAGTTTCATCTCCGCTGTAGCAAGTCGACAAAATGCATTAGCCAGAAGATAAAAAATAGGATGGGACGAATCAAATTCAGATTCTAAGCATTCTATAGAGGAACACTACTTACGGATTCTTGTCCGGGTGGTACTTCTTGCTCAGTGTCCGATAAGCTTTCTTGATATCTCTGTCGGAGGCGGACTTATCCAGCCCCAGTATCTTGTAATAATCCTCGGCGCATAACGACAGAGGCAGTAAAAGTAATAAAGAAAGTGCCGCAAAAATGCGAAATAGAAGCATGGTGATCTCTGCAGACGAGCTGCCGGAGCAGCTCAACGAGGTTGAGTGTTGCGCAAGTAGCTATCAATATCTATCAGATATACGTACCCGATGTAACCCGGGCGGTAGATAAATGTATATGGCCGCTGAAATTCAGGGCTGTGGAGAAAACGGGACACTCATCCAGTTCTGTTCTGCAACGGAGAAGCGCCGGAACAAGTACCTGGAAGGGCGAAAAGGCGAAGAAAAGGAATTGAGTGGAATAGAGCAGACCAGATCAAGGACAAGCTGTAATCAAATTACCCGTCGCGGCCAAAGCATTCGATTAGGTGGCCGCAAGCTGGTCGGAGCATCATTTGTCCGCCTCCGTCACGCACGTGATTTTATAGTCACCAACAACTGCTGGACTTCGTTGACATGGAAGAAGGTAAAGCCCGTCAAGCTAGGGCTGACAGTGCATTCAAGTATCGCCAAGAAGCGTTCGAAGAAGAACAGAATATCTATAAGATTCCGAGTTCACATACACCCCATCCAAATATCCCTCGGGTCCAATAGATCGCTTAGTCATCAACTTCGCGCCGCGATAACTAACACCGGCAGAACCATTTCACCGCCTTTAGATATCGCTATCCGAAATTTTTCGATAGAGAAATTGTTGCGACTCGAAACGAGCTAAAGGACTTCGCATTGTTGCTCGTACAAGATCAAGGGAACAATATTCAGCAACCTGTCTTCGAACATTGAACACGAACTTTTCCAGTGGAAGACAAGACAAGACCCTGAACACCCACAACCATGGTCCGAAAACTGAAGCATCATGAGCAGCGGTACGTCTCTCACTAACACGTCAGGATTTATCTTCCAATGCAGATTTCCTAAATTACCATCCTGTATAAGTAAATCCTACTAACTTCTTCCCTCCAGCCTCCTCCGCAAAGTCGACCTCCACAACTACAAATCCGACGCCGGCCACCGCGAACATGCCGTCCGACAACGATACCACCTCCAAGATCCCCTGGACTACAAGAAATACAACTCCCTCGCGGGCTCTCTTCGCCAGCTCGCACACAAGCTCTCCGCTCTGGACCCTGAGGATCCCGTCCGGAGAAAGATCGAGAGCGAAGTGCTCGAGAAGTTGTGGACGATGGGGATTCTGAAGCAGAGTCGTGAGCAGGGGGCCGGGCTGAGTAAGGTCGAAAGGGAAGTGACGGTTTCGGCGTTCTGTAGGAGAAGGCTTGCGGTTCTGATGGTTCGGTCGGGGATGGTGGAGACTGTTAAGGCGGTATGTTGGTCTGGGTTTATTTTGAGGGGATTGGAATACTGATGATATAAATCTAGGCTGTTACTTTCATCGAACAAGGCCACGTGAGAGTCGGGACCGAAGTCGTCACCGACCCTGCGTACCTGGTCTCTCGCAATATGGAGGACTTCGTCACCTGGGTCGATTCCAGCAAGATTAAGCGCACTATCATGCAGTATCGTGACAAGTTGGATGATTTTGAGCTGCTGTGATCGTATCGGTTTACGGCGGATTGTCACTTTAGTGGTGTTGGTACCAGTTTATACGGTTCATACGCTAGAAGCTCCTAGTACGAGTGGTGCGATGTTTATACCCATGGTGATTATTGGACGAACGGGAAGGAATAAAGGATGATGGCCCGCTTATTGAGGTGTTTGATCGAGGCTGGATCGATTGTCTGTATTGCATTGCGACGGCGTTATGTGGTTTTTCGCCTAACGGCAAAAAAAGGATCGTTGTTTAAGGATCTAAGTTAGAGTTTAGATAGGAATGGTAAAATCATCAGTGTACTAAGGAAGCACCAATAGAACTACTATCAAGCTCACACGGGATATCATATAAGGTAATAGTACTCGTGTCTGTTCATATACTCTTGACATCATATGTACGGGTATCAGTCTGGCGGCTGCCACTTCAAGGGGCGCCAGATGCAAGCAGCAACGCAAACGCAATGGTATCATCGATGCAGGAAATCTCACAACACTCCAGCCTCCTCGCTCAAATGCAATAGTCAATGAAAAAAGAAAAATCTCTGAGAAAAACGAGAGAACAGTATCGCGGAGGAAGGCCAAGTTTGCTCGTGGTCCATCTGGGGTATTAGTTGGGCATAAATATTATGATGTTTGGATAAGACAAGCCTCCCTCCGTCAATAAGGAAATCAAAAGAGCATGAACGGTATGAGTTCAGCTCAGAAAGCTGTTGCAAATGAAGGTGGTAATAGAATTAAGACGTTGACATCGCTCGCTTCCTCACCTTCAGACAGCGCCATGTTCCGCGGTCGTCGGTGGAAGAGCTGGATTTACTGTTCCTGTTCTCAAACGCGGCGCAGTAGCTGGAATCATCTTGTCCATCGCCACCCAGCCCGACAGACTTCTCGTGGAATTCCTTGTCGTCGAGGGCCTCCTGGTCCGGAACATCCATTCTGAAACGTCGTACGCTGCCCTCGTAGTTGGGCTTCCCATGTTTCCCTATTTCGTAAAATGGTGTTCTCTTGGACCCAGTCTTGCACCAGCTGGGGGCAAAACGTCTCCATAGTCCGCGAATGCCGCGAGTGGAACGATCGATCTTCTCGTACTCGCGCTTCCGCGTGGATGGCGAGGTCCAGTCAATCACTGTAGCTGGGACTGTCTTGCAAGGACGCTCGGATTCTGAGTAAGCGCTGCTTCGCCGTCCCGCAGAGTGGATGAGGATGGGGTCAGCATCGGAAGGCTCTGCATCGGGATCGTGCTCTGCTGCAGTATCGAGAGCAGATGACGGATATTGTCGTGATTTGAGAACAGGAGACATCGCAGGAGATGGAGATACCGATGACATGGACATGTAGTCCGGTGTCGTTCGCGCGAAACTGTACGCCGGCGTAGTATTCGTGCGGTATGGACGTCCAAAAGCATAGGGATCTTTGATCTCGACACTATGCCGCAGTCCTGGGCGACCGCTCTCCTGTTGCTGAATTCCAGTCCAAATGCTTCCGCTCTCCTGGAACAGTCGACAACTCTCACGATGAAGGGATATCAACTCATCGCGCTTCTGCGGTGACATGACTGTCTTGCCACTTCGATGAGAGCTAGAAGGCGACAAGGAACCATATGTTGCCTGGCGGCGAGGGAGCTGCAGAGAGCTTCGAGCACTGGCTGGTGCCGATCTTCCAGCAGTACTCCTAGAGGTAGAGCGGTTCGGGCGTTTGGACGTTGATGACGCACGAGATCCTGGCTTCTTCGACTTCGTTTCGTGATGAGGAACTCTAGACTCCGATCCATCAGGTAGCGGTTCTGTCGCAGGTTCCAACTTCATCAGACGCTGCAGTTCTTGCTTGCCTTCCTCGTCAGAAGATGGGCTGCCAGGCACAGTCGCCGACAGGGAAGGTGATATGTCGTTAGGCATGGTTAAGTCACTGATTTGAACAGCGGTATAGAGAGATTTTCTGTCTGCACCCTGGTACAGGCTCGGAGAGAGGACTGTTGCGCTGCCATCCAAGTTTGCGATCATGGATATGGTGAGAGGGGAGTTGAGGATGGCATCGCTGCAAGGCGTGGTATGTAACTGAACCAAAGGACGGGATATGAGGTCGGTGTGCTGCTGGTGTTCTCGGTTGCTATGAATGCTCTGCGGTTGCCAGTTGCATGTGAAGGTGGCGGTCATTGTTCCCTGAGTCGCTCTGGCCCAAACTGGGAGGGGATCTAGTGAATGATCGGCCGATCAGCTGGTGAACTGAAGAATCTCGATCCAAGCAATATGTCACAGACCTCGTTTCAGAGTTGGATGACCAAGTGGCGCCAATGAGATGATGTCTAAGATGGATATAGTTCTTTTGATGTATACAAGGTAGGCTGCAAAGTTTCGGGTGACAGGAGAAGACGGTGCTTTTATTTGCTGCCTCACTCAACCCTGCTCCCAGCAAGCAATTTCCCGATGATCACCGACCCGCATATAAGAGCACTCTACTCTTTCTTTTCGGGAATATTCTTCCACGACTTTAATTGACACTGTATGCGTCAACAGCGGTGGCAATGTTTTGACACCAGCCACAGTCCCGATAAGATTGGGGCTAAGCTGAAGTGGAGCCGATCACCGCCTGGCGTCTCCAGGGGAAGCGAAGAAGATGCGGATTGCTGACTGACGAGGAAGACGATGAGAGAGAGAGAGAGAGAGAAGTGTTACAGGGAAGGGTAAAGCGATAGTGGTGGAAGGTGATAACCTGGCGATGACAATCAAGTCGACCACGGAATAAAAGAACTCTGGAAGACGGTTCTACCAGCCGTCGTTTTCGTGATCCTGAGGAGACGATCAACGCCTCGAGGGGCACCTGGAATGCAATACTGTAGGTGTGCCTGTGTCATGCCCGCCAGTGGCAAGGCTACAGACTCGAGAGGGTGACAGAAGATGGAGTCTGGTGACGCCCGAATAATTCACAAGGAGCCATCCCGCTCTATATACGGACGACTTTTCCCGTCTGGGATCTTCGTCTTTGTGTTGGTACGAGCATTAGCGGCGCCTCTGGGGGACTGTTCTTCAACGAAAAATCGGACGGTCACTTAAGGTGTCTCTGATTGACTCCTTAGTTAGTCCCTTCAGACCGACAGGGCTCAACCATCCAGGGTCCAGACACGTTGTTGGCCCCCTGGTCCAGGATCATATAACTAGGCCCCTCTATCGTTTGGCAAAAAATTAAAGGTCTGACGCTTGATGAAAGGACCATTCAGAACCTTGTCAAGCCATCTTCATGAATCATTGGGCAGCTCTCATCTGCCTTCTGCAGCCAGCCGATATTGACCAACCTTCGTCTCTGACAGCTTGACCGACTGACCTTTCCGGTCGTGGATTTGGAATTTGACGACTGGTTTCAAGCGCGGGCGCCAAAGACGAACAGGACTGGCGAGTCGTGCACGGTTCATGCGCCGTGATTTGCGTTTGGCGCCGACCTCTGTCATAACCGTTCTCGTTGCTTGATCGTCATGGCTGGTGGCCCGTGTGGCATGACTGGGCCGTCATTGCAAGACATCATCGAAGAGCAACGATGATAATCACCCTACCCTGACTGGGTCTCGTATCCAGAGACCGACTGAACAGTTGACGAAGATGAACCCGTCTGCTGTCCGTCCAAGACAGTGACGAACAGTGGGTTCCTGTACCCAAGCCACAACCTCACACCGCCTCTCGCGGTGTCCCCGAAGTCGGTAGTATTATTTACCTCCTACTAAAAATCTTTGCTAGTTAGTAGTATGCACTCCGTACTCAACTACTGTAGATGGTTATTACGTACTATCCGTTGCCAGAATGACGGATCACCTGGGCGATACGCTGGCTATGATTTAGTCCCCCCTTACATCGTTTCGCATTTAGGGTTATTGAGGTCTTCTACTGGTTCCTGACAACTCACCAAATATAGAGAGAGTATTCTAAATACAGCATTCCCTGGAAGCGCTGGAAAGCTTCTCAAGAGCTTTTTTTTTTTTTTTTACTTTAGAAACAGCGTACCTGACATCTCCATCACACCAGCCACTGATTCTACCGGCGGGGCTTAGTTAGTCTCATCGCTATGACTCGTCCCGTCGAGCTGTTCGCGTGGCTTCCGGGTTTCCGCGGGCGCCGGATTTCCTTTAACTAATCTCCAGAAGAAGGTAAAGTAGTACAACTATCAGCCGGAAGGAAAGCCGTAGTTAACTGGACGGCTTCATTCACCGTCCACTCAACATTGGATGAAACACCCAATCATCAAGGAGGCTAGTGACAAGCACGACAACAATGCAGGATCCGTCACCCACTGCTGCAGTTCCATTTTACCAGTCCCTTTTCTCTCTCCAGGCGAGTGGAGTGATCATACACATTGCACTCCGTGTCCCATTTTAATTTGCAATCCAATGTTTTCGACAACAGGTACAGAGCATTAGGTACCTCCACACCTCCACGGCCAGAACAATCTGGAAACGTTGCAGTTGAACTAGAGTAGTGCAATTCACTAGACAGGATAAAGTCAAGACAGACACCTGAGGCTTCATTGACAATCACAACAGGAACTACACCTGGAAGAACCATCATTCTTTCATCAGCTCTCCCCAATCTTGAATTTTCCAACCGAGAAAAAATGGGGAGTGCAGAGTATCAGCACGATTGGGCCTTAGGACGCAACGTGTCCAAACCTTTTTGCGCGTTGGAAACCATATGCATGTACGGAATACTCATGCACCTAGATCCCATATCAGAAATCACGAACGATAGCCTCAACAGTAAAAGTAAAAGGGACAGAAATGAGTCATTCCCTCAGCCTTCAAACCATTTCATAATCATAGATTCTATCTACACCGTCAATTGAACGCTCAATCGCCACCTCTTTACAGTCTGAAAACACAATAACATCGGTGAAAAACAAGAAATCAGACCGCCCCAATTCCCATGAGAAAAATTAGTCTTCAGCTTAGGCATGTAGAAGACTCACTAAGTACTGTAAGGGTCTCTAAAAGGAATAATTACTGGCTATCTATCATATGAGACCCTGAAAATCATACCTGACTCGCTTACCGCCCTCGTGGCAACCCTGTCGCGAGGCGGAATCTCGGTCCGTCCCGATCCCATTATTATGATTTATCCCTGCTATTATGGACTAGGAGGAGGCTCGGGCCTCAGGGTCTTTGTGTAGTATACTTTTCTAGTGTAGAATGGGATCTTCTTCCTTCGTGTTTCTGTGGCGGACTGCGAGCTTTATTAATGTGGGGTTGCTGATCGTCTAGTTACTTAGAGCCGGATTTTAGTACATTGCTCTCTCTCTCTCTTCTGAACATGCTCTTAGTTACTATTGGTTGTTTAACTGATACTAGAATAAAGTCTTTGCTTTCATTAGAATACCCGCTGAGATAGAACTCCAACGCATTCCCAAAACCATCTAAGATTCAATGATATATTTCTTGGGAAGAAGACGCTCATAAGAATAAAACACAACAACTATCTATTGTACTTGCATTCATATATTCTGATGTTCAAAGAAGTGAATGTATTTTCTGTGTCACCTGTTAAGTAGTGGATTAGACAATCGTTGTTGTGCTAGAAGACTGTTGTCAGTAAATAAATATTTTATTATCTTTCCATACCGAACGATATATCATCTGGAACATAGTTGTCCTATGTTCCATATATAGTCCAGTTCAATAAGTAAGTCCTTAGTGTCCATGAAGTAAAGTAGAATACCTAGGATCTTGATCTTCGCTCATCTTCGTATTTCTACGACAGACTAGTTACATACTGCCTGCTAGTTAGTACTAAGCTGGGAATTTTCTGATCGCCTAACTACCTGGTCCTAATTCAGATACTGCTCTCACTTGTCTTGTCCACGCCCGAGGCTGCATGCCTGAATCATTACGTGGATGGTTATTCTGTCTGTTGATCGTGTACGAGGACTGGTGGTCATCTCATGTACGGGTAAAGTCTGTTCTGATTCGATTCGGATTTATTTCTACGCTCAAGATCTTTGTGTATTTCATAGACAACTTCCAATTTATCAATTGAGTCCTGACGTGGAAAGCAAGTCGAAGAGGGTTATTTCTGATAGATGTATGAGGTGCTTCTGCTCCCGATGGCAATGCTACAAGTCCCAATTGTCAGGGTGGTGCAGGATGACGGCCACAGTGTGAGAAAAGCATGTTTCACTCTCGTAATGCACTGTATAGACTAGGATTAGTTTAGAGTTTATCAAATTATTCTGCTCTCATTGGAAGTGATAGAGAAGTGAGGATTTTTTTTTTCTACTATAGACCGGGACTCGGATTAGGGGATCATGTGATTTTTAATACATTGCCGGTTTGAAGAGATGGTGATATTTCATATGGAATATATAATATGCAGCTTATAGAAATCGATCTTCATACATTATCCGAGGCCCCTATTCCAGGGCAAGTCTCGTTAAGAATGGGATTGGTCATAAACAAAACAATACATGCTCATCATTCAGTAGTTCAACTACAACGTATACTCAAGCTCATGGTTCTCCATATCAGTCAGGTCCAGCCATCTATAAGATTTGTTAGCGTTTTATGTATTATTTTCAGAGAAATGAGGGGCAAAATTGAGGGCAGAACATACTCTTGGTTCTCTAGTCTAACGTAAGACGGATCAGCGCGAATCAGAGCCTTCTTCGCATTCTGTCGACGGTACCACCACCAGATGAAGTACATGTCTATCAGACACACACCCCAGCAGACGATAATGGTGATCTCTGCGGGGACATATCGCGGAGCATCCTTCGGACGGAAAACCTGTGGACCTAATTTGATTGTTAATAACGATGCTTTCTGATGAGAAATTGTGGTTTCCTCCACATACCGATGATGTTGCCAACACAATACCCAATCAAGTAGAATGCTGCTACTGTCGTCTTCTTCGTGTAGCCTGCAACGTTACTCGACACGAGAGAAAGGAGCGCCACGAATGGAGTTGGGCTGGCCATCGTCATGTAGTATCCGATTAGCCGGCCAACATTGTTCGACAACGGCAGAGCAACGATGAGAATCATTCCAACGATCGAGCAAATCAAACCACCAGAACTGAAGAGAATTCGCTGTCCGAAACGGTCTCCGAGATAGCCATTTAGGATCAAAGCAATAACTTCCACTGCTCCGCCGGGAACACCATATAGCAAACTTTGCTCAGCCGTATAACCAAAGCTGACGATCTATAGCCCGGTGTTAGTGGGAATACAAAAACAGGGTTGTTCAACTTACCAGTTGACTAAAGAAGTTAGAGATACCACCGTTAGGGATATCAGCCACCAGTGCGTAGAAGAAAAAAGCCCACGTCATAGGATCCAGTAGAGCCTCCTTGAACTGGTACAGCTTGAAGTGTTTGTTGCCGATTCCTTGCTGGTTGACGCGCACACGCGCGACAGCAAGGATGCGGTCTTCTTTCTTCAACCAACGAGCATTCAGCTGACTGTCAGGAATGAGGTATAGGAAGTAGAATCCCAGCACGATGGTCAGGAGACCCGTCACCAGGAAGATGATCTTCCAAGGCTCTATCTCGGAGCCATGCTTTCGTGTGCCAACAGCGACACCATAGGCCACAAAGCCTCCGAAGATCTGACCCCAGCCGTTGAAACTGAACCAGATGTTGACACGACTACCTTGTTCCTTCTTGGTGTACCACTAGCGACGACGGGACTTGTCAGTATATGTTCATTGCTATACAGACCAGAACAAAGAGAGAGGTCAAGCTAACCTGGGAGGTCAAGAGAGCAAATCCTGGAGTCACTGCGGCCTCGAATACACCAAGAAAGAAGCGGACTGCAATGGCGCCAGAGTAGTTGTTGACAGCAGCGAAACAGCATAGAATGAGTCCCCACACGATGATACAAGACGCAGAATATTTTCCAAGCGGCAATCGTTGGAGAAGCTGGCTTGTGGGATATTCCCAGGCCAGATAACCTATACGCTGTGAGTTTCAAGTCTATGTGTTTGTCATGAGTGATTTTAAATTACCGAAGTAGAACATGCTACCAAGCCATTGGTAGTCATCTCCCTTCAGGCCAATGTCTGTCTTTATTCCCATAACGCTTGCATATGATAAGGTCGTCTCTAGAATCATGAGCAGTTAGAGTATGATCAAAAATAACCGGTTTCAGACGCTAGGTAATCCATACTGTCAAGATAATTCATGCCATAAACCACGCACATCAGCGGCATCATGTGTCGGTCAATGATTCTCAACAATCTCTTGTTGGTCGCTTCATCAATCTCGATCACTTCCCCTTCCATCCCAGAGAAAGCCTTCAGCGCCTCATCAGCATCCTGGGCATGCTGCACAATCTTCGCATCTAGATGCTTCTCCACCGCAGTGCGTTCAACATCGGCCACCGCCTCCTCAGTGGCGGGGCTCTTCTCGTCAACCGTTCCCATGATCCACGCACTTCAGCAGCGGTATGAGACGTGCCAGGTGAGATTATCCTTTCGCAAGGTAGATTTTCTGAGCCCTGATCGCCCTCCTAGGCTGGCAGGTACTCTCTGTAAGAGGGCACTGGAAGACGCTTTTCAATGCGACCGTGACGTGTAAATCGTGGAAGCAGTTCTCCAGGTAGCGCAGTATTTTTTAAACCGGGACTGTTATCTACTGCCTGATCTGTGCCACCCTAATGTCGGCCCATGTCGACAAGTGATTTTCCCGATTGGGGTAGATAGCTGGGGTTGACGAATCTTATGCGTCAACTAAGTTAGAGATAAGGATACCAGAGCTCCTTATCGCGATAGCTCCCCCATCACATTCCAGAAAGCTATGAAGAAGAAGCATTCATACTCGCCATTCTCTGCATCGGCCAAGTGCTGGCGCAACCAGAACATGAAATCGGCCGTTGGCCGTGGGAGGAGTAAGAGGGGCTGATAACCGGCGTGGAGGACTAATTGGGAAGGTTCACGCTTCAATCCACCGTCGTAAGCCATGAGTAGAGTGGTGCTATAGGCCTCTATAGCCTTTCCACTTCCCCGGACTGTAGGTAGGCCACGCCGCTGCACGAGTGAGCATTGATGGGTTGACATCCGGCGAAACATTCTCCGCACGAGGGTGCATGGGCCTGTCATACAGATAACCCGAACGAAGATCCTTCCATGCATCGAAGATTATATATTTCCAGGGTCGTGGAGGAGAAACCACAAGTTTATTGGAAGCGTCGTTGGCCCAAGTCGAGATAGTCAGAATCTTAAAACGCGCCTAGCACGCGATCCGAGTCACCTAGCTCTATCAGGAAAGATAACGGCGGCGATAACTGATCAAAGATGATCGATTTAAGTTAATAATAAGGGTCTGTGCCCGGTCTTTCGATGATAAAGTGTATGGCGCCACAGAGCCATCCACTTCTCCGAGTGGCTTTCAGATCGAGAAGCGACTATCTACTGTCAACTGCGATTGGCACAACCCATGAGGAGAAAAAGAGAGAGCAAAAAAGAAGAAGAGGAGGAAGAAGTTACCCTGAACAACAGAACACTATCATTGAACCTGTACCATCAAAGCATCGCGATCCATAGAAGTGCAATCGCCTCTAGAAGTTCAAACTCTTTGTCCATCGCGCATTCAGGTGTTGAGATAAGAGAAGTCTCCACAACTTCCTTAAGTACTCCACGCCTCTGGACCCACTACCTACTTATTAACGTATCCCATAACAAGAGCAGAGGAGCAATCACAGGTAATCTTATGAGAAATACTTACCCACAGTCCAGTAAATTGAGTTGCCTACCTGCATATAATATACCTCGATGCGCTGATCTACTCTAGTTCGCCTTTTTTTTTGGTAACGTGCAAAACCACTACACTAGCCAAGCAGATTTTCATAGTCTCTCAGTATAAGAGAGTTGGTGATGTTTCTTGAAGAAAAAAAAGGCGCCACGATATACATTTTCAAAGTCTTAAAACACATATATCCTAGAGCCAGCCCCTAAGCTTAAGATGGATAACAATTGTCGTCTGCATTTCTCTCACGCTCTTCCATATCGTTAAGCACTTTATCAATGTAAGATATTGTCAGATTAGAATCTATTTAACGCAGAGGGAAAGAGTGGGTATATTTGAACAAAATAAGTAAATTTCGTTATGGACATTATCACGCTTTTAATATCTATTTTCTTCTAGATTCCAGAGCCAATCCCCATGACTTATAGGATCCAGTAATTTTGCAAGAGAGACAATGAAGACCTTTGTATCGCGTACAACCATGTGGGATTGCGAATTGATATATAGTTCCTTCAATTCAACATACTGGGAAAGCGAGTCTCCCCTCACTGCTGGCTAACCCTAGCCTGGTAGGCCGCCCAGCCCTCCTGCTGGTAGCGCTTAACAGCTTCGACAGGATCCGGAGCAGCATAGATTCCACGACCAGCAATGATGAAGTCCGCTCCGCGGCTGATCGCCGACTGAGGAGTCTGATACTGCTGTCCAAGCTTATCACCCTTCGACGAGAGATTGACGCCAGTCGTAAAGACCACAAAGTCCTCATCCTCCGAAGCCGTCGTCACATCCGACTTAATCTCCGTCAACGCCCTCGTAGAGACGAATCCCATGACAAAGTTCTTGTACTTCCTGGCATAGTCGACGGAGACCTTCGTATACTCTCCGGTAGCAAGGGATCCCTTGGAGGTCATTTCTGCCAGGATCAGAAGTCCCCTCTCCTTTCCGTATGGGAAGTCTGGAGAAGATGCGGTCTGCGCTAGAGCCTCGACGATACCTTCTCCGGGGAGGATGGCGCAATTGACGATGTGCGACCATTCAGATATCCGTAGTGCACCACCATGGTACTGCTTCTGTACGGTATTTCCAATGTCGATGAATTTGCGGTCCTCGAAGATCAGGAAATTGTGTTTCTTCGCGAGCGCCGTCAGGCCGGAGATCGTCTCCTCGCTGAAGTCGGATAGGATATCAATGTGGGTTTTGATCACGGCGATATGGGGACCAAGGCCTGTATAAGTATCAATAATTAGCTTAGAATTCGATGATAGACGCATAGGTGTGCGGAGTCGCGAACAGTAAGTGCCAACTTACGGTCAGCAAGGTCAAGCAGCTCTTTCGTGGTTGTGACATCGGCGGACACGGTGACATTAGTCTTCTTTGCCTCGGCGATCTCGAACAGCTTCTTCGTGAGCACATTAGGGTGGTTTTGCGCCCGAGCGGCGTATGTCAATTGAGATCTGGAAGACATGGTTGTTCAATGGAGGGGTGGGTTTGGAGGGGCAAGAGGAAAAGATGAATTTTTTTTTTTCCCTGGCTGCTATCCTTGTCGCCAGCGTTCTCTAAAATGATATGGTCAATTAATGGTTAGTCCAGTAAGACTTTTATTCAGGAAATCCTCGGAATGAATAGAAGTTCCTGATGAGACTGTAGAGGTAATGCGGAGCTGCCCTCCAGATCAAAAATTCGCCGAATGCGGGATGATACCTAGTGCCCTCATCTCAATTGGCTGGTTCCCCGCGGAAGAACTACTAGAAGCTCCTGCTCTAGCAACCACTGCAGAGGCCCTGTTCATGGGAACTTGTCTGCGTATCATCAATTTCAATTGAACAAACTATCTATGTCTTCTGTACAGACATAAGTCCAGTTGATAGATCGCGGATCAGCTAGTGATCAGTATACACCAAGCACAGCTTTCCGCAGGGCGAACCCGGTCCTTTATTCTAGTAAAAAATACATATCGTCATTGCTACACCTTTTCCCCGACTATTCGCAAGCCAATGATATTCATACAGACATTTAGAAGCTCAGCAGGTCCTTCGCGACACAGACAGTCATGCCCCAAAGACCTGCCTGGCAAAACCAGAACATTGCGCCCATTGCCCTACCCTTGCCATTGGGCTTTCCACTGTAGACATATCCATACAGGAAGAGTGAACGGAAGAAGACCCAAGTCGCACCAATGGCCGCAGCAGCGTTCGGGTATTTCAGACCAGCAACCAGGGTGAAAAGCATCGTCTGAGAGGCATTCTCAAGGAAATTGGAATGCGCACGCTGAGCACAATTGAACTGTTCGGCCTTGCGCTATATATAGAGAGGAGGAATTGATCAGTATCGTGTCGCGAGCTACACGGGGAAAGCTCATGTTTAAGGGAGGCATCACAGTAAACTCACGTTGGCCTTGCATTCCTCGACAGTAGCGTAGCTGTGTGGATAGGGGATCTTGGCCTCCTTCCGGATTTTGGTGGTGATAACGCCGTGGACGAAACCAAGGACGGGAATAGCACCCAGTGCGACGGCGATGGCCGCGCTAATGCGACAGACGATGGTTGTTAGTCAAGATTTTTGCGTGTCATAGCCTGACTTTAGATGCAGAACGCAGCTCCGGGACTGTAGGTCCAGTACAGAAGCTCAATACTTACCCGTAATTCTCTGGGACGGTGATGGTGATCATCTTTCTCAATCTCAAGTTAGTCGAGGACAGAAACTAAAAGTTATGAGCAAGTGTATAGAGAGAGTTCAGTTTTGCGACAGCGTCAGTTTCTCCTGGACGAGTGAGGATAGAGAAACAGATGGGTAGATTTGGTAGCTAGGACGAGCTCATGGAATATCCAAGCCTATTATTTCAATTATTCACCACTGAATCCGCGCAAGGAGGACAATCTGTTCGTTCGGCTCTCGGGGCAATTCCAAAAGCCTATCCATGTGTTATCCACTCTCGGGAGCCCAAGTCTATCCGACCCCGTTGGGCCCGGGCGCGAAACATGCCTTGTAATGTTGCGCGGTAGAACCTGATCGTCGCGCGTGGAATTGATCGCGCTGGAGGTTGGATAACAGATTCGATCAAGGTCATGAACACAATGGGTGTCTCAATGCGGGGAGTGATGTTGAACAATGGGTTTCTGCCTTCCCTGCCATGTAGCACTGTACGCATTAATGAAGCAGGCACCAGCTGTATAGTACTCCCGATTGCTGGTTCGCCATAGTTAATTCTCCGAAGCAAAAAACAGAGTTCTGGTGACGGGAGTCGCGATGTTTCCCAGGACGCCATCCCTCGTTCTTTAGAAGAGATAAATTTTCATCAATGCAAGATGCCCAGAGTCTTTAGTATTTAAGTCTTAGGCGCGAGCTTAGGTTAGTTACATTGGTCGATCACGTCATCCCTGCCTGAATGATAACCATGCATTCCGGCTGATTAGCTGTCAAATTGAATGTGAGGATGTTTAGTCTTTGACAAAACGACCTCAGACTCAAGGAAGTCGCTCATCGGACAAGACCACATGGATTGCAATATGTGCAAAAATAAAAATAAAAAAAGACATACTCAGATATCTGATGGAGCTAATTCGTTTATAATTAGAACATCGCTTGTATAACTCGATTATATGCCCATATATTCGTTCCAAGGAGATATAAAATCAAACTGCCCACGCAACCCCCTCTGTAACTGTAATCTAGATTATAGGCATCTTACTCACGCTGCCGTATTTGGCCTGCCAGGCGAAAAAGTACAACAACGCACCTAGAGGTTGGCCTACCAAGCAGAAGCTCACCCAGAAGACCGAATTCCCCACGATTTTGCTCATAGTATCGTTCTTTTTCTCTAATGGCATGGTGACGCTTATGAGTGGTATTTGAAACATCATACCGGCAAAAGCAATACCTACACAAGGGTTAGCTGCACGTTACTAAATATTGAGGAACGGGCCAAAGATACCGATTAGATTATGGGTCGGGACCCCCACCAGCATCTCATGCAGTATAGCCGAAAATATGAATACCATCAAGCCTGCGGTGAAGGGGCTCCAACCTCTGCCCACCAGTGGGGAGAAGATGTGTCTCTTCATGAAGAGATAGACAGGTTTGTTCCAAGACCTCCAATAGCTGCCCACGCTGGGGCTATTCCACCAGTCCGAGTAGAACTCGCGATCTCCGAAGCGCATCACTTCAGCTAGGGCGTTCAGTAGCGATTGAAAGAGTGCAAAGAAACCAGCAAGCCATATGACTAACGAGATCGTGGAAAGTTTCATAATCCGTTCCAGGATGGAGGCGAAGTCGAGAACCGCGATTTTGTCGAGCGAGTTGCGGAGGACAGGAGCAGCGTACTGCGCTGAGAGGAGCCAGATGAATACAGACAAACCAAGAAACTCCATTACACGTTTCATCACGAAAGACCAGCGGATATGCGATGTTCTGGGATAGACTGGTTGGTAAACCAGAGTAGGGGCTAACCAAAAATATGTTAAGTTTCCAACTGTAATGTTCTGAGGATATGGACACGAAGAATATATCTCCGGGATTGTAGACTGAGTAGATGGGTTCAGCATTGCATGCCGCAAGTCCCGGTTGGTAAAGGCGTAAGAGCAGTTCTTCAGCCAGACAATGATCGCATGGAGCTCACACAGAGTCCCTATACCTGGATGATGAATGGAATAGTACACCACGAAGTTAGTGACGGCTAGACATAGCGTGGCGTTCACAGTATGAGCAAATGCCACAAAGCGCCAAGTTGACTGGAATGCCTTCTGTTCTTTCTCGTTCTCTTCAGCAGATCTATCCTTTTTCATGCGTCCCACCGCACCCTTAACTTGTTGGGCAGCGGCCAACTCAATAATATAGGCAACAAATAGATGGCATGGAACGAGAGCAAAAAGGATGGCACCGAGTATAAGATCATGTTTCCGGTAGTCGTGGCATCGGATGCAAATAAGGACGCCGTACTAAGGCAAAGTCAGCACCAGCATCGCCTGCGGGAACATATAGACAGTAACTACCTTCATGAAATTTTCCACAATGAGGCGCAAGTTCATTACCACTGTCACTTCCGGTCAGTGTCTTCTTCTCCCATGATAGGTAGGTTGCAACGGTACCTAAGACAATGACCATGAGGTTGCGGATGCCGACGAAACTTGGCGTGACCGGTGAGTCTCGACTTAAACAAGAAGGTTGTATCTGGTTGTGATAAGCAGCAACATGGCGATACTTTGACCTGGCCTGCTGCACTCGCGACCCAAGAGTTTTGCCTGCAAAACTTGGAGAACTGCCCGACATCCCCTGGACGGACTTCGAATCCTGAGACCGCACATCATGTCCGGAGCTGACAGCAGTATCTACCAAGCTCGCCATCCTAGAGGACAATAACCAAAGATATCCTGATTATGTTCGAATATTGAGAATCGCTCGCGGCCAGCTCGGATGAGAATAAGATCGTATGCAAATAAGTAGTATCAGTTGTCAGCAGATGGTAACCGTTTCCGGTCACAAGAAAACGGCCACTCAATTGCTGCGTTAACACGACAAGACAACTAGCAGGCAAGAGTGAGACTCTGCCGCCAGTCAAGTCATTAATGGCAACACGCACACATTGATCAGGACCTTGTCGAGAGGAGCAAGGGCAGTGTGGCGGGGTTAAACCACCACGACAGCAACGGGGAACGCAGAGCTATGACCTCCGGAGCATCCTTGGACCTTTAGGAGCCCTAACAGCTGTTCGGCCAATGACAGCCGACGACCGCAACATCACTCCGCGGTTTCTGCTCAGAGCGCCGACGACCGCTGCACGCATACGAACTTACCAAGGGTCGATTGTGCTGGTTACGGAATTTCTGTCGTCTGCAAAGAGGGATACTCAGAGTACATGCTAATACGGTGATATCTCTTGACATGGTCGAAACCCCTCGAACTCTCCGACCGATCGAACGTTCGTGTTAGGCCAGTTTCTCGTGACGGTGTTGCGATGGCCCTCTACGACGAGTCCGCCAGCGACTCGCAATTCGCTACGAGACCCGCGAGACCCTATGAAGGTGGAATTGTAGGGCCTCGAAGGCCCCGTATGTGGAAACTCCGGCGTGTATTATATCTGAGCGTGCTGACAGGGTGATAGGACCGGTCACTGACTATGGCTCGTCAATGCTACAGTGGATGCGCACGCGGCGCCCACGATACAAAGGAGCTCACAGGATGGAGGCTGAGAGGCCAAGCGCAAGCTATGTAGTTGATGTGAGATACTTACCTCTCGATCTTCCCGGAGTCAGCCACTGATCTCTTGCTAGATGGTGCCTCCCTTGGCTAGAATCCATTCACCCGCAGATACAATCCCCGTTCGACATTTACATCAATCGATTGGAAAGTCCAAGAAGCCGATTACAGTCGTGAGATGGACTCCTGAGGGTAGGCGGTTATTGACAGGCGGGCATACTGGAGAGTTCATGTTATGGAACGGGACTGCGTTCAATTTCGAAACTGTCATGGATGTAGGGCGACAACTGTTCTTGATTCGCAATGGTCCTCCTAGCTAACTCCCATCCAGGCGCATTATGACCAGTACCAAGCAGGCGTCACTTCTGCAGCGTGGTCTCATAGCCATGACTGGCTTATTTCAGGAGGACAGAAGGGTGATGTAAAATATTGGCGCCCGAATTTTAACAACGTGGAGACCGTGGATGATGCACACCATGATGCGGTTCGAGATCTATCATGGAGTCCAAGCGACACCAAGTTCCTATCCGCTTCGGACGACACTACGTTGAAGATCTTTGACTTTACGGCCCGAATGTGTGATACTGTGCTTACTGGCCACAATTGGGATGTGAAATCCTGCGACTGGCACCCCACCAAAGGCTTGCTCGTCTCCGGTTCAAAAGATCACCAAGTAAAATTTTGGGATCCTCGCACTGGACGATGTTTGACGACACTACACAGTCACAAAAACACCGTGACAACCACCAGATTCTCTCGAGTGAACAACAATCTTCTGGCTACCTCTTCAAGAGATCAGACGGCAAGGATATTTGACCTTAGGATGATGCGGGACATTTGTATTCTCAGAGGTCACGAGAAGCCCATCTCATCATTAACATGGCATCCTGTTCACAGTTCTTTGGTATCCACTGGCAGCGAGGATGGTTCGTTATACCACTATCTTCTGGATGAACCCAATGTGCCAGCGGGCCATGTCCCTACACTTGCACCATGGGACAGCCCCGATCCGCAAAATTGCCCGGCGCAAGTTATATATCCGGCTCATCGCATCCAATATGCGCACAGTTCTACGATTTGGTCTCTAGATTGGCACCCTCTGGGTCACATTTTGGCGTCCGGTTCAAAGGATAACTTTACTAGATTCTGGTCTCGGGCTAGGCCAGGAGAGACAACCTACATGAAGGACAGATTCCACATTGGAGAAGAAGCGGCTGAAGCACAAGGCACCTGGAGCAGGGGGTTTGGAAGACGCCAAATGCGCGAAGAAGAAGAGCAGGAGCTGCAAGACGAAGCCGAAGGTCTTGTCGACCAGAAGAAGCCTGCGGCACAGTCCGTACTACCCGGTATTCAAGGTGTTCCTCCTGGCCTTTCTTTCACAGATAGTTCAAGCACACCAGGCTTGATCCCAGGCATCGGGGGAGCCCAGCCGCCACCGCCACCGTCGCAAGAGCTGCCCACGTCCGTGCCTCAAATGGATCCGTCTCGTCTGGCATCAATGCTGTCTAACGGTCTACCGCAGCAGCAGCAGCACGGTCAAAACCCGCAGAACTTTGGTATTCCCGGATTTTCGATGCCGACACAATTCCCTAGCATGCCAGCGAACCTCAACCTTGCTGAATTGCAGAAACAACTTCTCTCGCAGGGCATTCAGTTGCCTCAGCATTTCCCTCCTCCTCCCAACAATGGTCCCATAGCGCCCCCTATGATGGGAGGCATTCCTGGCTTGCAAAGTGGTTTTGCCGACAATGGACCTAACGATGACGGATTCGGTACCCGCAAGAGAGGTCCACTCCCTAGCCAGTACGATAGCCTGAAGGAGGAACAAAGGAGAGGAAACTGGCGTACCGCAAGGTAATTTACCCGAGTAGTGATTGGGATAAACGGGGCAGGTTGGGCGTACTATGTCAATTTTTTATGTCCAAAAAATGTGGCGTTAGGTACTCCTTATTAGTTTCACTGGAAGTGGGATTTAGGACGTCTCGGTAGGACGGCTTGACCGGTTGTCTATAGCATATTATACCGTATACCTTGGTACGAGAATTATGACATAATCCACGGCCATGAAGAGATTGGCGGCTGTCGCATATCTTCTGAGTAGGCCAGACACCACGGTAGGAAATCAACGCTTCAAGATCCGAACCTCTAGACCATGTCCGGATACGTAGTTGCCGCGGAGGGTCTCTGGAACATTCTGTCTAGTCTGTGCCATCTCATAGACCACCTTGAGTCGGGAAGCTTGACAATATTAATACAAGGACGTTGACCCCGGCCCAGACCAACGGAATCCAGGTCGACATCGCAAAGCTCCCTGCTTCATAAACGGCCCCGAGACTGCTCACCACGGATTAGCATCAATCACGTACATAGTATCATGACACCCGAGTAAAACTGACAGTAGGCCAACTATGCTGCCGGCCAAAAGTGCTTCCAGGCCACCAATGACACCGTACACCAGGGGCGTGATCCAGATAACACGCCAATTACGCCATTGCATAAAAATTGCGCAGGCAGCGACCACCAGGTGTGCACCACCACTCAGAAGGAGTGTCCAGTTAAGCGTAAAGCGCCATATATCGGACGTGTAGTAAAGGTAGTTGGCACTCCCAGTCTTGCCAAACACAGGGTCGTACAGCGATGGGAAGGACGGCGTCTGGTAATCGAATGGAACCCGATCGCTGGTGGTCATTTGTTTCCGTGGTGAGGTCTTTCAAACCGGTAAGCAATGCTGATGATGAAAAACAATGTGCACCATCGTGTCCTTATCGGGAAATGTCTCTGAAACAGCGCTTATTTGCACACGGATAGGATAGTTGTCTGGGTTAATGACCGCGGCGGTTTGCACCGTTTGGCTTCTGGCTTCGGCTATCTACCTCGGCTGGGGCTGATCTGGGGTCGCCGCGCGGGTTTAGCATCCCGACATCTGGGGTTGGGATAGCAAGGCGTCTGTTTGTTTTTTTACTGATGCGGTTATCAACGCCTGTTTGCTAGCATGGCAACAGAGCGATCTTTAGCAAAGCTCTTGCGGTCGCTTCAGGCCGCATCGGGGCTTGAAGATGCCTTTGCGTAAGATAACCGGGACCTAGAGTCTATGGACCGTTACTGACGTGCTCAGATTACTCCCCACAGCAACCAGCTTCCTAGCGATTCTTACGAATCCTCTGAACGTGACCCTGCTTGCATCTCAACTGTTGAGCGCACCTGCAATTTGGGATCATCGTGTGGATCTGCAAACGTGCCGTCGAATCATCAGCGTGTTTAACACCGCCGCAATCACAATCCTACAACAAGACACAGTCGATGGGCCCCGCGCGCCATTTGCGAGACGGAAAGGGTTGGATCGTGAGGCATGGGTGAAAGCTGTCGTAAGCGGTGCTGATGAGAGATCTCCACGATGGAGGCATCTTTTACTGCTTGGGGGAGTCCTGCTTGGATTTGAAGGTCAGAGCAGGCAAGGGCTGCCTTCACATATCCGAACGAAACTTGAGTCAGGGCTGGTGAAGGCTACAAATCTTGCTCTAAACGAGCTCGGGCCGGGTGATGGTATTGATGGTTACGCTATGACAATGGTTCTGAATCATACCTTCGAGTTGCTATCGGATTTCGAAAGGAGCCAGCTAGACTATGATCGCCTGCTTCCGGCGATGGTTCGCGCGACCTTCTTATCTAATGAAGGGCTTGGAGGGGGATATTTTCTAGGTACAATTGATCGTGAAGTTGTCGAAATCCCCGGCAAGAACTTCAAGTGGTCTGCGGAATCTGCCAGCTACAAACATATGGAAGCAATATCCTCCAAGACGCTCGTATCCGCACTTGGGCCGCTGTCGCGATTGGTAGCCCACGCAATTGAGAACGTCAATGACCGGTCTCTAGTATCTGGGACTGTTGATTATTTGGCGGACTTCGCACGCACTTTGATAGTGCAATGGCGCCAGAACAAATTGTCTGAGATTGACAGGGCTGAAGAAGTGGTTTTCTTGGATGGAGAATCATTAAAAACGACTGTTCCCGCTCTCTGGAGACTGTTACGCACATGCATGTTTTCGATAACGATTGTTCTGCGAGCTGTCTTTGGGAGAGTTCTTAACGATCGGGTATTGGCGGGCAATGGAAGTAAGTTCATTTCGCAGATCCTCGTGTGATTCATGTCATTGACTTTTCCAGGTGCACCATTCTTGTCGATGCAAGTCCTACATATCCTTCGGAATCTCTACTTTGTCTCTTCTAGGATCGGCCAAAACGCATCTTCTCAGTATACGTTCGTGTACCTGACCGCCATAGATATACTATCGCAGTATCCGGACCTCACGGAGAACTTCTTGCGCAGTATCAAACCCAGTGAGCTGGGTCAAATACCAGCGCACCCCCTCGAAAGATGTCTTGACCTTTTCTTTTTGAATACGGCGGAGCACTTTACTTTGACGGCGTCGCCGGAAGTAAGCGAAGAGCTCTTTATTACTGCTGCCCTCCCTTACCTTGCTAAGGGAGGGAACAACCATCTCCTGGAGATATTTGAAGCCGCACACAGCGTCGTCCTTGCAGTGTTGGCGGCGCCTAAGAGTGCCAGCATAGCAGCCAAACATCTCCCATTCTATATCGACAACCTTTTTGCTGTAAGTTCCTTCGGCGCCCTGTTATTTTCCACTTGCTTACAGCCGTCCAGGTTTTCCCACAGAATCTCTCCGCCCGCCAGTTCCGCCTTGCCTACAAGACCATTCTTCAGATCACCGCCCCTCCCTCGCCTCTAGCAAACAGCCAGCCGCTTTTGCCTTCTACCCTCCTAGAGCTCCTCCACAACCGTGCACAGCGAGCATCTCCGGAGCCCCTGCCGCCACCCAAGCAAACACAGACCACAGACGAGCTCACCAATTCCCCACCCCCCATCTCTGAACAAGCAGCTCTGACTCTTGCCTTGATTGACTGTCTATCCTTTCTGCGCGTTGACGACCTAGAGGAGTGGCTTCCTCTCACAGCTCATCTTATCAATAAGATCCAGAACCCCGAGATGCGGGCTACCTGCGTTGAGCGCCTCTGGGAGGCGCTCAGTGGCGGTGAGATGGATGTCGAGCGTGCGTATTTCTGTGTCCTCTGGTGGAGCACAAGAGGTGGTAGGGAGCTTGTCCTCCATGGTGCGGAGGGAGAGGCGGGCTCCAACGCTGAAGATGGACCGTACATGAGTGGTGCTATCAGCGGTGCTGCTCGTGAGAGTAAACTTTGATGCCGACCGGAGTCTGATCGCTGGACACTGTCGATTTAGCAAAAGGCGTTGGTACTGTATATACATTCTTTTTTTTTTTTTGATATCCCGGTGGTTCATGTACATAAAGACTTCTACTTCACCATCTTTATCACATCACATATCTCGTTCCAGCATACATGCCCCAACACGAATCATGCGGGTGCGATATAAACAAGAGGAGGAAATGATATCTTCATCTCTAGATTTTGAAACCAACCTATTTTGACAACCATAACCCATGCAAGTATCCAGCCCAGCATACAATACATATACATGATCGTTTAAGACCACAAACTCCACACTTCAGGGGGTATCATAAATCCAAACCATCCTTCCCAATCAGTTGTCCAGTCTGTCCAAAGCTGATATTCCCAACATATGACAACAAAGACACGACCCAACACCCCATCGTGCTCATACCACACTGCCACGTCGTCCACCGATTCCCAACGAAAAGACCCGCGGCCAGATACATATCTTCTCATAACTGCATTTTTCATCCTCAGACGCACGGTCACTATCTTCCATATTTTCATCAGACTCATTCAGAATGGGAAAGGATTCGTAGCCTTCTTTGAGAGGGACACTGAGATGACGGGGCCGGGGCTGTCGGATTATGGCGGGGTTGTCTTTTCTATCGGTTATAGATGTCGGATTCGTTGCAGTCGGAGAGCCGGACGTCGTGCTCTTTATGTGAGCACCAGCAGTAGTATCCTTACAACCAACCCTCTCTCCATCCCTATCCCCAGCCTCCCTCAACCTCCTCCGAAACGCAAAGCTATCAAACTCATCCCACGCCCCATCCGGCGCTCTGGGCGGACCTAATACAAGTCTCACGTCCCTCTCCAAGACCCAATGCGATGGACACGGCGCCGGGTCCTGAACGTTTGGAAAAGCGAAGAAAGATCTTCGACACAGGGCCAAGTTCTCGGGCGTGTAGAGCGGGTTCTGTGCGCTGTCGGTCGTGTAGCGTCGGTGGGTACTTTGAATGGTCTGTGGGGGTGGTTGGATAGGGAATGATGGGCAGATGTAGACGTCAGAGGTTGTGCAGCCGCAGGGTTTGTGGATGTGGCTGCGGCTGCAGCACATTGTTTCGGGGGAGGTATAGGATGAGGATCTTGGCTTAGCCGGTTCGAGGGATGAGGGTATAGTACTGAAGGTGGTGGCTATATTAGGGTCTTTGGGTTGTCTGATTTGAAGAGAGCTCTAGAGCTATGCCAGAAGTTGATCGGAAGATATTTTAGGGCCAGATGTTGCAATGAAATAAGAAGAAGCGTAGTCAAGTGCGAATGGTATGGAGAACAAAGCTCTTTATATACTGCAATGCAGGTTAGTCATAGGAAAGGGAATAATCTATCTTGTGTAACCATCTAGCAGGAACGCTGGATGAGTTCGTGGGTAATGAGATAATTGAGATTGCTTGGTGAAAGGCAAGGTTCACAAGGCATAGGTGACAGAGCTGGTGCTGTCAGGGTGATTAACTGGTTCGAATTAGAAATTAACTTGTCAGCACCATGTACCACTAGCAATGTTCCCAGAAAAACAGATTAGATGAAATGTAGAAACAAGAATTAGACAGCGGTCTATCTGTATGGAATCAAGCATATAGCTCACAGGAATGAGGGTATCAAGAGAGAGAAGTTGATATCTTGAACTTGTGCAACAGAAGATATTGGAAAGAATTATGGATGCTTCGAGTTCTGTTGCGGAGACAGACATGCAATTAATGAATTCCGGGGATCCCAACTCCTGTTTGTTTCTTGTACTCCCGATACTCATCTCCGAAGAAATGGATCAGGAACCTCTCCTCTCCTATTATTTTTACTGTGTCAACGTTTCTTCTTGTGATTGGAAAGCCTATGGATGTGGAAGAGAACTTACTTTCTATTCGAGCGGAAAAGAACTTCCACAAAACGATCGCATATGCCCAGAAGCAGAACATGTTCCCCAGCACCAGTTGTGATCCCAGTCCCCACCAGAAGAAACCAAAGTAGCTGGGATGCCGGAACACACTGTATACACCGCTCTTCACCAACGTATGTCCCTCTTTGTGTTCCACCTGCACTGTATGGTTGAAGTTGCTGCCCGCCTGGGCCATTGCCAAGGTTCTGAACACCTGGCCGACTGTCATAAGGACCAATCCCACAAAGACCTGGATTTTAATTCCTCCAAACACTATCGCAGTCCATTCAAAATAGCTGTCGGGAAGGAGCAAGTGGGAGAGTGTACACTCTGCTATGGCTGAGCAGTGCGCCGCGTTGTATGCCCGGCCATTTGCGCTCAAGAGAAATGCAGATATCGATGCGTGACGAGTGTTGTATCGTGCCGTGACGTAGTATTCGAGGAAGTGAAAGAGGCTGAGGGACGCTATGAAGAAGGGTACGCGCCATAGCGGAGTCGACAGCAATAAGAAGAGTGTGAGGCACAGAGACACTCCAAAGCTGATTCCCAGACAGAATGCTCTCAAGGATATTCCAGAGAGAGCTTTCTTTCCACCAGGGTAGTTCGAAGGGTCAAGACTAGAAGGCGGCTTTGCAGATCCGTTGCCGGCAGGTCGGACAGGCGGCCACTCGGTTCTCTCGACGGGGCGCTCCATAGGCCATGAAATATTCGAATGGCCAGTATTCGGATCGGAGGAAGAAGAAGTTGCTGCAGTCGACATGATTGTCGCGTGGGAGAAAATGGTGGGGGCAGCTTATCGCCAACTTGGGGTGTTAGGATGATCTCTTCAGACTGTCAGAAGCGGCTGAGTAAAAGCTATTCGAAGACATAAACGTAAGGCCAGGTCAAAGAAATGCCCATTGGGCCTTTGTTCCACCTACGATCTGCTTGACATGATCTGATAGACTCCAGCCGCGTTTTGTTGTTTTGTTTCTCAGGCTATGTTGTCACTTGCCGCCGTCTCCGCGTTAGGTACCTAATCCTTGGCGGGCTGGAGCTCGTGTGGAACCGTCTACGGACAACCCCGCCAAGATGAGGCTACAGTACCTAGTCACTAAGATTAGAGGAGTTGTCGATCGTTTATGGTCGAGGTCCCCATGATAAGTATCATCTGCTTCCGTTTATTTGACAGCTGAACTATCGCATATTACCTTTTCTCGGTCTCAAAGGCTACTGTTGTCTCCATAGCACCTTTACTACCTACTATCCAGGCGGTCAACAATTTCCTTCTCGGGATAGATATCTAGTACAATGTCTGATTCCACGGAAAAAGATAAGATGCTCCGCGGGGAACTCTACCATGCCTTTACCCCGGAGCTAGTAGCCGCACGAGCGCGCTGCAAACAAGCCTGTAACAGATACAACAATGCAGGGGAGGTTCCGCGCCGACGGCTGGTCGAGCTTTGGAGAGAGTGAGTGGCCGTACTTGGAGCAGAGAGTCCATCCATTGCTTTTTGTTCAATGCTTCTACCCGGACAATCTGGAATTGGTTTAGTTAATCTAAGATTAGCTGCGAATATCCATTCAGTCCAGCTAATAGTGGACCAACAGTATCGTTGAGGATAAGACACCTCTTCCGGAACCAGCAAGCGATCCAGTCCAGGATGATTTATTGTTTCAACATGAGCCATGGGTTGAGCCACCAATCCGCATGGACTACGGCTTCAATGTGAAGCTAGGAGAGGGTGTTTTCATCAATTTTAACTGCGTGATCATTGACACATGCCTGGTCACCATTGGCTCCCGAACCATGTTTGGTCCCAATGTCAGTCTCTTCAGCGGTACGCACCCACTCGATCCTGCACTTAGGAATGGTACCCAAGGCCCAGAGCTAGGCAAAGAGATTCATATTGGCGAAGATTGTTGGATCGGAGGGAATGTCATCATCCTACCAGGAGTGACCATCGGAAAAGGGGCTACCATCGGTGCTGGTAGTGTAGTCACGAAGGTAGGACAGTTTCATAACCGAATAAACCTACAGAAACACTAATAGCAGTTTTCTCAGGATGTCCCTGCTTTCCATGTTGCTGTTGGCAATCCAGCAAAGGTCATCCGCAGAATTGAGACCTCGATGACGGAGTAGTCAGCTCGTCAGTCTGCTAGATGTCGTCATCTTTTTGATTGCCGGCATAGAATCGTAAATGCCAGTCCCAAGGGGTCTAGAGAAACTGCATTGATTGCCCTATGTTTATGTTCATCTGGGGTGGTTTGGTGCGGGAATAACTAAGAGGAATTTGGCATTGCATTACCTTGGGTGAATTTCGACTAGAATTACTTTTTGTATATAGTCAATAGACGTCCAGATCTCAGGCGATTCTGGTCAGAGTCACTATATAACACATCTGATGAAGAGTCCGCTAAGCTTCTCTACTGTTGCTATATTGATTTGGAGAGTTCGAGACTGGGAACAGGTGGGGTCGTGTGGTTTTGGAACAACAGTTGCTTGGTACGAAGGCACATCAACCAGATAATTTGAGAGACTTCCACTGCCCCTGGTGGCCAAGTAAACCTCCTCGTGCTCTCAAGAAGCCAACGGTTGCTTTACGACATCAGGCAACCCAAGATGAAAGAGCAGTACTGCCACTACGAGTGCCAGTAGCCGCACTCCTTTGTTTGCGGTAACTGGGTACAGAAAGACGTGGGGCATCCGCGTGAATGCTACAACAGACTCCATAGCTTCAATCTGTCTTCCCAGGTGGGGGAGAAAATGACATCCCCAATGTCGATCGTTCATTGCGCATGGTCAGTGTAACTGGTTTCTCAATAACAAATTGAGGCTCTTGAGGGCATGCGCTGGACGCGCGGTAAAGCTGGCCAACAGGAATCTCCAGGAAGCAATCGGCGGATAAAGTAACCAATCGGAAACGGGCGATGGTTGACGGGCATCTGGGCATTCCCGCTGCCCTGGAGCTCTCCCAGTGGGTACGCCAGTGTTTGGAAAACAGGCCTCAGAGTCACTAAAAGGCTAGACTGATTTTTTTAGGTTGAAGAAAGGGTCCTGCAGAGCTATACTAGGTGAATAGTGAACTGAACAAGCCACTGTAGACTTGCATTATTATTATTTCCCTATCAGATTGTGTGTTGCTCTCAAAGCTTCCATGGCCGGAGTGTCTGTGTTTCCGCCACCTCCAACTTTGATTCTTTTTGCATTCATTTTCTTGTGAACAGGGACTCAGCCGCCTCGACCATTCTAGCTTCGGTTTTTTTTTTCTTCTTTTCTTCTGGACTACTCTAGGTCAAGCCTGGTGTTTAAGGTAGTGGTCCCCGCTAGTTGTCCACACCACAGCCCTTCCAATTCGTCACTAACTACCGCGGTTCCTCTCCGCCCGCACGTCAGCGCGATACCGATAGTTAATGTTGCTCACTCCTCCAGGTGCTCTCCGCACCGCGGCAGCTGCCTGATTTCTACACCACCCACAACACACTACTACTTCACCAACCGTCCCCGAGATCAGTGGGAAGTTCCCTCCTCTCTCCTCTCTCTTTCCCTTGATCCTCACCTCCTTCTTTCCTTCGATTCTCAGGTGGGGTAGGAAAATGCCATGGCAGGTGCTCCGCTAGAGAGCTCTAGCACCCCGCCTGATATCATACCAACCGATCCGGACCAGACGGGCTCACACAGTGTCCCCATGGACGATACTGATCCGCAGGCTACGCGGAAACGACCTCGTCTCGATAGTGGCAGTGGTGCTCGCGAGTCGATATCGACCACCGACTCTCCAAGCGATCCAGCGCCCGAGCAGGCTGCGGCTTCTCTCGCAGCGGACCAAGAAGCTCTTGCCCAACAACGACCGGCAAGCAGAGTGACGATCAATATGAAGTCCCCCGCGACCGTAAAATCGGATTCCGTGACCGTGGAGTCGCACCCCGAGCAGCCCGATTCCTCCCCGCTCCCACGCCCGAGACCTTCCGCAGAGACGAATGCAGAGTCATCGACGGCGATCTCAATATCTTCATCTCCTACGCGGAGCCCGGAGATAGAGGTCGCTGACGTGGAGGACATGGACCAGGACCCATCCACAACAAATTGGAGGTCATTGGGCGACGCTCTGCGGGATCAACCAGCTACGGAAGTTGTACAGCTGCACGAACAGTTGTCGCTGACGGAGACATTTCCCAAATTGCGAGGAAATCTGGATCTTCGAGAGTGCATAGAGGAGATGGGATCATTAATTGAAAAAGGTATCGTGCCACTGCACCCGTTAACCACGATATAATGGATACTGAACGCAATACCCATAGGACATCCGCACGATGTAGCTGTCTTTATTGCCATCAAGAACTGGCTCGTTGACGACTGTCTAAATAATCTTGATCTGATCACCTATGATTCATTCGTGGAGGAACGCGAGTTTTGGGAGGAGCTCCCGACGGCAGTGGAGGGCCTTTTACGGAGAGGGTAAACAACACGAAGACCCTTATAACTATTACAGTGAGATTCTGACCTCTGCATAGGCTTGACTTTCAACCTAACGATGGAAACGGCACATGGAAATGTTTGGAGGAGTTCCTGCTCGGCTTCGCTCAACTGGCGCTACATCTTTTACACCTAGATACCCTAACTCTACAACAGTTTGGTGAGCAAAAGGACATACCAGCGCCAGAAATGATGTCAAGGACGTATTTACCCTCGCTCGGGTGGATCCTTCAAATAGCTACCATTCCATTTTACCGGACAATGGATAGGTTGTACAGTCCGGAGCTTGGGAATCTCGTCGCTCGCCTCAACGATCAGGTCGCTGCACCCCCATTCAGTGCGGTGCAACGTCTATCTGAGTTTGCGTCCTGCGTTGTGGAACTGCTTCCTCGATGGCCACAGTTGGCACCCTTTCTAGTAGCGGCGGTGACCGTCACTCATAGCATAGTGGAATCCGGAAATGAACGAAGAAAATTCCGCGCAGATGATGCCCTCCTGGAATCCCCCATTTTGGCGCATGCGAGAACAGCGGGTTATGCTCTTGTTAGAGCCATTGACGACAAATACCAAGAGCATATATCCAAGAAGTCACCGTGGGTTACAAGTGACACAAGCGAGTCGATGCTCCGCTATGTCTCTCTACTCTACTATAGCTTGTCCAGCCAGGATGCTGACCTAGCCACACAAATAGCACAAGATTTGTCAATAAGTTTTCCAGAGAGTGCAAAGGTCTCGGATTATCCACAGATAATACATTGGGGTTGGAAGTTCAGTGTCTTCAAGAAGCACATCATGGAAGGTCGGATGGAGCTCAGAGTTCATGGAATGGAGACTATGCAAAATGACCTCGTGAACCTCTGGAGGCAGCACATTCAGAATAATCCGTCGGGGATCGAATACCCGATCACCCAATACCTGGTGAGATTTTTGAGGGAGAACAAAATCGTCGAGTATATTGTCGGCGTCGGTTCACATCCTCAGCTCATCAGTCGAAGCGGGAATATCGTCGGCTTCTTGGTCGTGACTTCGACCTACACTGATCAAGATACGGACACCATCTGGCATGCCGTCACAGAGAGCCAGGATCCGAGAATTGTGGGTGAGATTCTCAGTATGCTCACGCGTACTTTTGCCATGCACCAGGCTTCTTCCAACGCGCTGCTCTACCTGTGTTCCAAATTACTCGGGCTTCCGCTCAACCGGTTTGACGCAAGGATGGTTGATTTCTGCGAACAGCTCCTCCACCACGTACGGGAAAAACATAGTGAGAGAAGCCGACATGAACCGTTGGATATCATGCATGTGGATGCCATTCCCCTCCGGCTCTGTGTGCGGCTGATTCGCGAGACCACTGCGCTTGAAGGATTCTCGGATGAACATAAAGCATTCTTACAGAAGTTTGCGAGTACACAACTCGGTCTATTCCTCAGTATCGGTTTGAGTGCATCAGACAAGATGGACATGTACGAACGATGCATACAGGATATTGCTGAGATGAACCAATATACCGTGGGCAGTATACAAGCGTTGAACGCTCTTCTTCCTGCCTATGATGCACATGAAATTCGGAAACTCGCATTGGACTTTGACTTGACCCGTCTTGTGATCAGCGAGTTAGCTCACGCTCTGGAAACAGAACAGTCTAATTTCAGTGATTCTTTCTCGAAGAATGGGCTCTTCTCTCGGATCCAACTTCTCAACCGCCTTATCGACAAGGTACCTGACACGCTCACGCCGGACCTCAGTGATACGCTGTGGGACAACATTCTAATGTCAAGGGGCATTGTCGAGCAGGGAAGGACCGCTCTCTGGGATATGCTGTGCAAAGTAACGGCCCGCTGTGGGAAAAGAAATCCATTTATTGAGCGTTGTATCCACGAATACATTCCAAAGCTTTCCCCAAAGGATTTCTCACAAGAAATTTTGGCATTTGCTGAGCACACTATCGGCTACGAGATTCGCTTCAACCCTCCCCCAATCGCCAAGCAAGGTGAGATCATTTCGATACCAGGGATGGATCGGATATGGCACTTTATTCTCACGGCCCCACCTGGGACGATCGAGACAAAGGCGACGAATTACGCTATCGAAGTCTACCTAGATCACGTCCTAATTCGGAGAGCTCCTCGATCGGCAGCAGAGGCAACTCATATATCTCTCGTTGATCGTTGCGTCGAGCAACTAAGGGCTGCCGCTGCGAAATTGAAATCCTTCAGTGATGGTTCTGCCAGCGGGGAAGACGAGCCCATGGTCATCGTGGCTGCTGAAGGAGAAACTCGCCTGGAAGAACTGAGGTTTAGCCGGTCCCTGTTGTTTCTGCGTCAATTTCTCCAAGGCCTGCGGACTAGGCCTCAATACAGCCCTCCGCAGATATCTCCGCCTGATCTTCCTGAAAGAGCGGGAAAAGGTGAGATCGTCGAGATCACGTACCAGTGTTTCAACGGCGGCGCGGGATCGAAAATGCGCAGTCTTCGGATCGGGGATCTCTCGACCGCTTCCGAGCTGGTCGACCGACTTGTTCGACTGACCGGCTTCTCGAAGTTCGATACTATCTATGGCGGACAGAAAGTTGATTTGCTAAGCGCGCCGCATCGCACTCTCCGCGATCTGAAACTCCGATCAGGTCTACTAATTGTCAGAAAGGTTGGAGAAGGTCAAGACGCTTCAACTGTTGGGAGACGACAGTCCCTCACTGTGGTGGATTCGGAGGTCCTGAAACATTTTGACGACCTATACGACTTGCTAGGTCTTGAAGACAAGCTAGCTCGAGAGATATTTGACTTCCTCGTTGTCTTCCCACCACAACAACGCGTGCGTGACTTGGTGAAGTCCGAGGCAAATTCTGCGGAAGAGATATTTCCTATGGACAAGCCATACAAACTGCTCTATTCCGTCAACGCCCTTACGACCTGCCTGAGAGAGGAATCAACGGAGGAAGAACCGAACCAAGCTTTTCTGCGTCACAGCATACAATGTCTAGTCTCAGCGCTGACTCGCCCGGAACTGTCAGAATCTTCTGACCAGAGCTCTTTGAAGCTTTTATTTGTTTGCAATTTCGTTGAGAGTTTGTTAATTGCTCTCTCAGTGCGCTCTGTTCCTGGTGACAGCCCACTTCGCCTATTAGACCCGACTAGTTTGGTCAGACAGCTTCTTAAACTTATAAGCACAGGACGGTCCTTAACCACTGATATTCTCTCTGAGGTGGCTATTCAGAAACTAATTTGCAACTCCTTTGCCGTGCTCATTGAGGGCTCCATACATGACAACACGTTCTGGGACATTGTCAAGGAGAATGCGCGATTTGACGAACTCATCTTCACTTTGCTTTTGGACGAGCCTCGCCAGCCTGTTCGGAAAGAGATTGCAGATAATATCGCCGTCGTCTGTGGTCCGACAAAATCGCGGAAGGGCTCCGAACCAGTCAACGACGATTCAGAAAGATCTGACTTGTCTCAAAACTTCACCACGATTGGAATCCTCGCCACGCTGTGGGCGGCATTTGTACAAACCTTTGATCGGACTCCTCAGTATGCACATCAGTCTCGGGAGTTTTTCGAAGTGGCTCTTTCCGTTTTTCGATCCGTTGCTGAGAGGTCTCCTGGTGATCTTATTTTTGGAGAATATCTCACACAATGGAGTGCCATCATGCTGAGCCATAAGACCGAGGAGTTTGTAGGTCGCGAGACAGTTGACCACGTGGTCTTGGGTTTCTCACGTCTAATAAGGGTGTGTTTGGAACTGGCGGAAATTACGGAGACACCCATCAACCCTTCCGACATTATGGGGAACGTCTTCAATAACTACCTCTTCCCGGATCTGTCTGCACCTACACCAGGACCCATGAGTCCCCAAGTGCCGGTCATGCATAACCAGACACGCCAGGAGCTGTACAACATTCTCTTATTGCTTTCCAAGAACGATGAGAACTATCCCAAGATAATTGAACTGCTCGGAGACCTCATTCCTCAGGACTATACTTATGCCCCGAACTGGTGTTTCGAACGGCAAAAGACCATTCGGTCCCCGGAGGGATACGCAGGACTGAAGAATCTGTCCAACACTTGCTACCTCAATTCCTTGTTCTCCCAACTTTTCATGAACGTCGGGTTTCGTGATTTTATGCTACAGCTTCAAGTCAAGGAGCCCGAGACGTCGCAAAGACTCCTTGAAGAAACCAAAAAGATCTTTGCTAATATGCAAGAGACTTGGCTCAAGAGCGTCGACACACAAGGAGCCGTGGATTCCATTCGGACTTACGACAATGAGCCGATCGATATCACCATTCAGATGGATGTGGATGAATTCTACAATCTGCTCTTCGACAGATGGGAAGCTCAGATCCTTGATGCAGAGGAGAAAAAGAAGTTTCGGTCCTTCTACGGTGGTCAGTTAGTTCAGCAAATAAAGTCCAAAGAGTGCCCTCATATATCGGAGCGACTAGAACCGTTTTCGGCCATCCAGTGTGAGATCAAGGGAAAAGCGGGTCTGGAGGATAGCCTCAAAGCGTATGTGGAGGGTGAGATTATGCAAGGAGGTAAGTCCACGATCTCAGAATTTTCTGGCACGGTTCTAAGGAGGAATCAAGACAACAAATATTCGTGCACGTCATGTGGACGCCATGTCGACGCTGTGAAAAGGTGAGTGGTTAAGATTCATCATAATTCTATATCTCTTGGTTTCTAATACCATTATATAGGGCCTGTCTCAAAGACCTTCCCGACAATTTAATATTCCATCTGAAACGGTTCGATTTCGACATGCTGACCATGATGCGGAGCAAGATAAATGACGAATTCCATTTTCCTCAGCAAATCGACATGACGCCCTTCAAAGTAGAGTATCTCTCTGATCCAAACGCGTCCGTCCCGCAGGACCTTTTCGAGCTGGTTGGTGTTCTGGTGCACAGCGGAACAGCTGAATCAGGTCACTACTATTCCTATATTCGCGAACGACCGACAGCGAATTCAGCGGAGTCCTGGGTCGAATTCAACGATGCAGATGTCAGCCGCTTCGATCCTTCAAAGATCGCAGACCAGTGTTTCGGCGGTCTGAATGACTCCCTTCATGGACCAGCAGTCGGCCAAGTACGGTTCAATAAAGTATGGAACGCGTACATGCTATTCTACCAACGGGTTTCTAGCATGGAAGCGGCAAAGTCTGTCTATAAGCCAACCAGAAACGATATTCCGGTGCGAGTGCCCGTGCCTGTCGCTCTTGGAAATCACATCGTTATGGAGAACGAACTGTTCATACGGACATATTGCCTCCTGGATCCTTACCACGCTTTATTTGTCAGATATCTGCTTGGACGGTCCAGAGCGATTACGAAGTCTGGGAAACCGGAAGCTTCGAAACTGGAGAAGTCAGCGATCTTCATTGCTCTCGATACTCTAGAGCAACTTGTGTCGAGGACAAGGGACCTCCTCGAGCTTGACACAATTGCATCTGAACTCGCAAAAGCAATATCTGAGACTCCGAAGGGTGCATATCGCGTTATTCAGTGGACAGCAGAACGCCCAACAGGTATTCGAAACCTAGTCCTGAAGAGTCCCCATCCTGCTGTTCGGAGTAACGCCTCGCGTATCGTCGCTTCTGCCCTCTCAAGACTTCAGGATTTTCAGGAGGACACATCACTGAGCGACATGGAGCGAGAGAAGTGGCAGATCAGGTTTTCGAATTCCTTTGAGAATGTCGTGGCAACACTCGAGAGTCTATGGCCTATCCTCCACACGGCCAGTCGGTCATGGGACGATTATTTTGACTTCCTACTATTGCTCACAAATTTCGGCGCATACCAAGCTGGTGTTGTTCTCGACCATGGATTCTTGCTAAAGTGCCTGGAGATAATTTGGCTTGACCGCGACAATACCAAATTGAAACGACAATATCTTGCCTATTACAAGTTAGTTGAGAGAGGCAGGAAGTTTTCACATAGGAAGCTCATGGATCTCTTCTATGTCCTGATGCAGCATGTCGACTTAACTCTTCCAGCCACTGCAGATGATGAACGCCGAACGTTCCGTGATGGAAAGTATTCTCTTACTGTCACTGAAAGTTCGATGATTCGACCCCTTGGTAGGAATAATGAGTTGCTACTGCTGAAGAGGATCCTTCAGCAACATAGTAATCCTCCGGCATGCAGAAATCTCGTCGGCTTATTTCTGGATTCTGAACCGGATGCCGGAATGCTGGAGCCAATCTGTAAACTCCTTGAAGATGGCTTGAGAGTTGCCCCAGCGGCGCTATGTGCTCCATTTCTGGAAGCAACCTTGGTCTTTTGTCGGAGGTGTCCTGATGAAGACCGGATCATAGCGCTGCTTGATTACGTCGCGAAAGGTATCGAGTCCATCAACAACAGTGGAGGGAGAGAGCACCTTGCCTTCTTCACAAATGTTGTCTCTATCCGGAATGACAAGATTGGAAAGGATGAATCATGGTTCACCGCCTTAGTCACAGAAAGAATACCGGACTGGGCGCCTACGCTACTGATGTACGCGGATAAGGGCGTCAGAAATATGACGTTCGAAGTCCTACGCCAAATGTTGTTTGCGAAGGAACAAGAGGAGATGCCAGACGAAACCCGAATATACTACACAAAGGTCGCCAAGGAGCTGGCTCATGCGTCTGTTGACAAGTTAAGAAAGACGTACCTTGTAAATTCTGCGCAGAGCGTGGAAGCGAGGGTCGTGGAGATTATCAATTGGGTCATCTCTCACTGCATAGAAACTTATTACGATGATAGCGACGAGGATACTGAATTTGTCCACCAGGCAACTGGTAAGTTCTGCAGTTCGCATCTGAATAATGTCAGAACACCCATTGACGTATCTTTAGCTGTTAATACGGCAATCGAGGAACTATCAGTGGATTTGCCCGACCCCACTTCAGGTGAGTCCCCCTTTCGTATGTCCATGTCATCTTCTAACTCTTGGCTCCCAGAATCTGATTTGCCTTCTCCAGAGGATTGGGAGGATAATTCTATGATGGCAAGTGATTCCGAGGTAGGGCTGGCTGGCTCGCCATGAGTGACGATCAAAACCCAAAGCAACTATCTATGGAGATAGGGGGCTTGATGAAGCACGAGCGATGACCATCATGAACCTTGTTTGCTTGCTTATTGCATAGACCGGCGTTTCACAATTGCATGACCCCATTAGAGAGGGTATGAGCTCATTCCACATTATTCAAGCGATGGCAGTCTTGTTTATTCAGTATTGCCGGCGTTTGGTTGATCCTCTCTGTATCCTTGACCGGTTCCACTGTTTTTTCCATTCTTTTTTCCTTAACTACACTTCCCAAGTGAAAGGAGCAATTCTGGCGATGGGCTTGGAGCAAACAGGCAAAATGCATGGGAGAGTAAGATTTGTGGGTGAATGTCATATTGATTAGGCATCTACCCAAGTTCAGTCGGTGCGATTGTGGGTTAGCGAAAGTGGTGTGACCTTTTGTAGGCGTCTGTTGCTCTTGCTGGGAGCAAGTCATGAATGATACACAGAATATTAGGTATGATAAACTAGGGCGGTCTCTTGATAGACATGTTGGCCCTTCAGCGACTCATCTTTTGCTCTCGTCCTTCCTATCCATCCTTCTAGTATTATATGATCCTTTTGCCAGTCTCCTAGAGGAGATTAAACACGCTCCTCTCTTTTACTTTTGTCCGATACCATGGTACGACGGATTATCAGCATAGAGAAAAGAGTACTGGGTCAAATAGCCACCGACAACAAGCCAAATTCCGATACCCCCAAATCCTTGACTGGATCGAACAGACCTGAAGCACGTATCAGTTCATTAACCTGGAATTTGATCACAGCACTCTCTTTTTCCTACCCGATCTACAACATCACTTGTTAGTCTTTCCTTCATCCTCCTACTACTATTCCTGATACGAAGACATACGATATGATATAATATGCAGAATCACTACGCATAACAGAAGTAGAAGTTACGATGATGCAGTACATTTCAAGCAACGTGGATAAAATTGCTTTGGTTCCCTTACACAGGTCAGGTCAGGTCAGGTCAGGTCAGGTCAGGTCAGGTCAGGTCAGGTCAGGTCAGATTATGTATGCCTATTCTGTCTCTAGATGAGGAAAGGAAGAATTGAATTATTCTTCCATTATAATAACTAAATAAAAGTTCTTTTTTTTAATAAATCAATAAGAGAAAAGACCATTTGGATGTAGCGCCAGCGCCGGGTTTGGTGAAAATTTTGCAAGATTGCGATCGCGCTCTAAGAATTGGAATATGCAGGTTTTGTGTAGGAATGGATGGTTTTACATTTTGTCACTTTCGAAAAAAGGGTTTTCGTTGTGGACATTGGAGACGATGGTCCCCAGGGTATTATTGGGGGGCTAGGAACAGGGCGTTGAATTAGACGTCCTCGAATTCCTCGTCGTCTTCGTCTGATTCTTCCTCCTTCTTCACAGTGGGTGCATCTGGTTCCACCTTGATCCTCTTCGCCAGTGGGCCTTCGTCCGCCGGCGTAGATGGGGTGGCTACGGCTGTTTGGGGCGCACTGCTGCTCGACTCCGAATCCAGCTCCCTCTTGACTCCAGTCATGGGTGAAGGTGCAGCGGGAACGCTCGTCGCAGCCGCGACGGCAGGGGTAGCAGAGCCGCTCGCAGACAGACCGACGTCCTCGAACTCGTCCTCTTCTTCGTCCGACTCTTCCGCACTGCTGACGTCTTGCTGGGCCTGTAGCTCCTTCTCTCGTGCCATTTCTGCGTAGTATGCGGCGACTTTGTCGTCGAGCGCATCGATATCGGGCTTCTGCTCCTCTTCTTTGATTTCCGGCTTGACCGCGACGTCCGACTCCGTCTTGATATAGTTGAGATTCCCAGCGCTGGTACTGACAGTAGAGTGTGTATGCCAGACAGGGAGAGCATTTTGCTTCTCCAGTGCAGCCTTCCGCGCTGCTTCCTCCGCCTGTTCTGCAGCGCTCTTTTCCGCGGAGGATGTAAGAGAGACCTCAAGAGCCGTGGCGTCGGTCCTTGCCATTCCTCGTACAGTCTGTTGTTGCTTGGATGGCACAGCCACAGCCTGCCTTGTCGGGTTGATCTGCTGGTTACGAATGACATCGATCTTATGATCCCAGGCTGTCTCGAAATCGTTCGGAGGTACCTCCACGGAGTCGATCTGTTTCAGCAATTTCAACATCTTGTCCAACTGAGCCATCAACTTGCTGTTCTTTTCATGTCCCGTGCGATCGATGCCCTCGGCCCCTTTCACGTCCTCCGTCCGCTCGAGGATCGCACCGCAATTCTGACATTCGAATCCTTCCTCTCCGACCAAGCTAAGAACATCAAGCTCTGTCCATTCCGACTTACACCTCAGACAGATGTATTCCTTCCGTTCCTGACTCGGCGTATACTGAGCCTTGATGGTCGAGGTCAACTTAGAGATCCGGTACTTGATCGCATCGATCACAGGATGGAGCGGTATATAGTAGTATTCACGGTTGACAGGACGAGTAGAGCCATCACGAAGTTCAGTCCGCGTATGACTACACAAATCAAAAGTGATGTCAGCCATAGCTGCCAGCAAGCGAACATCCGAAACAGAAGGGAGAAGCGCCATACACTGCGATAAGGCGATCCTCGCGCAGTCGGCCGCAAAGTTTTCGCAGATCTTTCTGCTGCATGCCCAGAAGATAGGCCAGGTCTTCTGCATGGAGTCTGTTGCAGATATTAGCCACAAATATCTCACTTAGAGCTCATGCAGCCTTGAAGGAATCATACACAGAGTGTATGAAGAGCGCATCGACCACCAGGATGTGGCGCGTCTCGTAGAAAGCACGCACCACGCTCCGGATGAGCGTATTTGCAAGATCCATAGCTGGAGGATGACGATCGTAAGCCGGAAATAAGTACAGTGACTGCGCGCCTAGCAGGTTTCGTTTGCGGCTTCAGTCGGCAAGTCGAGCGCAAGCTTCGTTAACACCGAAGTTCAAAGGCAGACGACCGATAAACACATCCTTCTCTTTCTCGCAGCAGCTAAGCTGAGAGTGCGAATATAGTATAAACGAGCGGGAGGGACTGGGAAGACGGCCAGCTATTGACGGCGATCGAACAATAGAGGCTGCTCGCAGTCCAGGATCAAGTCCGATGCGGGCGATGTCACCTCCCGTATGGTTAGTCATCAGCCCTAAGCCCTAGTTGAAACCTGCTTATGGACTAGCGTCAAGCATCCAGATCTACTGACGCCAGCAGCTTGAAGTCATCAATGCTCATTCTGTCTTTTAGAATTAACGAGTATGAAGGGTTTAGACCCTAATCGCTTTATATAGGAAACGTCTCTATAAATAAGAACCAAACCATTGCCCCGAGCTGCAGGTTTAGTAAGGGGATGGCCACGAAATATATAGTTCCAGCGTTGCGTCGTGCTCCCTATTCTCCAAGTCTATAAGTAAAACATCATACTAATTTTTTCATCTACATCCGAAAAATAAGACATCCAGCATAAATAGCGTTCAAATGTATCATTTCTTTGGTAATGTTGATAGCGTTGGAGCATAAGGTAGTTATAGCAGCAGTCAGCGGTGGCTTAGTCAGCAGGGCGATCGTTGATTGGTAGCTTGCGGGGACAAAATACTGTAGAAAACCGCAAGAAGAATACGGCCGAGTTGTCGCGACACAGAATCCTCCATGCGTGCCTCTGCCTTGTACAATTCGAAAATCATCAGTCGACCTTTAGGACGCTTTAATCCTACTATTCGCACTTGGGCCCGAGTCAGCTTGTGTTCCGCAATCCCTGGCCCCTCGTTTCCGCGCAGATACTTACGAAATCTGACTCCATCGCACGCCGGACTTCGTTTCGTTCGCAGAGCAATATGGCCGGAGGCGGAGACGGAGGAGGTGGAAGCGGTAAGAAGAGAGATCTGGGAAGGGCAGAGTGGAGGTATGCTTGTGACAACAGTTTCTGCGTTTGCTGTCACCAACTAACTAAGCAAGTCGGCAACCGGTAGATAAAAGAATACGGAACGAACAGCAGCAGGAGGCAAAACGACGAAAGCTGGAGGCCGGAGAGGAACCCCAGACTCCGATATATGCGACTCACTTCTCCCCGGAGGAGATCGCGGCTGAGGACAGACGTCCCAAGAAGAAAGTTGCGGTCTTGATGGGATATTCCGGTACCGGCTACCATGGCATGCAATTGTAGGATAACCCGCGGGTTTTATCTCATAGTAGGATATTCTGACGCATTGCAGGAGTGACAAGGAAAAGACAATCGAGGGTGAGCTCTTTCCGGCATTTGTCGCAGCCGGCGCAATCTCGAAGGCAAATGCAGCAGATCCAAAGAAATCATCGCTGGTCCGCTGCGCGCGCACGGACAAGGGTGTGCATGCGGCTGGCAATATCGTGTCTCTGAAGTTGATCATCGAGGACCCAGACATTGTTCAGAAGATCAATGAGAAACTGAGTCCTCAGATTCGCATTTGGGGCATTCAGGTGACCAATAAGAGCTTCAGCTGCTACCAGATGTGCGATTCCCGTATATACGAGTACTTGATCCCAACACATTGCTTTCTACCTCCCCATCCGAGTACGTACCTCGGGAAAAAGATCACCGAAATTGCAGAGCAAACAGGCGACCTTGAGAATTTGAAAGCAAGGCAAGAAGAAGTAGCTGGCTTCTGGGATGAAGTTGATGAGAAGTATATCAAGCCCATTCTAGAAGGGCTTCCAGAAGATATTCGCAAACTGGTTGGAAGGTCGCTTTATCTGGAAGAGCGGGAAAAGGCAGCTCCAGATGCTGATGTACCGGAACCTGAGAAGAAGCTGCCAGAGGTCCAACCCACCGAGACCAAAGGAGAGGAACAGCCAGCAGAGGACAAGCCCGCATCGGAAGGAAATGAAGATTCCGCAAAACCACAGGAAGGGCTTTCAGAGGAGGAGATCGCACGGAAGCAGTTGATCAATGCCACTATCAAGTCAATCAAGGCAGCCTACCTCAGCGCAAAACGCGCTTACCGCATCCCCAAGAAGCGTCTTGAACGCCTCCAAGATACCCTAGACCGATACGTGGGCACCAAGAACTTCTACAACTACACCATCCAGAAGACCTTCCGCGACCCCTCCGCAAAGCGCCACATCAAATCTTTCAACGTCAGCCAAGAACCCATCATCATCAACGGCACCGAATGGGTCAGTCTGAAGGTCCACGGCCAAAGCTTCATGATGCATCAGATCCGGAAGATGGTCGCCATGGCGGCACTTATCGTCCGATGTGGCTGCGATCCAGCTCGCATCATCGACACTTACGGACCCACGAAGATCGCGATCCCCAAGGCCCCTGGCCTCGGTCTGCTCCTCGAGCGCCCCATCTTCGATGCCTACAACAAGAAAGTTGGCGATTTCGGAAAGGACCCGATCGACTTCAGCAAATACGAGAAGGAGATCAACGAGTTTAAGCAACGGGAGATCTACGAACGGATCTTCCGCGAGGAAGAGGAGAAGAATAGGTACGTCCCCCCTTCTATTTCTATCTTGTATATGCACACACTACATCCAGTGGAAAGGATACATAGAACTAATAAACAATATTCAGCTTCGGCGCATTTTTCAACCACATTGACCACTTTCCCGAGGATAACTTCCTCTACGTCACGTCTGGCGGTCTCGCTGCAGCTAAACCAGCTGATCAGCCCAGGAGTGACAACAATGAAGATCAGAAGCGCGGGAGGAGCGCGAAGCAGGCCCTTGCAGAGGTGGAATCGGAATCGGAACAAGAGGGCAACGTTGGTGACGGTGAAGAAGGTGGTTGATGGGGATGATCACCAAGAAAAATGAGCCTTTCCATTTCCATGCACGGAGTGATCGTTTTAAGTCCACATGGAATTGCATCTCATGGCGTTTTGGACGAAGTCTTACCTGTGCAACTTTAAAATTTCGGCTGATGATGCTACATTGGAGCGTATAAAATAGCTACTGTCTATAATAGGTTGTACTCGAGCAAAGGCAATGAAAAAAAAAAGGTTCAGAACTTCATTATTGACTCATTGAAGAAGAGGTGACATTAGCATACATCAGAAGGGAAAGGAAAGAACAGATGAAGCATGAATTTTCATGAGGACAGTTCACAACTGCATCATCTGTTCCGATTCATCATAAAGTCCATCGCTTGAGAAAATGTCAAAATCGCATAACAAACTTCGTTAGACCAACCGCGAACACCAACGGCCCATGCGAGAACTGACTGAAAACACCACATTTAGTAAAATGAAAAGACAAAAGGAGAGCGCAGAAAAAAGGAAGCCAACAAAAATATGAAACCGGGCATAGTCGAGCCGAAAATAGTGGACAAAGAGAATCAAATATGTATAATCCGACAATGAAAAAAATTTGATCAGAAGATCAAGGAGCGGGCCTTTTGTCTGCGGACATCAGGGTTACGGGCTTCAGGTGTTGACAAGGTGTATTGATGTCTTCTCTGGGGTGTAGGAGGTGCAGCAGCTGCCTTCGAGACCGCGGGATTGATGTCGTCTTTCTTCGGTGGTGGCGGAGGCCCGCTGCCAAAAAGGCGATCCGCAGCATCTCGCCGCAGGCTCAGGCTCTTTTCGTGTTTGAGGACCAGCTCAGTCCACGCCTTGACCTGGCCGCTGCCAGTCGCGTATCCCTTGCCCACCGTCTCTCCAAGGACCCTCATCCAGCCTTCTTTCTCTGGACCGCTATCAGCGTAGAAATCAATGACCTCGCCGTTGCCGAAGCGGATACGGAAACCTTCTTCGACGAACATGTAGCCTTCTTCTTCTTCGGCGAAGGCGGACTTGCGACGACCGCCACCTCTGGTCGAAGTCTCCTTTTGCGTGAGGGAGGACTTGTCGTCGATTAACTTGACAGCCTTGGCAAGGTTGATGGTCGCACGGGGCTGACGGGTGGTCTCATGATATGCAGTAAGCTTAGATCCATTGAGACGGAAGAAGCGACGACGCCAGTACTGCCATTGATTTATTAGCCGGGAAAGACTCCAGATCGGTGAAGAGAAACGACAACTTACAGGACAATCACCACCTTGCTGGGACAAGAAGCCTTCATAGGAGCGAGCTGCTGTGTTCTCCGCTTCTCTCATTTCGCGGATGCAAGCGTTCATGCTCTTAGGCATATCTTCATCCTTGGCGCCCTTGGGCTTTGGGACAAACAAGAGCTGCAGCTCGAGATTTCCAATCTTGTATGGGGGCTTCCTCTGAGATCCCGAGCTGGACGAACTCTTTTTGCTCTTGACGCTGCTCGATTCCTCAACAGCCCACTCGTTGAAGCATGCCACATCTACACTGTAGGGCCGGCCAAAAGCATGTTTCTCATGATCACTCAAGCAGACATAGGCACGGCCAAAGCTGCCATCACGAGCTATTAAGGTTCTCAGTTTCTCCCAAGCCCCAGAGCTAGCTCTGCTCTCGGCCTTTTGCCGTTGCTGGGCCTCGAGCTGCTGTCTTAGCTCTAGCTCCTTACGTTTCTTTGGAGATGCGAATACACGGCTGAAAGTTGAAGTCTTCTGCTTGGTGGGCGAGGAGACGACGGTGTCCTGTAGTCGCAGCTTTGCCTCCTCAACCTTCATCTGAAGCGTCAACTGGAACTCGAGCTCATTTTGGACAATGAGCTCAAACTCTTGGCCGATGGGGGCTGACTTGCCGAGCTCGAGCCATGCTGTAGTGACACAGTGCAGGCCATTGTCAAGAGTCAGTGCGAAATATGATCGTTCACCTGCGAGAATATTAGCCAACAGCGCTGGAGATATATTCCTGTTGGACTCACCACGAGGTAGAGGCAGACCAAGGTCCTTGATCCCGATGACTTTGACGAAGAGTCTCCCTCGTTCTTCGCCTTCCTCAAAGGTTTCGTTCACGCCGTTATTTTCGAGCTCCTCGATAGCCTGAGCGGCATCCTGAACGTTACTCGCCTGACCTGGGAGCGGCGGCACTGGTCCACTGGCGGGCTTCTTCTTGCCGGGCCCGCCGGCTATCTTAATGCTCGGACGCCGATGGCCATGCCACGGTTCCGTGGTCCAAGTTGGCTGACTCGCTTTGCGTGAGGACGAGCTCGCGGGCCTTGTCTCCCGTTGATCCGTACTCGAAGGTGCGCTTTCTTCGTCGTTGCTGCTGCTGGCAATGATGACCTTCGTGTTCTGACGCATGAGGTAACCTCTCTGTCTCGGCGAACTTCTGTTAGCGAAAGCTCCATAGCTTGGGGTAAGATCTCCATGTTTAGGGTCCTGTATGTCTAGGGTATCGCGTGTTTGTCCATCCTGGGTAATCTGGGAGATGAAAGAGTAGGAGCTCTGGGAAAGAGAAAGTTCAAACGCAACCTTTTGGGCTTCAATAACGCGGTCGAATTCCTTGTCGAGTCCGAAGAGGCTCTCCCCATTGCCCGTAACTGGGATATCGAGCTTCACGAGACTACTCTGACGCTGAGGCGCTCCAACTCCAACTTCGAGTCTCGGGATGTCGTCTCCTAGCTTCGGGGCTGAGAGCGCCTGCATGTTATACTGAGCTGAGTGGCTAGAGCCATTCGAGACTTGCTTGGTGAGGACTGGCATCAGATACTCCTGGGCGCTCACCTTGCGGCGCGTGGCCGCCATCGTTGCAGTATCTGCTGGTGTGAGAGAAGGTCTAATTTTGAATCCGCTTCCAGGTGCCTTGACGGTCGCAATCGGATCAGGAATCGACTCTGGGTCTGATTCCACATCTGAGTCGTTTTCCTCGATAGGATGTCGGATGACAGACTCTGGAGTCGAAGGCTCCTCATCAGAATGATCGTTGTCCGCAGTTTCCGGAGTTTGCGGACGCTGAAGAGACTCCCTGATGTTGTTCATGCTCAGTGCCGATGTAGCCTCGTTCTCCGCGTCAGTGGTTTCATCCGTTTCCTCAAGTGGACTCTGGACCGTCATCTGAGGTCTATTCTCTGGCACTGGAGTGCTTTGTCCATCTGATGAACCGCTGGAACTGCCCCTCTCCTTATCAGCTTCCTCGGAACTGCGAGAGTATTGGCTTTCGTCATCATTGTCCGGTGTCATCTGCTGTGATTCCTTCGGTGCAATATGGCCATCATCGTGGTTATCATGATATTCTGAGATGTCATAGATATCGTAGTCATCGTCAGTTAGTTCCTGTTTGATTACGCTGCTAGTTTCCATGTCATCGTCGTTGTCATGCTCAAGCGATGGGATGGGAACATCAGGATCAAGGTGCAGATATTGCTCTGGGCTAGATTCACGCTGGGAGGATGCATAGGAATATTCGGAAGGCTCGTCCAGACCGACATCGTGGTTCTTGATATTGCGAAGGATGGACTCTCGTGAGATACGAGGGAGTAAAATATCATCAAATGACGCACGGCGTCGGGTTTCTTCGGTGCCAGTGGTCCTGCCGGTCTCTGGTTCTTTGTGTTCGACTTCGCTCTCGGTGGCATGGGACGTCTTGTCGTGCTGGGAATCTTCTTGAGTGTGCTCATTTTTCTGGCCATCTTCCTGCAGCATCATCAAGCGCACCCTGTCTTCCAGAGACATAGATGTGCGGCCAAATTCACTAATGTCGGCCTTGGAGAACGATGCTGGCTGAGGAGGTGAGGGAAGCACCCGCTGTCCGCCGCTTGCACGCTCAATTGCAGCAGAGAGTCCTGGCGAACCAGAACGACCAAGTTGATTATTGGCGAATGGAAGAGGAGGAAGGGGACGCGGTTCGCCGTTTGAATCCAGAGACTCCACTCGGGATTGACTGGCATTCGAATGACTAGAGTGAGGACGAGCATCTGGACCAGGGCTTTCATTCGCATCTATGAATGGGTCTTCCTCTGATTGAGCCAGTTCATCATTTGCACTGGCAGGACTCATGAAGCGCCAATCTTCAGGTAAAACGACCGGTGTTTTTTCAGTGTCTTCCAGAGCTGCGTCAAAGCTGTCTTCTCTGTCGTATGGCGAGCCTCTATCGAAACTGATTTCCGCGAATTCCTCTTCCGAATCATAACTTCCATCGCGCGATTCTGATGCAATGGAGGACGGGACCGGGGTTGTCATCTCGTATTCATTGACCTGAGGGGGTGCATTATCAAAGGTGACGCTCTTGGCGTGTCGGTGGTGACTCTGACCGTTTGTCCCATGCTGCAAGACAGTGCGGTCATCGGACCAGATCTGGCTTTGTGGATCAAAGTCATTTGTCTTCGCACCGAAGCGCGTCCCCTTTGACAGAGATGATTTACCCGGAGAGACTTGATCTCTGTTGGGCGATGCATCCGCCTTGGCAGGAGAGCCTTGATCACCATTGTTCTGCTGGGCGCTCAGTCTTGTCGGTGATTGTTGGTCTATACTACTAGTGCTGTGGTTGAACATCCGTCCCATAGCCAAAGGCCGATCTAGGACACGCACATGAGCAGGGTCGTATTCTTGCTTGTGTTCACGCGCGAACATGCTGCTGTTCTTTACACGTGAAGCACGCTTGAGATTCTCGATAGATGGGCGCTTGGATTTGGATGAAGCAACTGGTGCCTCTGGATCATACGGGGCGGTGTTTTCCATACTCGAGCGGAACGAGGATCCAGAGTCACGTCCCTGCCAGAAGAGACGAGGGGACGAATTGAAAGGGGACGAAGCAAATGGCGACGAATCTCCGCCAATCATTTTCTGTATGGCTCTGTTAGCAGGGAAACAACCATTATGGTGAGACTGTGAGTGACCTTGGTCGTTTGATTCCAGCTAGGAGAGTTTCTTCTCTGAGCCACTGGACTCAGTTCCGACAGCGGACGCTGCCCTGCGACACTTCCCATTCTGGGCGAGGGAAACAAAGCAGAGTCCTTCTCTGTGTCTAAAGACTAAGTTGGAACAATCAGCGACTTTTTTCGCGGGATCATGTTGTTTATCTCAACGCTGAGACACAACATGAGGGAATGAAAACACGCGGGCTGTGAAAGATTTGTCATACTTCCAAAGTGTGTCAGAGGAGTGGAATCTGCCACTGGCACGTCACAGCTTTAAAACGCTATGGGTGCCTTGTTATTTTGCTAAATTCTCAGTGGCAAATAAGACCAGATCGAGGACAGCAGGAATGTGATGGCGTAATAATTGTCGTGATAATATCGTGAATGCACAGCAACGAGGCCACGGGTTGAGTTGTCCGCGGGCCAACAGAAGACAATGTACCAGACAAAAGAAAGCCTACAAGGAGGGTACAGACGAGCAGCCTGCAGGACGAAGCGTAAATAAAAGAGAAGGAGAAGGGATGGGTGTAGGAGGATGAAGTTGCATCAAGGGAGAGAGATATGATGATGTTGACAACCCTATCGTAGTCTCCATAGCAACACCGCCAACTGATAACCGCCTCCGCGCGCTAAGATCCGCCTAGTTAGCGCCGGCCTTGTTTCTCCGCGATCTTTGGATCGACCCAGACGATCTTTGTCGCTAGTTGAAACTTTTTCGGACTTCAATGCTGGATAGATCATCTTGCAAAGATGTCTGCCCCGAGTCCTATCTGTCTGCTCTGCCAGACCAGGGTCAATATCCTGCGGGGTCCTATTGTTCCTCCAGGATGGCAACCCTCCAGATCGATGGCTTCAGCCAGACTGCGCCGCAAACCGGCGCGGATGGCATTGTCACCCAGCGTCCCGAAAACGACGCTGAAACCCTCACGATCGGCGCGAGAAAAACCTGGGCCATGGGGGGCAATGAATCAAACACAAGCCAGGATCCCGGGAACTCCTCGATCAAGGTCACAGGCGGAGATTAAACGCTCTTCTACTGGACGGGAGGCGAAGCAGCCAGAGAAGAAAGAAAGTCCTTTGTATAAGGCGCTGAAGATGCAGACGGCACTGGCACCTGTGCCATACCACGTAAGAACTACGGTCAAGGAAAGAATATCCGAGATTACGAGCTTCAGCAAATTCCCGGTCCTACCAGTCGTGCGCGACTCGATCTTCTCCCAGGCCCTTCCGGGACTCGTCGATGTCACGCCTACCCCCATTCAGCGTCTAGCCATTCCTGCCCTCCTCGAGACAAAGATCAAAAAGAAGTCAACGAAGAAATTGGATGAAGGAGAACTTGGATTCGATCAGTTCCTTCTTGCTGCGGAAACTGGGTCTGGCAAGACTCTTGCGTATCTCATCCCGACCATCGACGCTGTCAAGCGGCAAGAAGCGATTGAGAAGGAAGAAGCGGAGAAGCTGGAGAAGCAGAAAGCTGAAGAGAAAGCACAGAAGATGAAAAACAGTGCTTTCGAGCTTGAGTCCCCGGAGATTGAGTCAGACTCGGATGCGGGTAGGCCCAGGGCTATCATCTTGCTTCCAACGTCCGAACTGGTCGAGCAGGTGGGATCGATGGTCAAAGCATTCGCTCATACGGTCAAATATCGCTCTGGTATGATTTCATCAACGTATACTCCTCGCAAGATCCGGAACATTCTTTTCAATCCTAACGGGATTGACATTCTCGTTGCCACACCGCATCTACTAGCATCTATTGCGAAGACCGACCCGAACGTACTCAGTCGAGTGACACACCTTGTCATCGACGAAGCAGACTCGCTTATGGATCGATCTTTCGCCCCAACGACCACCGAAATCATCGACAAGAGTGCGCCTTCTCTCAAGCAGCTGGTTTTCTGCTCTGCCACCATTCCTCGCAGTTTTGACTCCCTCCTGCGCAAACGCTACCCTGACGCTCGTCGCCTGACGACTCCCAACCTGCACGCCATCCCTCGCCGCGTGCAACTGGGTGTTGTGGACATTGAAAAGGATCCCTACCGTGGCAACCGGAATCTTGCTTGTGCCGACGTCATCTGGTCGATTGGCAAAGCTGGGGATTCGTCCGACTCTCTGGGGCCATATTCATCGTACGTCGGTAACAAGGACAAGAAGATACTTGTTTTCGTCAATGAGCGTGAACAGGCGGAGGAAGTGGCCAAGTTCCTTGCGTCAAAAGGTATCGATGCACTTGCGTTTTCTCGCGATTCCAGCGACCGCCGTCAGGCAGAGGTCCTAGCAGACTTCACCACCACAACCCCTCCTCCGTCGCCTGAGGACATTATGCTGGCGCAGAAGAAACGTCGTCTTGAAGATTCCGTTCCCTTCGAACTGCCGGATCGGCGAAATCAGGAAGGACCTACACGTACGCTGCCTAATACGAAAGTTCTTGTCACAACCGACTTGGGCTCTCGTGGCATTGACACACTTGCCGTAAAAACCGTCATTCTCTATGACGTGCCACACAATACAATTGACTTCATCCACCGCCTCGGACGTGTTGGTCGTATGGGCAAGCGTGGACGTGGAGTCGTCCTCGTTGGCAAGAAGGACCGCAAGGATATCGTGAAGGAAGTCCGCGAAGCCATGTTCAGAGGACAAGCTCTGATCTAGAGCTCAACTTTTATTCGGGAACTGTATAATCTACGATGTGCATATAGATCGGCGTTGGTGGGCCTTTCACTTCTGGATGTCCATCCGTACCAGGTGGTGGTACGGCTGAAAAAAATCAATACCCAACTCAGATGAACACATACGACTGTCATATGTATAATATCTTGTATAGTTGCATGGATGTAAAAATACACAATTGCAACATATGATTTACCTCAACTATCTTTTTCCTGTCATTATCTTCAGTATCTCACCAAGTCGTAAACGAAGCCTAGATATAATTCTTTATGTCCGTAAATTGCAACAATCGGGTAGAATAACTCTTTCATTATAGATACTATTCCTGCAGAACAATGCTTTTCTTTTATCTGTCACCGATGCGCCCCTGCATGCCATTGAGGTGAGGACTAAATTTAGTATATGTCTTTGTCGAACTATTCTTATCCCCTTCGATTCTTTATCTGACAATACGGCTGTCTCCTTCTACTATAGTGAATATATATGGATATTTCCATCTGAGCATTTCTTTATCCACGAAACTATATATCTATAAAGTCAACCCTCTAGTCAGGAAAATAGCAACCATCACTAACTCGACTATACTATCTACCACGCCTATCTCAAAAAGAAAGCAAATTATCATCTCCATTCCAATCCAGAAAAAAACACCTTACAATGGCACGAACATCCCACTCCTCCGTCCACCAGTGCAGCCACCGCTGCGAATACGACTGCGACGACGGCCACCACCACGTCCACCGTCACCGGCACACCAGCCGACACCGTTCCTCGCACCGAAGCAAAAGCCGTCCAGCACCGGAAAACGAAGCGATGGCCGACCTGATGAAGACGGCAGGTGTATTCCTGAAGGAGAAAATCAAAGATATCCGGAAACAACGCGAGGAGAAAGAGAAGAAAGAGGCGGAGGAAGAAGAAGAAGAGATTATTATTGAAGAATGTCATAATTGTGATTGTGGCGAGGATGATAAAGAGAGTACGGATGGGGATGGGGGTTGCGATTGTTCGGATTCGGAGTGTGAGTTTGACTCGGATTGTTGTGATTGTTCGGATTGCGGTGAGTTTTTTCTATTCTTTGTTTGTGTCTTATCTAGTTCGAAGGACAGTTACTGACAAATGGAAATCACAGAGGATTCGCAGTCGGAAACACCATCCGCGCCTTCTAAGGGCCATTCTTCCTGCACGAGAATCAAGACACGGCATAAGGGTAATGGCCCAGGGAAGACGCGGGTGACGACCTATGTCGTTTCTCCTGGAGGCACAAGCAAAAGGAAAACTATCGTGCAAACAACTCGAGAGGCTCAGCCCAGTCAGAATGGAAAGAAGCGGTCTAAATGTCATGCACCTAAGCCTAAGCCTAAGCCTCGTCCGGCTTGCCATTGTTCAGGGTCGTCCTGCTCGTCATCGTCTACTTGCTCCACGGCTACTACAACCAGGACTACCATGAGGCGTGCTCGATTCATCTAGATGAAAGTGAGGTCTGGGCAGAGGAACTGTGAGAGCTGAAATAAGTATGGTTGGGCAGAACTGGGTCCCTTTATGATTCTGAATGTAGTTTGATATCATGCATTTTGTTTGTCCCGGGGCTAAATACATATACATATAGAGCAGGCATGTTTGAACGCTAGACTTCTTTATTAATTATAGACAGCATGGGAATTTCAATGGCAATGTGAAACGAATACTTCATGTTTTGGTTACACTAGATTTCGGATTTGTCCTCGACTATATAAAATTAGGCCATAGCAAACATTTCTGATGTCGACTATACTATTTCTACTTACACGGCATTTCAGCCGACAGCAGACTAACACAAAGTAAAAGCCACTGAACTGAGGACTGTCATTCATTCAATTCTTGTCCTTATCGCAATACTTGATCATAAGTTCTTCCCTTGAGAATCTTCTAAAGAGAAAACTCAACCGACCACTCTTCGATTCGAACTCAAAAACAACAAAATCTTCCTCACCTTCTACTCTACCAAACCACAAACCAAGAAATCTTCATAACCGAACTACATTTCTTCATGTTCCGCTACCACCTCCACGGCCCCCATGAATCCACTACGGAGCGCCTCTCCCGCCTCTCCATCACGCCTCCCGAATTCTGGAGTCGGAAAGACTGGATGGAATCTCGCCGACTACGCGCTAAACGCGGTCAAGCGATCTGGAGGACAGCTCGACAAGGCCGACGCCTGGGGATCGCCACGCGGAGGTACCCTGAGGGCCCGTTCTGGCCGCAGACGCCGAGGTATAATCCGCAGTGGAAGGCTGATGCGGTGAAGATGAGGGTGTTGGATGATGACTTGTTGAATTTGTGGGAGGATGGGTATGAGGTTTTTGAGGGGATGGATGGGTATTATTGGGTTGGGGATCCTCAGACGGGGGAGGCTGTGCGGATGATGTGGGTTGTGGATGAGCCTTAAGGTGGAAAAGAGAGTTGGAGGGCCAGGATATATGAAAAGAAATGTTGCGCTGGATTATCCCATCAAGGGAACCTAATAGTACATACACTATACAAGATTGCAGGGGAACAGTGAGATGGTCACTTTCCTTGAAATTTCAAAGATTCACACCAATAGACTCCGCCTCTTAATATGTATCCATATGCTCCGATGAGGTTGCATGATGGTTTCCCAGTAAGATCCCAAACTCTAAATAATCCATGGTTCAAATGCAAAGCCCAAACTCCCTGTTGTGCCCCGTGATACCATTACAAGGAAATCAAAATAAAAAAACAAAAATCGGCTCACATCGTCATCCTGAGCTGCCGGTCTCTTCTCCGGCTAGCTCTGGTGTTGCGTCGGTCATCGCCAACATCACTGCAGTCCGTCTCAGTTCTCGCATCGGACAGTTCAGGCGTGAGGGTAATGCCAAAGCTGACCCCACGGCTCTTCCGCCTGACACGGGCTTCCTCGTCTGGAGCGATGAAACGATGAACGGTCCTATGATCCATTATTCTTTCCTCATCGTCATATGGCCCTTCTTTGTCGGTCTTTGGCCATTGGAAGCCATACAGCTTGGAATGGCGCTCACAGCGAGGGCACTCTTTTCGAGTCTGGTATGCGTTCTCCTGGACAAACCAAGCATTACAGGTTTGGCAGTCAACCCATCGGTCGTAGCGTTGGGCGAGTAGTTTGGCCGTCTTAGTGTAGTCGCCTGGGACGCGCACGCCAGGAGTATCGTCCTCGACCGATGGCACAATCTGGTGTTTTCGGCGTGAGTCGCTTCTGCCCTTGCGGACGACGGTTTCGAGGTGGTCGTCTAATTCATATGAATCAGATAAGTCTGAAAGCTCACCGACGTCACTGCCATTTGAACAGGACTGTGGATCTGGTTGACCTGTACCTGATTGTTCGGCCTGAGGAGTTTCCACTGCGGCAGACTCACGTACAGACGTTTCCACCGACTCGATCTTGATCTTTATTCCCGTATCGACGACGGATGTAGCGGCAGTCGACGTCGAAGACCCCTGAGAGTCGTCTGCGGCAGATGATTTGGGCGATTCACCGTCACTTGGGATTTGTCGCAAAGGTGCCTCGCTCCCAGATTCCCTGGATTGAGGGCGTTCCGGACCGCTGTTGCTCTCAGTCTCACCACTAGTAGCGTTCTTATAATTATTGGCTGCTACAACAGAGAGAGAATTGTCTAGGGCGGAGACGAACGACTGCTCAATCGATGATGCGACTTCTGGCAATGATATCTCTTCCCGTAGCTTGGAACTTTGGCGCTGAAACTTGTTCCTCTTGCGGGGTGAGGAGAACGATGAACGGTCGGAATCAGTATCTGGATCATACTTCCTCTTCTTACGAGGAGTATTATTATTATTTTGAACAATGGCTTCGTCCTCTGGCGCGGGAGTAGAGGCAGCGCTTTGCGATGGGGAATCGAATCTAGGAGCCCAGCCATTTCGGACGGCACGCTCACACGTTAGGCAGAGACATTCACAATTATCAACTCCAAAGTAATCTTCACCGTATGAGACGGTTATCTCCTCTCCAATGTGGATATCACGGGTGGCAACGACCTGCATTCCCTCCGAACCACGTGTCACTAATCGGCCGTTCGCGTTACAATCATGGTTCGCAAAGCGTGCAGGTCCGAGGAACAGGGAAGGCGTCTTCTTGCGGCTGGACATAACAATACTGAAATCCTTGCGATTCAGATCCAAGTCCATCTCCTCTTCTCGAGTCATGGCTACAAGTGTGCCACTGAGGTATTTGATCTCTTCTCCTCTCTTGATGAACTTCCGAGCGCACACGGCAGCCTCATGTTCGGTAATCGTGTATCTATTCGTCGTAGTGACTTCAAACGGACAGTCGGGGAGGTAGATGAGAATATACTTCCGTAAATGTCGACGGAACCACTCCTTTTCCCTGTCATTGGGCAGCTTCGCCATATACTTGCTCAGACCGGGAAGCGCAAGTAGTGCTTTCTCCGCCTGAACCACATCCTTCGCAACGATCACGTCGTGGAGAAGAATACTGGCCACGTCATCGTCTCTTATCCCTCTCGCAGCAACATACTTCGTGCGATTCTTGCGAATGTTCGTCCAGAAATACGCCTGCATATGACACTTGTCAGGAGAGCCCCAATATTGACGATGTAGAATGTGGGGAGAGACCAACACGATCCACCAATGCATCTGTCGCCACATCGTCGTAGCTGGCCAATTTCGCAAGTGTAAGGCGTTCGCGCCGGTCAACCGCAGGGGACGACCTGGAGGATTTGGGGGCAGGCATGTTGTTATGTCGTGAAAACACTTCAAGTGCACCGCGAAGACTGAAACATAGAGGAGCAAGGAGTGAAATTGAACAACGGATCCAATGAATGTACTACTGTGAAAAATAGAAGTGCGATGAATCCAAATGAATGTTACGGACCAAGCCGTCGACCAAGATGAAATGGAGTCGAGGACTAGATCAGCCGCATAATTAAGCCAATGCGACCATGAGCGACGAAGTCGCGTGGGCGCGCAGACTGGGATGTGGCCTGAAGCGCTGAGTAGATGTGGCTTGGGGGTTCTTTCAGCTTGGTCAATTAATTAGTACGCCATTAATCCCATTAAGTTAGTTTAAGGGGAGTGGTCTGAGATGCGCGCGTGCTTTCGGTCTGGGGTCGGCGTTCGGCAAAACCTGGCCGGCGGTTGCTCCGGCGCATCAATCAAATCTTTTGGACAAGACAACAGGCCAGCCAGGGCAAACAGTATCTACTGATGCGAGCAAGATGATTCAGCTAAAGGTGAGCAGAGTCCATTACACCCTGATATACTGCGGATAGAAGGGAGAGTAACGCTAACGCGGGGCCTGCAGACGATGCTTAATTGCATCGACAACTCCGGTGCCGCAGTTGTCGAATGCGTGAACGTCTTGAAGAAGAAGTCTCCTGCCACTGTCGGTTCGTTTCCACATTATCCAGTGAGAGAAGACTCATTTACTGATGGTCTGACTACTTAGGGGACCGCATCATTGTCGTCGTCCAGAAGCAGCGCAACTTCGGCCCGGAGAGCTCAACGAACAGCGGCATCGCCAACAAGGTCCGACGAGGAGATATCCGGCACGCAGTTGTCGTCCGTGCTAAGAAGGAGATTCAACGGCCGGATGGAAGCTTCGTCAAGTTCGATGACAACGCCTGCGTTCTGATCAACAAGTCGGGAGACCCTATCGGAACGAGATTAAACGGTACGTTGCGCATTAATTTCCCAAGCACCCTATGGCCTTGGTCTACAGATACTGATCTACGGTGCAGGTATTGTGGGAGCGGAGTTACGAGGGAAACAATGGTCCAAGATTTTGTCTTTAGCGCCTATGCATTTGTAAACTAGTGTAAAAATCAAGAAATTCGTCTTCAACAACCGCATCTTCATTCGTCGCTCCCAAGCTATGCATGAAGGGCTCAAATTATTGTCAATGCACCAATATTCCAACAATCGCCTAAACTCCAAACGACCACCTGAAACAATAACCGGGGTATCGAGAACCCGAAAGACCGGGAAGGGGTGGTATCACGTAAACACATTACCGCATGTGCAGCAGACATAGTAGAGTTTCTGTCCGATGCCTTGCGTTAGTCACGTCCAAGATGCAGTTGAGATTGAGAGTCTCACCATTCCAGTCTCCGCAGATCGCTGTTGTGACTGGAAGAACACCGCCTCGTTTTCACCGCAGCTCGGGCAAAGCTTGTTCGACCGGGGCAGCTGTGGAGAGAAAGAGCGATGTTAGCCATGAAAAGTAAAGAGTTTTCTAGGACTCTTAAGTCCTGTGGCATTCATGAAGAAGCATCCGACTCCTCATAGTCGGAGGTTTCCGTATCCCCGCAAATAGAGCAGGTGAGTTCTTCACCGCAGTAGAGACAAAACTCAGGGACACCAACCGTAGGATCAGATGCCACATCCTGAGTCACACCAGCGGTGTCTCCCACTTGGCTGTTCAGTTTGTTCTGGTACACACAGTACGAAGTAGCAGGTTCAGCGACATGGCAAGTTCGGCAGGTGAACATCAATCGGTTGTTCACACGGTCTTCTTTCGGGTAGAGCAAGTTGGAGCTGTCACAGCATATGTTAGCAAGACGCATGATAGATATGGATAGACAGAGGTGCGTATATTAGCGGCTTACCATTCGCGACAGAATCGGAAATGAATCTGATCGACGTTCTGCTTAGAGTCGCCACCGGTGGACGAGGCAGGACTGGCGGACATCTTGATGAGTGCTTGTAATCGAGGGCGTCGAAAGTCTGAAGGGACGTTTCCGAGATTATAGCCCGCTTGAAGGTTCTGTTTTGTTATTTCTCTTGGAAGTGGATAGAGAAAGAATGATGAACGTTCTTAACATCGAGCAGCGCAGAAGTCCGAAGGGACACACGCCGGTGGCGCTAGACCTATCTGAGGCGGAAACCATGCACGGGCCATCAGCCCTACCGCGGCAACGGCTCGCCTTCACTCCCCGCAGGTCGAAACAGTTGAGACTTCGAGACCAATTTTATCCCTTTATCAAGGCCTTTATGACCCTTCTCTGACTGTAAAGTGCCATTATTGAAGCGCTGTTGTCAAATACTTCTCCACTCTATCTCATCTTCACCCATTTGATTCAAACTTCTCTGCGTTTTAGCTCAAAATGGTACGAACTGCCCCCTCTTTTCGGCTATTAGCTACTATGACCCCCGATGGCATCGTATATCTAACTATGGAATAATAGGTTGACACAGGCCTTCCGGTAGGCTGGGAAGTCCGCCACTCCCAATCCAAAAACCTGCCTTACTACTTCAATGCCCTGACAAAGGAGTCGCGCTGGGAACCTCCGGCGGACACCGACACCGAGAAGCTCAAGGTCTATATGGCTACGCATCACAGCGCAGCCGTCAACCCGTATGGTGCTGGACAGGGCGAGGGGAAGATTCGCGCAAGCCATCTGCTTATCAAACACAGAGATAGCAGACGGCCCAGCAGCTGGAGGGAGGCGGAGATCACGAGGTCTAAGGAGGAGGCATATCAGATTCTGCGCGCCCATGAGCAGCGTATCAAGTCGGGTGAAGCCAGTCTGGGAGACATTGCTGTTTCTGAGTCAGACTGCAGCAGTGCTAGGAAGAAGGGTGATCTGTATGTTATAGCTTGTGCCAAGATTGAAATGAGTGAAGCTAACTCGAAAAAAGTGGTTTCTTCGGACGAGGTGAGATGCAGAAAGAGTTTGAAGAGGCCGCCTTTGCTCTTCAGCCAGGCCAAGTAAGCGGCATCGTAGAGACGGCATCCGGCCTGCACCTCATTGAGCGGTAAGTAGTCTATCGAGAGTCCGGTCTTGTTGGTACTGACGTATAATCATCACAGGGTCCAGTAATTACGGCATATAGGTCCTTTTTCAGTGTATTTAGTGATGAGGCATGAAATATGAATCATGTTCAGTTTGCAGTCCACCGCAAACAAACAATTTTCCATGCTGTGTTTCTTCCAAATTTCGCAACCGTCTTCCGTATGCATAATGTTTGTCTGTCTTTCCCTGCAATTTGCTTTATTACCTTGATCTATCAAGACACATACTTCTCCTTTACCCTGTAATCTTTGTTCAGGAGATTCAATGTACAGTTTTCAAGGAGCTATCCGCGGTGCTCCCCGACTCAAGCAGTCTACAAACTTACCTTCGGTTTTGTCCAAGTACACAATGATATGCCCGTGTCTGTGTTATTTCCCAACTACTCGACTCTCGTCCAAGTAACAAAGACAGGACGCGTCTCTCCAACCTACGTCTTCCCAAACTCTAACCATTATTTGTCTCCTCCCTCCCTGCACATGGATCGGATACGCGTTCATCATCGTCATCTTCTTTCCTCCCCTCTCCACCATGTGTATCACATCTAACATCCCCTTCTTTTCCCTCGGGAAACCCTACATCCCACTCGAGCCACGCGTGACCAAATTCGTCTTCGACAAACATAACCTCGCTCTCCCACCGCACCTCCAACCCATCACCCCGAAACGAGTTCACGATGAACTCCGCAACGTCCGCGAAACCGCCACCATCACATTCCACTATCTCAAGAAACTCGACCGTTTCTACCACCAACGCTTCTACTACATGTGTCCTCGCACCGATCGCGCACAATTCTACCTCCATCGCGAATCCATCGACCGCCTCCTCGCCTGGGACGAAGACCACATCCCTCCATACGTCCAAGCCATAGCTGAAGCGCGCGGGACCCGCGCCCTACCCGCCCTCGCTCCGGCAGCGAAGATCCCAACTTTCGTCCTCCACTTCCACATCGAAGAAGAAGCATACACTCTCTTCGAAGACGAATATAATCGTCTCCGCATGGCGTATCTGCGGGGTCCGTACATGCGCTGGATCGACGCGAAGGCGAAGATGGAGAAGGTCCTAAGAAGATGTGAGAGAGAAATGGGCGAGATGGACTCTAGGGCGTGGAGGAGATGGTGGGATCGGATCTTTCTGAGGGAAATGGATAAGTGGGAACATAGGGTGCAGGAGATCAAGATCCCGATGTGGACGGAGATTGTGCCTGAGTTGTATGGATTGATTCGGGAGAGGGTGGATTTAGAGGGGTTTTGGGAGGAGTGAGTGGTGAGATTAATGTTGGATGAGTAGGGTGATATTGGAGGTCTGGAATATCGATATGGATTAGGATTCGAATATTTGAACAGCAGTGTTGAGCAGGATGGACTAGAAAGTTCGATTGATTAATCGTTTGCCTTGCTTGGACACGAGCTTTATCCATGAGCGTACGACCGGCCCCGTTCAGTGTTACCATTTGGATTGTGTGTGTATTCATCTGATTGCTCGATCGTGATACCTTTCATCATAAATTAGCAGTGCTTAATCTCCTCGCCCAGGGATCCTTCCATATCAATGCAGATGAATTTAATCTCTCACATTTAAAGCAGATTTTTTACTCTACATGACGATGGCTTTGTTATTTTCGAAAGTTTGTATAAACAAAATGAAAGCCAAATATAATCATCATCAATGACATGATCACACCACAGTTAGTCAGTTGTATGTCAAAGTCGTACCAAGCATCAATCCAGGAGTCAAAGTCCTGAGCCTTTCAGTTTTCTCTTGAAACTTTTCATATCATATCAGGCGAGAAGTTCCGCTTCTGGGTCCATTGCATTGCCCTTCATATTCGACATTCTGTGACCAATAAATTTCCATTCACATATTGAAGAAATTAGTGCTTTCACCCAATCATTCTGCTAGAACTTAGGAGAACTATCAATAGCTTTGTTGACGGGAAAACTGTCAATAGCTTTGTTTGTTGACGTCTTCCTTCCTACTGGTCACCGGTCCTGGCGTGATACCTGCATAGTAGATGAAGCTGGCGTATTGGGTCCATTCCAACTGGCTCACGGGATCGATCAAAGCCCAGATATCATGCATGAGTCCTAAGTCCTAGCTGTTTGACTGTATTCCAAATCCAACATCCTTTGGGGCTGGACTAATGTGTTGGTGGCGACATCCATATTAGTTTCGAATTCAGAAGTGCATACTGCCATTCAGTACAGTGAACGAAGATTTCCACTTGGATGTCATTTTATTTCAGATTTAGCAGAAACTGTAAAGATGCCCTCGGAGCTTGAATATGAAAGAATGTGCCTAGGGAGTGTGGGCTAAATAAAAGAAAGTGTAGACGGGAGCTAACTATCAGGTCTCATGGACTGCAATTACGGCCGCTGGTATTTCTAGTAGAGAGAAAAATAGTGTTAATATGGTGTTCATTAACGATCATTTCGAGTTGAAGATTAAAAAAAAAAGAGGGGGGAAGGTGGGAGAAAGAAAATATCGCGATTGCCTGCTGTTGAACTGCTGGATAATCAGACATGATTGACAATCTGGTGTGGTTAGAAATTGGATGCTAGTTAAGTCAAGTCACGAAGGGGATGTCCCTCTCTGTTGAAGAAGAAAAATCAAGTTGCTAAGCAATATAACAATACGGATTGTTGATGTTACATGCAAGACATTCTAGAAGTAAGAGCCAATCAATGTGTAAGAAATGGTAAAGGGTATGTTATGTCTTTGATCAAGCAACCATTTATTTACACTCGCATGACCATCTGAGATCACTGTATTGTTTTGATTTCTTGGTCATGTTATGTAACTTGGGGCCCATCAAATATCAGATCATCAAAATACATGACATGACCACTTGTTTAATAACACCAGGCAGAGCAGAGAGATACTCTAGCAAACAAATGGATGTACTACATGTAGCTGTAAATGACCTGTTCAGTACCTACTAGGTGGGAGCCTTCTGAATCTTTTCTGGTGTAGCTGTTGCTATGGTCGATCAGGTGGACCTAGGTTGTAGGAGCACTAGCTTTCCAGGGTAATCGAGTTGTGTTCCCACAGGCAAATGCCATTCCTGAGAGTCTGGTAGCAAAGCTCTCTCTTCTCAGGAAGACTGTTTCCCCCTGATATATCTAGCAACGACTACGTGCGTTGGATCTACATGTAAACCGGCAATCTCTCACCCCCATTGAAAATTTCATGGAAAGACTCTACACTCAGCTCAAAAAAGTAGGTTCCAGATCCAAATATCAGTTATTTTTACTCTAACTTATTTTAGACCAAGTTCATGAGGGTCAAAGTACTTCTCCTTCAACATGGCCGGAAGCACAGACGAACAGCAAAAAAAAGCGATTTCCAGCGTTACTAGAGCTTTGACGGACCAACGCACCATTGAGGAGCTCTCACTTCGCGGGAAAACTGCCCAGAAAGCGAGACCAAACGCCATGGAGAGGCACCGGCAGACAGAAACTAGCACGCAGAGACAAGACTCGGGGTCTGATCGAGGAAAAGCCAAAGAGGAAGAGAAATAAGGGAGAGCAGTTACTGCATTTATGGTTAGTGTTCATAGCAATGGCACATAGATCATAAGACTTACCTCATTGATCTCAGGTTCTGGTTCTGGTCCTGCAAATGCCGCCCGCAAACGTTCTCCGTATTCCTCTCTGTCGTGGAGCTTCTTCGCAATGACTGCAGACGCATCAGCTGCCCAATATGGCGATACAGTGATGTCAAATATGCCATCCTCTGTATGGGATCTCGCAAATTTCGGTTGAATGTTTTGAAGAAAGATGCCGCAAAGCCCCTTTGGATTGTGTAACGCGTGGAAGTAAAAGAAATTCCCAGTGTCCCAACCTCTTTTCATGATTTGTGTGCAGTAAGAAGGGGTTCCATTTACTTCTGGAAATTGTCGCTCCTGCTCCTCAAAGTATTTCATGAATTCGTGATACATCTCAGTGTAATTGTCCAGATGCTCGCCTTCTGGCAGCATATGCGCAGGTCGACTTGTCAACCACCATGGAGGATGCAGCATCTCAATAGGTAGTGAACATGTCCATTCGAGATCGACGATGTATTTGACGTGCCAGTCATCATCCACGAAGATATTGGCTGGATCCAGACAAGTAAGTGTAGGCACAAATGGCCCATTTCGAAGATCATGCCGTAGGAAGTGGGGGATGAGGGTTCGCATTGTCGCAAGAGCAGCCAACTGAGCAAGGCCATCATACTCATCATTGATGGAGTTTGGTTGGAAATGTATGCGATTATCATGGCATGCTAGGAGGTCAAGCACATAAGACCCTGTGGAAGAATATGTGACACGCCTTTCAATGTTGGTAGGAATCCCCTCGTTTTCTAGAACTTGAAGTCGAAGTGTAAGGGGCCGATTGTCCAAGTGTAGTAATCCATGATCATCTATCCTGAACGATGCAATCTGTGGCTGAGGGATGCGAGACAGAGTTAGCATGGTATGAGAGAGGTCCTTGAAAAGGTTTCCTCTGCGGACGCTGTCATGACAATGCTCCTCCCAGGATGATAAAAGCATTTTAGCCTCCGTCTCTTCTATGTATTCAATAATAATATATCCAACCCCCAAACTGCGAGGGCACTGATGGCGAATATATCGGGAGGGAAGAGGACGGCGAAGGAAGCAAGCGATGAGCCGTTGGAATTTCCACATGAGTTTTTCGTATGTTGGTGAATTCTCAGGGTCAGTGAACTTGGCAGGTGTCAGCAATAATACACTCAACAATAAAATAAAACAAAAAAGCAAAAAGAGAGAACAGAGATAGTACACATATACTCTTCCCATTCTGAAACCCAAAGCCCCATAAGCGAGGAATTGGAATAGTTGGGCAGTTCTCCCGCAACCAGATGTACGTTGCAACTTCACAACGAAGTTTCTCATCCGCATTACCCGGGTTCTCCGATTCCCCTATTCTATAAGGCAGAGGGAATCTGACAAGCACTCGCTTACCAGCATTATGCGATGGGGGATCGATATCAAATGGTATGCAAACGTTGAAGCTGCCTGATTTCCAGTCCTTGACTTCTGCAGCGCGGCAATCGTGTCCATCAAGACCAAGATGGTGTGATATGATAGCTGCAATATCGTCAAGATGCATATAGAGGAAGACATAAAACTCCAACCTTCTGTCTGGGTAACTGAGCTCATGTAGGATGTTATCCTCATTCTGCAGAGCGTCCTCCAGTGTAATTTCTCCATCGAGGAGTGGAAGTGAGGCAGGCATGCTTGGCAGTTTGGGACTTGGAAGTTGAATCTATGAAAGAACCAAGGACTGAGAGATGGGAGGTGGTTATATACCTAGGTTCTGCCATGGTTGACCGGCTGATCCTATTCACTGAGGTCCACTAGTCCTAGTGAATCTATTCCCCGCTTTACATATTATTTTGGAGCCTGCCTACAGGCAGGATCTCCCGCACATTCATATTCATATTTATAATCTTAATTTTAATCAATTAACACACTTATAATACCATTTAATGTTCTAGTATCCTTTTCCCTATTGTCCTACAATGCTATGCTATGCTTCGGATGCATGCTATGCTATTAAGAATCAACATTTGATATCACGTGATACGTGAGCCCTATTTAACGTTCATGCCTCTATCGAAGACTGTCGGATACATGGGTGGATATTACCTATGGGTTAATAACTAGTGATGATTGTGAGACATTTTCTTTATTGATGTTGGATTTATGAAAATTTCTTAGAAGTAATGAAGGTCGTTATATTCCTATCTCATACCATGATGGTTCTCTTCATGCCCCGACGCTAGACTCCATACAATGTATGGCAAATAAATGGGAGATTCAAAGGTGGTCTTTTGGAGGCTAATGGGCCACCGCAACCGTCTTATTGTGCCTTAGTCGCTCCTTGATGATGTCTTTCCGATCCTTGCGGAGCTTAGAGGCATATCGGACGCCGAAGCCGTGGTTGAAGACCTCCTTGATCTCCTCCAGAGTCAGGCCAGAGACTTCCGGGTAGACGAAGATGATCCAGACCCAACCGACACCGCAGATACCGGCGTAAAAGCCGAATGCACCGGATGGTGTCCAGGCCTTTATCATCGAGAGGAATGTGCTGGAGATAATGACGTTACTACCCCAGGTGCAGCAGGTGAGCCACATGGTGCCCATGGCACGAACTTCCAGCGGGAAGAAGTCGGTGCTCATCCAGGCAATGTTTCCAACGGAGACACCGTAGAAGATGACGAACCAGATGATGAACACCAGGACAACAATAGCTGCCGGGGAGACCGTGTTGGTTTCAACGTCCAGCGTTTTGAGGTTAACGGGAATGTAGTGGAATGCGATGGCGATTGCAATCAGGCCGGCAGACATGGCCCAGACGGTGCATAGCATGATACGACGGCGTCCGACGCGATCGACGATTAGCATGTTGACCCAGGTCATGATGAAGTTCACTCCGGCGACGACAATTCCCACAGCGATTGGGTCGTTGAAGCCCACCAGCGCGAACAAAGTTCCCGAATAGTACATCAGGGTATTAAAGCCCGAGAGCTGAGAGATGACCATCAGACCGCAGGCACTGATCAGGGCACGGAGGTTGGCAGGGTTCATATGCAACTGCTTGATCTTGGACCGCCGGCTCTCGCCCTCGTTCACCTTCTTGGCCTCATCACAAGCGATCACGATCGAGGTCACCTTACTAGCAATCTGCTCGTCCGTAGCACCCTTGTAGATCTTGCGGAGCACCGCCCTGGCTTCGTCCACTCTGCCATGGTAGATGAGGTGACGAGGGGATTCCGGACAGAGTGGCAGCAGAACAGCAAGAGTGATAGCAGGCACCCCTCCCAGACCGACCATGTATCTCCAGCCATGAGGCACATGAGCGAAGGCTGCTCCGATGGCATAGGAGATCACTTGACCCCCCGTGATGGACATGTTGTTCAAGCCAATGAGGCGGCCACGAACCTTTGTCGGGGCAATCTCTGCGATGTAGAGGGGCACGACCATGGCTGCAGAGCCAACGCCAAACCCGACGACCAGACGGCCCACGGACATCTGGGCGATGGTGTATGCTGCGGCTTGCAACACTGCACCAACGGTGAACAGACCACAACCGACGTAGATGGCTATCTTACGACCATACTGGATTCGTTTCTTAGTCCCTTAACCATAGCAATGCTCAGTCGAAGGCGAATCACGTACCTTATCAGCCGTAAGACCAGCAATGATGGCTCCCAGAAAGGCACCCCCTGAGCACAGGGAGGTGATCAACTCCTTCTCACTACTCGACACAGGGCGGTTGTTGAGGTCACTGCCCAGGTAGACCAGGACAGCAGAGATGACGCCGGTGTCATAACCAAAGAGAGAACCCGCAATGGAGGCAGTCAGAGCCACCAGCCAGACGAACTTGCTTGTTGACAGGGAGTCAATGGAGGTATCATCGGATTCCCAGGCACTCTGTTCGACATCGCCGTCGACCTTGTCCGCGTGGACGACGTCGGGCTTGTCTAAACTCATTCTCCTTGTTGAATCTGTGATGCCTGCGATGGTTTGAGCGCGCTCAGCGTGTTCGACATGCTGGTACTCCTCGGCCTTCTCATCTTTAATACCCATCCTCTGGTCTTTTAATATGGCCATGATGGGCAGAGTACGGGACAATGGGTATCAACAATGACACAATGATACAACAAAGAATCCCTCGGTGTATTTCAAACCAGTAATAGTACAATTCAGGTAGGTAAGAGCTTCATTCGACAATGAGCAGGGCTCCTGTTGTTTCCAACGTGAATCGACGGATGCATGGCATATAGCACCGTATAAATACCTGATAATCGACCAGAGAATGACGACGAGTATGGTTGAGACATGCTCACTGGGGGAATCGAGGCTAAATGGTGGCTTTTTGCGGGGGGCAAGCCGTGTCTAGAAAGATTGAAGCTGGGGATGTGGAGCGAACTTCTTATACCGGTGGGAGTTACTTGACTGGGAATAAAGGCGTCAGTCTCCTTTCGCTGGTGACTTGCCTTGTCTCATCAGCTTTCTTGAGGATCAACCAGTACGTTCAGACCTACTGTGTTGAGTAGTCTGAATAGTTTACTGGAAAGAAGGTTCGTCATAGCGTCTCTCCCCCGCAAAACCGTCCAGCTGGATTGCGGAGGGCATAGACTAACGAAGTAATAACCGTTCTGGGGTAGAAAGTGTCGGCTAACCCGTCGTCTCGACCAAGGATGTCATTGGTGACCCTACGATGGCTCGATGAAACTCTACTGTTCTTATGGGGATTGGGAGGAGATCAGCCCGACAAGAACTCAACCTGGCAATTTCCAGTTGCCGACCCACGGTGGACTCCGACACATTTAGGCAACTTCTCGCCGTGCTTTTGCTGGATGGATGATGGACAATCCTCACGACATGTATAGACTCTATACGTCCTCCAGCCAGCATCCATGACCGAGTCTCGTCCGGTGCGAAGAATGTTGGTGGGGACACCGCGACGACGACAATCCGACACGCTTCTCCCATGCAACAATTGCAGATAAGTTTTTGGATCTCTGAAGACTCCCGACTACTAATTGACTGACTGCCCAATACAGACAGGCATCTGAAATGTACGCCACGGGATGCAAAGGAACATTGATGGACAGGCATCTCCTGACCAAGTGAACAGGTCACTACGATTCGGATGGCCAATGTCAACGGTGTCAACGAGAGGGCGAAGAGTGCGTGCGGGACCGCAACAGGATCCGATTCCGTCAGGGTTCTCGTGCCAGTTTCCATACAACTTTCGCTGAAGACCAACCCTGGGTAGGAACAGGAGGCAATTCTCGTAAGCTGCCCGATGACGGGAAGTACAGGAAATTAATACATCCGCAACCAGGAACATTCCAATTTGTCAATGAAACGGCTGGGGTCGTAGCAGGATATTCGCAACAAGATGGCCCAGAAACAAACACGGATGACGTGGCTAAGGAACAATGGGGTGACAACAGCGCCCAGTTATGGGGAACGCAGACACCGGGAACCGTCAACGTTAAGGATCAGTTCGAATCCTCTCCGTTGGAAACGATTTTGTCCGACTTTTCGAGTCCACGTTCAACATCTTCGTATCACATCTTCCCACAGGCCTCCCTTCAAGATCCTCCCACAGACCCTTTCTGTGATGGCCTAGTGAAACGGCCGGCACGAGGCACGTTGCACGGCGGCCAAGGCCGTCTGCAAGCCGTACTCCTCCGTTATTATGCCGAAGAGATCGCTGAGCGGTTCGATCTCTGCGACCCAGAACGCCATTTTGCTCGAGTGGTCCCTCAACGAGCGCGCTGCTGCCCGCCCCTGCTGAACGCGATCTTCACCACATCTGCCCGTCACCTCACACGGCTCCCGAGACGTCGTAACGCAGCAGGGGTGGTGGAGTGGCGAGGCCATGTTCTTCCCGATCTCACTGAAGAATTGGCTGTGTATTATCACAATGAATGCATCCGAGACCTGTTGAGATTGAGTGTTGACCCGGAACAGATTCACGATGAGGATCTGCTGGCGGCAGCGATCATCCTTCGGACGGACGAAGAGATGGATTCCCCGATCCGAGATGGCGATGAGGATCAGGAGGTATTCCTGCAGATGTTGAACATCTTCATCAACGCACAACCTCAGACCGTGGCTGTGGCTTCCCACCAGCCCCCCTCCGGTTACCTGGAGCAGCAGATCATCGACACAGCAAGCGGCATGCAGGGTTTGGAGGGGACGACTCATTCTCTATCGGTACAGAGCTTTCGGATCGAAGGTCTGCGGCAAGCTGCCATCCGGGTGGCCCTCCGTCAAGAGCTCTTCACATCATACATGAAACACCGCCCGTTGAGATTCAACCCCTCCCATTATGAGGTTTTTCGCAGCTTCTCCCCGGCTGACGACACCGTCTGGGCTCATCGTCTCGTGATCTTCTGCGCAGATGTGCTGCAGTATTGCTATGGACCAAACGATGTAGGAACGCCGCGACACTCTGAGAGAGCATGGCACGAGCTCAAACGCTACGAAGATGAACTTCGACATGTTCTGCCGGAGTCCTTCGCGCCCACCTACTATCGGCCCCCAAACCAAGAGGCGGGAGAGATCTTCCCGGAGATCTGGTACCTGGAAGATTGTCACGTCACCGGAACGATGCACGCAGAACTGGCGCGGCTGTTGCTGGCCGTCTATAATCCCACCCGACCCCGGTTGGGCCATGGATACGCCGCCAGTATGAGGGAGCTCACCTCGGAACTCCAACAGATCGTGTTGCGACTGTGTGGGATTGCACTGAGCAACCGGCGGCTGCCGTCTGTGTTCATCGAGGCGCTCATGGGCATTGCCACGTATGGGGAGTATTTCGACGATCGACAGGCGCAAGCTGGATTCCTTGAGGTTCTGGATGTGATGAGGGAAGAGCATGCTTATCCCACCGCGAGAATTGTCCAGGCGTTGAAAGAGGCATGGGGTTGGGTTTGAGACCATGTTTGCTTCTTCATTGAAAAAAGAGTCGACCCGACTCTCCTTATTTCATTTACATAGTGAGCGCAATTCAATTTCCACGATGTTCATCTGGTTTCCTAATGCTAGTAGATAGCAATCGGCAAGTGCTCTCCACGCTCCTTCCCCAGTCGGCAGGAGCGACGAGAGAGGCAAGTGCCCGCCGTGCTCCTTCCCCACGGGGCATCTCCGCGTGGGGGAAAAGTGGAGTCTACCCCCGGCTTTTCTCCTTTGGGCCAATCGGCGATTGACCTTTGAATTGTCCTTTTTCCGAATGTTGTTCATTCGGGCCTTTTCACCGTCGTACAGCAGATGAGAAGCGTATATCAAGTTGATGGTCTCGCTGGTCTCAGGATGGGTGGTGTTTATCAGGGAAGGCAGAGATAGAAAAGGGGTTTATTGTCACGAAGCTTGCAATTGAAGTGATTTGGCTGTTTATATCAAAAATTTAATTTAGACAAAGAGACAACCCATTCTGAATCGATTGTCTCCAGAATCAACTCATCACCCATGTCTACCAAGTTAAAGGTCGCCATCGCCGGTCTGGGTCGCATGGGCGCCCGCCACGCAACCCATTTCTACGCATACACTCCTCGCGCGGAGGTCGTGGCAGTCACTTCGCCCGTACAGAAGGAATTGCACTGGGCCAAGGACAATCTCGGAAACCCCCGAACGTACCTCGACTTCGATGAGCTGCTGGAGAAGGAGAAGGACGTGCAGGCCATTGTCATTGCGTCCGCCACGTCCGTGCATGCGGAGCAGGCCATCAAGGCGATCAGGAAGGGTCTCCATGTTCTCTGCGAGAAGCCGCTGAGTGTCAACATCGAAGAGGTAAGCATCCACACTAACTATCACGATCCCCAAGAGGAATGCTAATCGAGTTGATTTCCCTTGAACAGTCCCAAAAAGTCGTCGACGCATACCGCGAATCCCTCCAGACTCGTCCCAACCAGAAGGTCATCTGCGGTTTCTCCCGTCGCTTCGACGCCTCCTATCGCGATGCCTACGAGAAGCTCCAGGCCGGCCTGATTGGCCGTCCCAGTGTGTTCCGCTCCCAGACCTGCGACAAGCTCGACCCGTCTGGATTCTTCGTCGAATATGCCCAGTTCTCTGGCGGGATCTTCGTCGACTGTTCCATCCACGATATCGATCTGGCGCTCTGGTTCTTCGGCGAGGACTCCGTCGTCAAGTTCGTCACGGCCGTGGGGATCACTGCCGTCTCGCCCGAGCTCAGGAAGTACAATGACCGTGACAACGCCTTTGGGATCGTAGAGTTCTACGATGGAAAGATCGCTCAGCTGTTCTGCAGCCGGATGATGGCTGCTGGTCAGGAGGACTGTAAGTTTTCATATCCTCTCGAGAATCTCATCAGATTTCCTGACGGGATTAATCATAATAGCCACCGAAATCATCGGCACCGCCGGCAAACTCGCCATCAACACCCAACCGGCCGCGAATCTGGTCAATATCTACGAGCCCAGTGGGATCCGTCGCGAAATCCCACCCCACTACTACGCCCGCTTCCGCGACGCCTTCATCACCGAAGCCAACGAATTCACCGCCTCCTGTCTGGACAACACCCCGCCGCCCTTGAAGCTCGAGGGCGCCGTGGCTGCCGTCCGGATCGGTTGCGCCCTGCAGGAGTCCCTCATCACGGGGAAGAAGATCGAGTTTGATGAGCAGGGAAAGAGAATCACGCGAGCGAATCTGTAGACGAGATAATTACGTTGATTCATTTTCAATATCATGGCGACGATAAGGAAGGCATAAATCTCGATGATGTCTGGTCTGATCTGTCTCGTCTTCGACAAAGTATATTGTTCTTATTCGGGGCATGATATCATGATAGAGACTGAAATACTCTCTTTTCTTTCTTACTACAGATTTAAAAATGAAAAAAGAAAGTAGCTCATCTGAAAAGTCCGTATTTTGTCTTGTCTAAGTTTCGTATTAATCAGATGTAATCCCATTGGTCCATGAATACCTCGATCCGCTCAAGGTCCATAGGACCACCACCACCAACGACGTCATTCGATCTGATTACATTAAACCGTTATGCATATCTCAGCCTTGCTGTTCTTGAATGGGGTATATTCCCCTAGTTGGAGTTGGGGATGTTTCTTCATGAGGCCAGAGAGCTAGCGTCGCTCTCGCTGGGGTAGTAGAATGCCGCGACCCTAAAGGGGAAAAAAATTAGTATGGAGATCGAGGGTTGGTTTTGATTTGAGGATGGGAGGAAGATTAGATAACTTACGCGATGATAACGTAGGCGGCGATCAAGAGGGATCCTTCGAGGTAGTTACTCCTGCCGTCGAGGACGAGGAAGTTGACGACGAAGGCCGTGACGAATAGACAGATGGTTTCGAAGAGGGTGAAGTACAGAGACATGTCGCGATCCATACACCAGCCGAGAATGACGACGAGGGGGGTGACGAAGATTGCTGGTTGAGGAGTTAGTAATGATTTATATTTGTTTTTTTGGCCTTGAGGATAATTAGGCGGATTGTATTTACCGATTTGAATACTGCTACCGACAGAAACGCCAATGGCGAGATCCATCTTGTTCCTCGTTGCGACACTGACCGCCGTGACGTGCTCTGCTGCATTTCCGACAATGGGCAAGATGATCAGACCAATGAATGCCTGGCTGATGTTGGAAGTTTCAAGCATGCCAGGAATAGCATCGACGAGGAATTCGGCACACACAGCTACCAGGGCCGTTGATATCAGCAACATGACCACGGCAGCAGTACGGGACATGTCCGGCTCCGGATGGCCGGGAGGCTGCTCAGCGGCCGCTTTCTCAGTAGCTTGCGGTGTGCGAGCAGCGCTTCGGGCATACTGCATGGCATTTCCAACACCGGGCACTCTGTTGACGCGAACAGGGAGTGAATTGGTGCGTCTGATGCCAGTGATGCGAGCGCCAGGGTAGGCCGGGGACACGTTTTGAGGGTTTCGAGGAGAAAACACCGTGTTCGTCAACAGTGGGGGAATGGAGGGGAAGGGCAACCTGCGCTTGCGAGCATCCTCGGCCGTGGCATCGTTAGTCTGAGCAGGATTCTGACGGTCAATAGATGGTGCCGAGTGGGAGGTCGTTAGAGGAGGTAGCTGCAACACATCGTCTGTCTGCGCGACATTGGCATCATTCGTGGCATTCGTACTGTTCTCGGGGTCGTTATGTCTCTTTGCATTTTTCTTGCCTTTGCGGCGCGACTTGCTGCTTTTAATGCTGCCCGGTTCCATCCCGAAGTCTCGGGAGAGAGGGCCTGCAAACCGCTGAGCGTCATCGTCGGCATCGTATCGAATATCATCAGCAGTATCCGCGGCAGTGCGAGAAGACCCTTCTTCCCTGGGGCTTGCATTCGAAGCCTCTACGGTCTGACTGCGGCGGACACTCTTGTGATGCGACTGTCGCGACGAGCTTGCCTTGGAGCTAGTGGACTTCCTGCGCCTGCGGTGCTTCATGGCTCGTTTGATGCGTTTTGCCGTGGTCCAAGACGTGCGGGAATCATCAGAATCGTCACTTGAGCTGTCCGACGAATCGGAAGAATTCATGAACTCCGCCAATACACCCGGATGGGATTCCTCATCAATGATCTGCTGAGGGATACTGGCATAGAGATAGGCGTGAGACTTCAACTGGAAGACGATGTACAAGATGTACACCAAGAGAAGCACCTAGAGGAATCAGATCAAGACCTACATTCAAACTAGATGCAAAGACACTTACGATACTGGTACCACGGCTGACTTTTAGGGAGTATTTATCTGCGTTGGTATTGCTTGCCCACGACGCGTGGAAAGCAGTCGGCAGAAGTAAACTCATGACGCTCAAACTCAACAGACAAGCACTCATCTGTGTGACGGTGCTGTTGTAGATCTGCTCCTGGAATCGGAGGCCTCCTAGCAGGAAGGACATTCCCAGAATGAGGAGCAGGTTTGCGAGGATTGAGCCAAGTAGGGAGGCTTGGACGACTCGAATTTCATTCTAGACCATCGTTAGATTTGTCAATTGTTGAGAGATCAGCAATCCCATACCTTCACCAGAGCAATACTATAACAAGAAATCCAAGCATTAGCAAACGTCATATCACTTCTACCGTGACCACGGACGATGCGGATATCAACTTACATGCTGGCAGACAAAGTTAGCGAGATCCAATCGACCATGACGAATGATGAAGACTTACAAAATGATCAATTCGACCGCATTGCCAAAGGTAACGTTAATTAATGCTCCAATCGTATCACCAAGACGGCTTGCAACATTTTCGGTAGCATGAGCCAACAATCCCGCTAGAGGAATGACGGCGACCGCATTCATCGCGAAGATGATAGAAGGATTCAACCCAACGGCCTCGACAACAATACCGATCGGGACAAAGACCAACAGCAGATTGACCCAGGAGTGAAATAGAGCAGTCTTGGTATGATTGCCGAAGCGAACACACCCATTCTTCATCCGGGTAAATGTGCCCAGCTTGGATTTATCGACCCCATCTTTCCCCTCCTTTGTTGCCGCACTGTCGGTTGACTGCGTAGGTTCGACATCGCGCGAAATTACCGCTGTATCCTTCTGTCGAGAGCTTGATCGCCTTATCGGGTCCTGAGTCGGGAAAGGACTGCCAGACGCGTGAGCTTTCGCCCACGATTTAATACGGTCTAGTCACGACAAAGGGTCAGCGTTCGAATCCGCGACTGTTTTAGCCCCTTGATATCTTATCAGGGAAGTAGAGTATGCGCGTCAAATGCGCCAGAAAGGTTTCAGAATATGCTGGAACTTACGCATAAATCAGAAGAGATGTCTCAGAAGATGACAATGCTTCTCAGAAGGCTTCCTCGAGGGAACAGGAGGGCAGTAATAATTAATATACGTGGCAAGAGTGGGAAATCGAGTCTCGAATAGGGCGATTTAAAGTGCCAAGGAGCTTGGCGCTTGCGCGCCCTGTTTCAGCGGAGCGGGCCTACAAAAGTCGATCCTCCTCTACTCTATGGAGTAACTATGCGACTAAGAATGGATCCCATGACGTATGGACTCGAGTTTTTCTCGTTATACTCAGCCACAACAGCTTCTTGACGCCATCTTCGTGAGTCATCAACGTGCATTTCCCATTCTAGTATTCTAACTATCAACTTGCTATGACGCAGATATCTCCAATTGTGGCTGAGAGCTAGTGAAGACGGCGCCATGGCCAGTGGCGAGTCACGTGGAACTGACCCCTATTTGTTCTCCACCTGCCGATACGGATCTTACCAACGTAAACAGTGGTGTGCCAATAGACGAGATGACGAGTGTATGACAAGGATCAATTTGAGGTCGTAGATGATCCTTTATAGAACTGTATCGAGTTGTTTTCTTGTGTAGGGCTGTTCGAGTGGTAGTTCCCCCAGTTTTATAATGTGAGCGAGTAACTACATAGTTCCTGAGTGTGCTGGTGGGTCTATGATCTACACACTATTTGGATCTACGGTGCAGAGAACGTAAGGAGAATAACTATCACAAGGATCTACCCTAACTCATGTTTGCACTTTCCTGAAATTGTTTCGAGATAAAATACTTATTTTGTGACGTGGTTGGCTAGGTATCTGGGTAATTGAATTGCCGTACTATATATATATACAGATATCATCGTGAGTAACACATAACTAATTATAGCATCAGCTTCGAACATGTCTTTATCATATACGTCCACCGCGAGAGATAATGGAAAGTGCTATATGGCAAGACCCTACTCTAAGAAGCGTAATTCACGCTATTAAGTCTTGGAAAGGTCGACTCACTACTAACTAGTGTATGAGCCGTCAGCTCGTGGTTACCTCGAAGTCCCCAGACACTCATCAGAGGAACATGTCGTAGAGGACGTAACTAATTCATAAAGCTTATATAATAATAGCAGTCTAATAGTTAACAATATTCTACATATTACAAGAAATAAAACATATGCCTAAACTTAGTTTAGTGCAGAGGTGCTGATAGGTCGATACGAGGGAAGTTGTATAACTTCACGATGTGGTAGGATGAGATGCACAAACTCGTGGACGAGAATGCTACACCATGGGTTTTGCAGATTCGCTGTAGTCCAGCCCATGTTAAAGCTTCATGTTATGCGTTTTTTGAGCTGCGCTGGCCAGCAAGCGAGGTAGCTGCCTAGAGTAGATGCCATGTTAAAGTCTCGAGGGCCAGGCAAACTTCACGTCAACTTCCAATCGAGCCAACCCGCTCTGCCTCAGCTTCCAGGCCACCTTCCTTCCCCAGTGACTATATGTATCAACCTCTGAAAGAATATATTCAACGGGCCAGTGGCCTTGTGGTAAGACTTCGGTCGAGAAGGACTGCGGCCCCCCCCCGGTCTGTAAATTCCCCGCCACAACGGTCCGCCCAGCTACTATGGTCAGGTCAAACTCCGGGAGGGCGGGAGATAACAGCGCCATAGTGCTGGGACTTTTTTTCTGGTTGTTTCTTTCTCAGAAAAAGAATCTGAGTTCTACTCGTCTGGGGCTTTCTTTTCGACTTCTTTTGACCCGCATACGAGCGCGGATGAGGCCGTGGCGATTATACGATATCGTGATTATGCCCTGAGTCGAACCCTCGATCCATAGCAGTTGATAGAGCTGCTGTATAGGCTGAAAGCGGTATGGTTTGACGTAGGAAGTCGATGTTATTGAAGTCAGGTGCCTCGGTGCCTGGTCTTAGCCTGAGGCGACCGAGCGAAGTAGCTGCCTAGCATGACGAGAGGACCTCAAATGATCCAAATATGACGTGGAATTATTCTCTTGAATCTCGTTCTGATTGAAGCGTGGAAGAATGCGGTTGTTGAAGCTCTGAAGATCTATATCAAGATGGCCATACCACTCGACCCGCCTTGCCTTGGCATGACAAGATACCCACAGACACTCGACCTCAACTTCGCGGTTCAAACGCCTTTTGAAATCCTGAGCACCATTAACATGTCTGTTCGAACTGCGTTGTCCAGCATTATCCAGATATCACAGTCAATCGATGACAACTTACATCGTACCCAATCTCAGGTCCACTGCCAAGCCAGAATCCCCACAAGCTTATTGAGACCACATGCAGCTTATTTTGACCAACGCGAACTACTGCATAATACACACTGCGCTAATTTTAATTGGACTCGAAGCAAATGGGGGGTCTTCGTTCTTGATGCGGTAGTGATTCAGGTATGGTAAGTACTGTCAACACGAGTCTGCGATTATAATGCCTGGTCGAATTTGATTGTTCCTATACTTTCCCGCTGGATGCCAACTTTTGATAATGATCAACAACGCATCACCAATTATGCTAAGATCTCCTCAAAAAAAAAGTTTCCCAGAATGCATTGGACTAGAGAAAAGGACAGACAATGCCAGCGACTGCCGGACATGCATATGCAGTGGAGAAAACATAATCCATCAACCGCTTCGTAACCACATGGTTCGTTTATGCCGCTAAAACTCATGACACGCTGGTGTTCAGTCGTTCCAACCTCGAGGTGATGGCATCGATAACAGCAGATCTGGACAAAAAGAGTTAGTGACGAAATCATGGTATCCAGATTTGGAGCAGACTTACTCCCGCTCCACCATCCGCATGGCGTCAGCGAGTTTGGCTCTCTGCAACCTTGCGGGAACCCCTGGGACTCTCGAATAGGCACTTGGACTCTCTGGAGCTTTTGGCTCCTTTCCGGCAGGAGTCTCTGCTGCGATACGCTTGACTTCCGCCAGAAGGTCCACTGCCAGATTCTTAGCCTAGAGAAGTCGTTAGTCTCAGTTCGCAAGCAAACACTCTGTTGGCGTTGTTGGTGACTGACAGTGTCAAGTCTCTGACCGAGACCTTGGGCCCTCTCATCTGCCCCCTCTTCTTTCTTTTCAATGGAATGAGATAGCGTTTCCACTTCTCGTATCCAAGCCTTCTCCTTCTCGCTCAAAGGTCGACCGCCCGAATTCAAAACCTTGTTCCTGATACTCTCATATCGCTGCACAAGCTGTTCCTGTCGATCCTTTGCTGCCTGCAGCCTCTTATCAAGGGCTGCTTCGCTCCGGGCGCCTTCCTTCCTTTGGCCATCGGGGCCAATCTCGCTGGAGACACCCTTGATTCGCTCTGCCACATCCGCCAGCTGCTTTAATTGGTCGTGCATCTCACCTCTCAACCGCTCACAGCGGCGGAAGAGATCCGACGCTGCTCTCTCTAGTGCGTTTGTGTGCGAAGACAGAAGCCTGTGTGCGGCGGCGACCAGGTCCAGTGTCGATGGCGAAAGGCGAACCTGTTCTTTAAGGGAATGTCTGTGGCGGTGAGGAACATGCTTTTCGACAAACGACTGTAGAGGCGATTCCGCATAGAGAATCGATGGGACCTGGTAAGGCGCTCGTCGAGGAGCGATCACTGGTGGTCCGTGAGCGACAGCTTCAGAGACCGATGGCACTGACTCTGTTATGGATGGGAAAGCTGCTCGAGCTGGAGCATCGAGAACGGCTGCATAGGGATGGGAGTCGCGGTAAGTCAGAAGTAAATAACCAAGGTCGTAGTCGTAGAAAACCAAGGAAGATGACAGATGCCCCGGCTCGGTTGTCCCAAGCTCTTCAGTGGCTTGGATAATTTGCTCTCTAAGGGATAACGAGCCTTCGCAGAGAACTTGTAGACGGAAGGCTGAGCCCGAAGCATCTTCTGACTGCAACTCCGCTTCTAGTCTCTGGACCCAAGAGGATAGAGAGATGAATGTCACATTGTTGGCAGTGGTCAAGAAGAAACTATAGCGCGAGTGGACATCTGGTGTAAAAGTAGGCCAGGAGTTACTTTGCTGGAACTTTTCTCTAACCGTTTCCAATGACTCCAGTAGGACAAGATCGGAGGGTTCAGAAACCGGTGTCGTGAAAGCGTTCTTCTTGGCCTTCGGAAGCCATTGACCCTCCACACCGTCAAGTTCTAAGCATATATCGACCCTGCCGCTAGCGGTTGAAACACAGATAACGGTAGCCGACAATCCATCCTGGGCGTTCTCTTCCAGAAGCTGCTCCTCTTCTTCGCCAGTCATTAGCTCATCCATGTTCACTTTGGCTGCAATAACGTGAATATCCGTAAGATCCAAATCGTCGACCTCGTCGCCGAAATCGTAGCGGAAGGGACCCTGCAGTCTTGGAATTGCGCTTGGAACGGCGGGCCGTGTGAGGATTTGTGTTTCTGGGAAAGCATCGGAGGCTGACAAAGTATCCTGACTGTCAATCTCCTTAAGCCACTCATACTGCTGCCGACAGGCCGTCAGCTCATCTCCAACGTCGGTAGTGTCCTCTTCAAGAGCAGCAAGTTTCGGCATGATGGCTGCAGACAAGGACGGAATCGTAGTTGATGGAGCCTGCCACTTTGAAGGGAGCAGAGGACAGAGCGCATAAAGGTCACCCGGCCTCATAGCCACCCAGAGAGTCATTGGAGCCCAGCCATCTTCTCCCTCATGACCAGTACCGCCAAAACATGCGGACGCGACCTCCATGTCAAAAGCATCAGCGGAGAAGCCCTTATTCTTTCCGAAGCCCGAAGGGGTGAAGTCCTCGTCGCATGACGTGCCGTCGACTAGCTTCTTTAAGTCAATTGCCAATGTCGGTCTGTCAAAAGACCAGTGGTTATTCCGGTCAAGTTCCCATACGCGAACAGCAGCATCTGCGGTGACAGTCACTATACAACCGCACAGATTGCTATAGATTCCAAGAGGATGCCATAGAGCGGATACAACAGGTGACTCGGGTATGACGTGAGTTGTTGGACCCAGCTGATAGGTCTTCAGACGAATAGGCGCAGGGTCATTGTTAGAGAGGTGCGAAGAATCCGGGAGCACTGAGATATGGACAGTATGGGCCGTGACAATAGCCAAGAAGGCGCCATTTGGAGAGGGGTTCAATTGTTTGATTTGTCCATACACGGGGACCGTCAAGACCTATCACTGTCAGTACATCATAAGCATAACGCATCGGAGAGGCCCTTTCCCTACCCTGTAGTGTGCTTGCGCGCTATCGCTGCTTGTGTCTGCACTGCCATTCTGCACCGTATCTTCCCTTTTGCCGCTCCTTCTTTTCGACCTTGCCTCGAGCTGCCATTCGTCTTTCAACGTCGTCAGGTTCGACCAGCGAATCTGATTATCCACAACGGTGAACACCTCCGATCCTCTGTTCGCCAAAATTCTCGTTGGTCCCTCATATCTGGCAGTGACTTGACCATTTTCCACTCGCGTACCGGGACTTCGGGGTGTCGTACTTGTGAAAAAGCTAGCTCCTGGAGAAGGCCTGCAAAGCCAGGGAGGCGTGTAGCTGATCACCTTCGGCATGGTGACAGGTGACGTTTTGCAGGAGTAAAAGAAGGGCGCAGAATCGGTTTTGAAGCAGGAAGTGTAAAAGGACTTTCTATCAGCAGATATCCATGCCTCCACTGTGCGTGATGTGTTGGCGCAAAGTGTCAAGCACTTTATCGTAGTTGAATGCGGCGCCCTTGGGCTTTTTGGGGAAGTTTTGGCGAAGCGGAATCTGTCTGGGAAAAGCGCGCCAAGAGCTAGCTTGGATGGTCCTGTTGATGAACCCGACAACTTGCGCTTCTCTTGTCGCTACAACACGTACGAATACGACACAACGATTATCTGCGACAATGATAAACGTACGGAATACGGTGGACAGGCTCGATAAGCCTAGCGCGTATTATCTGGGAAAGGTACGATCTCCCTTTAGGTTGGACACGGATCCTTCGAGGCCAATGTCCACTGACAACCCTTCGACAGAATAAGAAGCGCAAGTTCAACCAGGACCGTGAGGACAGCGACCTAAACCAGCCGGCTGAGGATCCTCTTGACCCATTGAGGAATGCCACTACTCTTTATGTTGGAAACCTGTATGCGCGCTAAAATTTGCCCGTCTTTTACGTTCCCCAGATACTGATGATTGTCCAGTTCTTTCTACACCACGGAGGAACAGATCCACGAGCTTTTCGCGAAGTACGAATCGATCCAGCACTGATATTTGAACACGTAACTGATACATCCTACAGATGCGGTGAGATTAAGCGCCTAGTCATGGGCTTGGACCGATTTGCGAAGACGCCGTGCGGATTCTGCTTCGTCGAATACTACACCCATCAAGATGCTCTTGATTGCTTGAAATATATCGGTGGAACCAAGCTGGATGAAAGAATAATCAGAACAGACCTCGATCCCGGTTTCCAAGAAGGACGGCAGTATGGGTATGTGGAAATGCATCCCTTTTGACTGACCACAGCTTGCTAACCTGAACCAGTCGAGGCAAATCTGGTGGACAGGTTCGGGACGAATATAGAGATGAATACGATCCCGGACGTGGAGGCTACGGTCGCGCGATGGCAGACCAGCGCAGAAAAGAGGAAGAAGAGTACGGAAAGGGTAGGTAACGGGTTTGTTGATCTAGGCGTATACACGGCGTTGGATGGGAATCCTTGTTCTATCATATGGTGGAAAGAAAAGAAAAGTCTACCTGATATCATACCCAGCATATACTACAATCTAAAAGATCATTCGAGATCAATCATCTCAGAGGCAAGCCTCCCGCATTCCGTCTTTTGTTCACAGCTTCCTGCACCTGGAGCAGCCACCAGGCGTGGATTCTTGGATCCTCCGTGAGCTCGGGATGAAAGCTCGTCCCGAAGACATTGCCCTGTCTGACGGCAATGATATCGCCTGTTTCTTCCTCGGCATTTATGTCCACTCCCGTGGTGGCCAGCCTTGCCGCTCGTCCAGGCAGCTTTGCCAACACTTCCACATGGTCTTCCATCGCGTCTTTAGCGGCCTGATCTTTAGCCTCCCGCGAAGGTGCCACGACGGTTTCCTCTCTCTTCTCCTCCTCGGTCTGGATGCCTTTTTGATTAGGGAGGATCTTTTCGACAACTGGAGCACGGATGAAGACCGCAGTGAACGGAGACGCTTTCTGGAAACCAGATTCCAGAGACTCGAGGAAGGGAAGCTCCAACGGGGCTTGAAAACTTTCCGTCTGTCGGCCGAAGTGATTTCTGTTGACCCGAACGTCCAGACCACCAATGAGTTCCTGGCCTCCTTTCTTGGTCCGGTTGGCAGACTCTGCGAGGAGAATCAGTCCAGCACAAGTACCCCATACTGGCTTGCGATCAAGTCTACGAAAGAACACGGCAGTCAGTAAACAGTTGTGAACCACACGAAAATAAACCACCCCACACTTACTTGACAAAGTCCCGCAGAGGCTCCAACAAATTGGAGCTCGCAGCAACGAGAGAGATCGTGGTGCTCTCGCCTCCTGGTAAGACCAGAGCATCGCATCGGTCGAGCTGCTCCTTAGTCCGTACTTCTATAAATTCCCATTCTGAAGCCGGAATGCTCTGGGACTTCTCCAGACTGGAAGCAGCCTTTTTGAGGAGCTGCACATGCTCGTAGAAAGCACCCTGAAGGGCAAGAACTCCCACCGTGACTCCCGTCATTGATCTGTAGACTGAAGCACTGCTCGAGTCATAGTAGTATCTCAATTCCGCGCCACTTTTATTAACCGCTATCGGGGTGATTGTTTCTGCCACCACCGGGATCAATGTCGGGCCGTGCTGTCCGCCGGGATTCGGAGCTTAATCTATCGCGGGGAGTAGAAGTAGTTACTCTTTAAGTAGATTGAAGTAAGCATGCTGAGCTCGACTTTTATTTATCATTTCATGTTATGATGATCCCTTGATCTGGAGATAATACCCATGCATGAAAACTTCTCTTATACCAGAAAATGATATACCCTCCATCCACGCCGACCCCACTTCTATCTCACTCTGTATAAAACCGCCCCAAACCCCATAAGCATTACAATTCGCGCACGAAAATTGCTTTCTTCCTCTTTTTTTTTAAATATTCAAAAAAACCTATACTGAAACATGTCTACCCACCCTCTCTCAAACCCCCAATCCCTAACAAGATGGTACATCGACACCCGCCCCCTAACCTCCTCTCCCTTCCCAATCCTCCCCCTCCTCGAAACCCTCCAACCCTCAGACCAAGAATCAGTCAAGAAATACTACCACCTCTCTGATCGTCACATGTCTCTGGCTTCGACTCTGCTCAAATACCTCTTCATTCATCGAACATGTCGAATACCCTGGGCCGAAATCAGCATCAGTCGCACGCCGGCGCCTCATAAACGGCCGTGTTTCGTGCCCTCGCAGAAACAAAGAGAGGATAGAAAGGATGGTATTCCAAACGTCGAGTTTAATGTCAGTCATCAGGCATCATTGGTTGCGTTGGCCGGGTGTGTCGTATCGGATTCTTCGATATCTGGGCCAGATACGGGAGGGTCGTCGCAGACGGAGGCATTCGCGCATCCAGATCCAGCATCAGCGCCAATTCAGTCGATTCCTCAAGTTGGAATCGACATTACGTGCGTGGAAGAGCCATCCCGTAGACGAAAGGAGTCTATCCCAACAACGGCCCAGGCTCTGGCTGAATTCGTCGACATATTCGCTGAGGTCTTTTCTCCGCGCGAACTGGAAATCATGAAAAAGCTTCCGATTACAGCAAGCTCCAGTTCCAGTCTTGACCGCACAACCGCCATACAGTCAAATCTCCGCCTCTTCTACACCTACTGGGCTCTCAAGGAAGCTTATATCAAAATGACCGGCGAAGCCCTCTTGGCACCTTGGCTCCGTCAGCTGGAATTCACGAATGTGGTTGCGCCAGAGCCGGTCGGTAATCACTACAATGGGTCACCGTTCGGGCAACCCTACACGGGGATTCAGACGTGGTTATATGGCAAGAAGGTAGAAGATGTGCGTGTGGAGGTTGTTGCGTTCGAGAAGGATTATTTGATCGCGACGGCGGCGAGGGGTGGGGGGATTGGGGCGGGGAGTCGGGAAGAGGGGGATGATGCCTGGAGAAATCTAGAGAAGATTGATATTGAGAGGGATATTGCGCCTTGTGCGAGGGGGGAGTGTCGGTGTTTGGGTTGATGGTTTTTTTTTTTTTTTTTTTTTTTTTTTTTTTTTTTTGG
>JAPVCG010000036.1:96137-117752 GCA_029606305.1 Paecilomyces fulvus
GTACATACATCAAATGCATGTGAGACAGTGGACTATGAGAGAAGATTCGAACCCAAACCGCCAAACGAAAGCGTCAAATACATCAGGACGCAAGATGGCACAACAAATGAAAAAGGACATGGAAGAAAATGTGCTATCTAAGAGGGACATCTCGTCGTAGCAAGTTGTAGAGGTAATAATTTCACAAACGTCACGTGGGGTAGTAAAAGCCCAAGAAATCAGTCTTGGGACGCAGCAATGTTTTGGAAACGGACTCTGAAATATACATCGCGACATAGGGATATCATGAAAATCCAGTCATATGGTATGTATATTCCGGATTAGGGCAAGGCCGTTCTTGCCTATGTAACGGCGATGGAGCACTCATCCGACTTGCTCAGTCCGTGTCTAGAGCTCGTCCTTCAGCTTGCTAGCCGCACTGCTGACATTGCTTCCGGAGTCTTCCACTATAGAGGCAGCCGAAGAGAAAACCTCGGAAGCTCCATCGGAGGCTTTAGAAGGTAGGTCGGAGGGACGGGCCTGCGCGCTTTCGACTGCGGCCGCATCGCTAGCGTAACTGGAAGTAGAGGATAGAGCAGCAGCCGCATATGGCGTCTCATACACTTCCTGCAGCTTACTCATGACGCTCTCAGTGAAGTCAGGCTCTTTTCCAACGACAGTCTCCGAGACAACCTCCTTGAGAGACTCATGTTCGGCTGATCTTTGCTCCTGGATCTGCTGGACATAAGGGGTAGAAGTTCCGTAGATCTGTTCGCTGGCTTTGGAAATGATGCTATCCCAGTTCTCGGACGCTTGACTAGCGACGGACTCGATGTGTCCGGTGGGCGTTCCGTAAACGGCGGAGCTTGCGGAAGCTGAGACAGACGAAAGGGAAGAGGAAGCCGCCGAAAGTGCAGCACTGTATCGCGAAGAAGCGTCTTCGATGATGCTCTGAGCGTTCTGGCCCTTAGAACCCACGGCGGAACTTGCAGATGCCACAACGGCCGCGAGACTAGAGGAGACGAGAGAAGAAACCTGACTATATCGGGACTCGGCACTTTCCAACACGTCTTGGAAGCTGCTCGGGGCCGGCGTAGGGGTGGAAGTACCGAAGACAGCTTCAGAAGCGGATGTCACAAACGCCGAATAACGGTCATGCGCGAGCCCTACGGCTTCATAGTATCGGCGTTGGGCATCAAGCAGGACAGGATTCTGGTTAAAGGTAGAGGTGGGGGAAATAGTCGCCTTGACGCTTGCATATTGCGCCGAAGCAAGGCTAAGGCCCTCCTGCAGCTTGGAAGATGCGACTGACGAAATGGATTCGAGCGGTCCTGCGACAGAGGAAGTGCCGTAGTAAGCGGAAGAGGCCCTGCAAACTTATCAGTATGAGGTTCTAAGAAAAGGAAAGTCCACTACTTACGCATCAACAACCTGGCTGTACTTCTCAGATGCGGCCTGCGATGCCTCAGTGTACCGGTCACCTCCTTTACTGGCCAGACTCTGCGGCTCTTCAGAGAACTTATGCTGCTCAGAGTCATCGCCAGGAACATCGTTCACGATCTCCTTTTTTCCGGGCACGACTTCGGCTGCAGCTCCTCCCCAGACTCTAGATGTGGAAGCTTGGTCGCCCGCAGGCGTATCTTCTTCCTGGGCTAGGCTGTCTGAAGCCCCCTGAGTCAACGACCCATAGGATTCTGTCAAGTTTGGAGACTCAGCGTCAGTTTCTTCGGCAGTTCCAGTGATCTCTGGATCCTCAATGTTATGCTGGTGCTCGATCAATGGCTCATCCGAGTCGTTGCTTAGACTACTCTCGTCAGATATAGCGGGTTCCATTTCACCTGATGCGGTGGCATGAGACAGCACTTGTTCGTCAATGTCCTCTTCGACAGCAGAGCTTGGCTTTGGTCGATGTGGAGGTTCCTGTCTCGTATCAAAGTTGTCACTAACTTCTCGGGCTTCGATTTTCCATTTGCCAACTTCCTTGAGGCGGGTAAGTTCTCTTGCCGCATCCTCTGCGATCGTCATGCCACGAGACAGAATGTCATTTGCAAGGTCTCTGGCTTCTTCAAGTTTGTCATTTTGCATGCCGATGTCTCTAACCTCGCTGTGCCAGTCCTCGAACTGGGCCTTGAGGGCGTGATATTTAGCCCAATCCTTGTAAGTGACACCATCCATCCATGTCCACCTCATACCAATTTCCTGCAATCCTAAGTCTCGGATTCCGTCGAGGATATCGAGAGTTGACTCGACGGCTGCGGAGACACGGCCTGTAAGTTCGTTGTCGAAGGAATTGTACCACTCCCTAAGAGCATGAGCACGGTCCCTGACGGCGACTCCAGCGGATCTGATTCCGTTGAGCAGCTCACCCCTGGCATCATCCTCGATCTGTGGGACAGCTTCATCTGGCAAGTTTTTCACGATAGCGTTGATCTGCGCCTTGACGTCGAGCAACTGCTGCTCCACTACCGCCTGTAGGGCCTCGACTAAGCTCTCCCCATGTTTCTTAGCACCACCTTCAACTTGACTGTTGACGATCTCTTTAATGTGCTCATTAAGGTCCTCGACCCCCTTATCAGCAGCAACGGCAAACTTTTCCTGCCACTTATACAGGTCGTTTGCGATTACCTCACGAGCTTGTTCGATCTGCTGCGAAGGGGTCAACTTAGTCGTCGTCTCGCTCGCCGTCGCAGTAGCGTCAACGTCGCTGAAGCTAGTCGTAGTCACAGTACTCGTCTCCACCTTGGAGGATGAGATCGTACTAGCAGACTTAGATGCCTGCTTGACGGGAACGCTGTCACGAGGTTAGCGAAGACCTTGCAAAGGAGAATTCTAGCTTCCTACCTATCAACCTCCACTTCGTCCACGACTGTTCTCAATTTCTTACCCTCCCGGTAACTAGCCAATCGCTCGCCGATCTTGACTAGCTGCGGTTCTACATTTTCAGAGTAGAGTCCTGTCACACTCGGCCAGAGAGTAGTGTGGATGAAAGACACAATGGAAGACCATGCTCTGTGAGTGGAGGGCAGGATATTGTTGACGAGAACGTCCTGGCCTGAGGAATACGTCTTGCCAATGAAAGGTATTGTCCGGTCATAAGAAGGCAAAATGTAAACACTGTACAGCTCCGTAATTTTGCCGTTTACATTGTCGTAATGTGGTCTTATCACCGCCACTGCACGCTCAACATGGGGACCGACCTTAGCTTCGTAGATTTCGTTCACACTTGCTTGAGCGGAATTCAGTCGTGGAACGGCCTCAGTCTCCCATTTCTTTTTGCTGTATTCCTGCGCCTGTGAGAGAGCGGGAGCTCCATATGTGTCATATCCGCTCTTTGCGATCTTTGCAGCAGGAGAGTAAACTTGTTCATGAAAGCTATTGGCATATGGACGGACCAAGTCCACATATGGAGCACCGTAGGTCTGATAATACGGGAGAACGTAAGGTTCGATATGAGACTTAGCCAACAAGTAGGGCTTGCAAACTGCTGGAGACGACTGGTCCAATTCTGAAAGATTTGAAGGGCAGCGGAAGAAGGGCGTGAGCAACGCGTACCAAATACACAATCTGGAAAGATTTTGAACAGTCAGCGAGTCTTCACCACTAAAATCCTCTCACTTTCAACTCACCGCACCACAATCCCCAGCGTCCGCTTTACAAGGCTAGATTTGCATTTCGACTCCTTCTGAGTTTGAACGCGTCCACCGGGTCTATTTTTTGAGGACTCGGGGACGTGTCCGTTTTGGACACTCGCCATCTTGAATTAGCCCGACAAACCGGCGTTCACTCTGCAATCAGTCCAGTCAGGTGCCGTGAATACAGTCTACGTGTGCAGACTGTCCAGCTCGATTGTCCCTCGAGCAATCCGGCGCACAGCGTCAAGTGGATTGTCGGGGAGCTGCCCCAGGTCAGGTTGCGGAACAGCAAAACAGATGCCAAATGTAGAGAATTGAATATCTCCAATACCTCGATTTTTATTATGCCCAGAGCTAACAATGTTTGTAAGCCAGCACTGTTGGATGGACTTGTAACAATCCTCGCAGACTTGGCAGAATGGTCACGCTCAGGAAGCGCAAAGATGTTGACGCGATCGCTATCCCACGCTGGTGTGATAGATAGCTTCACGGAACCGAAAAAGTAGAGTTCAAAGCGAACCTAACTATAGTGCATGCTTTAAGACAAGCAGAACAAAAGGGAAAGGTGTCAAGGGAGCTTATTCCTACTGCGTTCGTTCACCCCTTCTCTGCAACAAAATCTGTATCACACCATCCAATTCAGGATGCATTTGTTTTGGGGGCCTCAGCGGTGAGATCATAGCTCCTGAGTGGCGGATCACTGTAATTACGGTATCTGACGCCTTTGGATTCGATCTTCCCATAATCCGGCGGGATCTAGAAACCTTGATGCTGTAACATACCGTCAGATCACATGCTTAGCGAGCTAAACTGGAGGGGATGCCCCTTTCAGCTTAGTCATCTTTCCTGAACTGGAAAGTGCTGGGGCGTTTCTCTTTCGGGAGCTGGAACTCTCAGACATGACTTGCCACATCAACCTCTTCGTCGGAGGTCTGACAGCAGAGTGTTCTTTCTGTTTAATCTGTCATTAGGGAACTAACCTCTCTGAGCTTTTCTGTGCTTTACTACTAACTCAGTAAGGCGTGCGGTTCTTTTGGTAGCGGGCTGACGTCCGCTTACGGCATAGAATCTGACGTTCCTCATTTATCATACCCTTTAGCAGACGAGACGGTCCTCGAACGATCCAAGACACTTCCCGGTCTATGGAAACAATGATTTTCTCCTGTCAGCATTGAGAACAATCAAAGTCAGCTGATACGGATGGATAATGGATCTGGAACATAGTCAACCCCGCGAACGGGGAGGCTCTGAGCCTTTCCCGGATATCATGAACGACCCTACCTATGCGACAAATACTGATCCGAAACTACGAGGAGTGGAGGAGCCCGATACTTGTCGGATATGTCGTGGGGAGGGATCGAAGGAGGAGCCGCTGTTCTACCCGTGTAAGTGCAGCGGATCCATCAAGTTCGTCCACCAGGCCTGCTTGATGGAATGGCTGTCACATTCACAGAAGAAATATTGTGAACTCTGCAAGACGCCATTCCGTTTCACTAAGCTGTATGATCCCAATATGCCACAAGATCTACCAGCGCCGGTTTTTCTGAAGGAGCTTGTACTTCATGGCGGTCGGACACTTGTCACCTGGCTACGGTTCGTGCTGGTCGCCTTTGTTTGGCTTGGATGGCTGCCTTGGTCAATGAGAGCTATTTGGCGTGCTCTGTTCTGGCTTGCAGATGGGCGTTGGCCGAGCAGTGAAAGTCTGCAACGGCAAACACTTCAAAATGGAGAGAGCAGCCTGGGTTCGCTAGTAGCGAACGGCACTACTTCAGCAGAGCAGACACTGAGTTCGAGTGATGCCGGGATCTCTACCGCGGTCCAGGGTGCTGCAAGCGCTGTGCCCCATCTGCTTTCCCCCGTTTCTTCAATGCTAAACTTCTCTGCCGGTGAACCTGTCATTCTCAACCTCGCCAAAAGAGCCTTCATCGGCTTGTTCCCCCCGGCGATTTCGTCTGCTGGCGGATCTTCTAATTCAAGCGATGTAAACGTGACTCTTTCTTCGCACCGTCAAAGACAACCTTCCTGGCTCTCGGACGTTACGTTCTTGAATTCCTTGACGCCGTCGCCAACATTCAATAATATCTTAATAGATACCTTGGAAGGGCAATTGATTACGCTCCTGGTGGTCATATCTTTCATTTTGGTATTCCTGATCCGTGAATGGGTTGTCCAGCAACAACCAGCCGTCAACATTGCGGATGGAGAACGGGAGGCAGCGGTTCAATTGATTGCTGAAAATCGCCTCAATCAGGGAGCTCGCGCACCTCCCCCACAACAGGCACCTCCACTGCAACTGGTAGAAGAGAATGATATTGAGGATCACAATGAACCTGATGATGAATCTCATCTTCCTGGCCGGACGGAGAACAGCTCGTCTGGGCTGAACCCACTTCAAACTGACAGGCAGGTCCGCGGGGAGCCATCGTCACCTTTTGATGGAGAACATACGTACTCTCGAAACATGCCCTCCGAGCCGTTTGCCTCGCGACCAAGCTTGCAATCGAGAAACGCTATGGATGATGCATCCAGTATTCATCGCACTCTCGAGGAGACAGCTCCTGCTCCAGGTAATCAGGCATGGCCTGGACTCGAGATATTCAAAGACCTCTGGACCCGCGGCGGAGGAGATCCAGATGAAGTGTTGAGGATTATTGAAGAGGAAAATCGCCAAGAGGAGCTTGGATGGATCGTATCGGCAATGACAAGACTACAAAGGAGCAATACAGCCCCTCCTTTCGACGAGAGCCTGTCAAACCTAGGACCGAATTTGGGCAGCACAGGCGATGTCGGCAGCTCCCTCCAGGGGCCAAACACTTGGACCAATTCAGATGCTATCAATGCCGATGCTTCGCTGGAAGTCAACCCTGTTCCCTTCTGGGGTAGCACGCAAGATGCGACTACTGAGCCTTTCGTTTCCGAGTCAAACTTCCGATCATCTTCAAGAGCTTCAAGTCTCTCATCCGGCCATATGTATCGAGGTGTCTCCCATGTTCCAGACGACGTGCCTCCCGAGGCGGAAAACGTGGAAAATGAAGGTTCTCCCGCAGCATCTGGGGAGGACGCACAGCCACAACCTCGAACCCCTACCGACAATGGCCCTGGAAACGCAAATAATACCGGAGAGCAAACACAAAATACAGACAACAGAGCTTCCCATGACCACATTGCTCAGCCGGTGCCTGCTAATGCTGCTCCTGCTCGCCGGCCACAAAGTCTATCCGAACGTATCACGGATTGGCTGTGGGGTGACGTTGTTCCCTCCAACCTAGCTGGAGAACTTGCTCAAAATGATGAACACGTTGAGGACATCGCAGGAGAGGACCCTTTCGTTCGTGTGCCCAACCGAGATAATGCCGGCGAACTGGGTCTGCAAGGTCGAAATCAATGGCAGGATCAGGTGGCTGATGCTGGGCTGGAGCCAAATGATATCGACGCCGTTGAAGATGGCGATGATCTGGACGGCATCATGGAGCTGATTGGTATGCAGGGTCCCATCTTTGGGCTTCTGCAGAACGGCGTTTTTAGCGCCGTTCTTATCTCGCTGACAGTCGCTATCGGAATTTGGCTTCCTTACCTCTGGGGTAAAATCGCGCTGGTTTTCTTAACTAATCCTGTTCAACTGTTTATTGGTGTTCCCTTGGCCCTTCTCTCCATTATCGCGGATGTCACAGTTGATACCCTGATCGGCAGTGTTGGGTACTTAGTCTACTGGATCAGTATCGTGTTGAGGGGCCTCTTAGGTCCCGTGGGAAGTATAATACCCCTGGTTGAATGGGTTCCCCGAAACACGTCTGTTACAAGCGCCTCATTATCACTCATCGATGGGAGCAGTCAGCGTCTCAAGAGAGTGGTGGATGGTTTCTTCACTTTCCACGAATCGGACCTCCCCATGTTCTCGGTTCTTTCACATCAGGCGTTACGGATCCACGAAGCCCGCATTGTCAGTTTCTTCGAGACAGTCTTCACCGTTGGAAAGTTCATTCTTTATGACTTCCCCCTGCGAATCACGTCGCAGGGGCTCCGGCACGCATTAGTATCAGAACTCCCTGGGACGGACTTGTCATCTCTACTCGCCAGCGTCCAGCAGATTCCGAAGACCCTGGGGACTTCTACACTCTTGTCCTTGTCTGGACTGAAATGGATCAACCTCCGAGTCTTCGCAGACGGACCCGCCCAGTTTCCAGTGGACTACGATTTGGCTCGCTGGGATACCAAAGATCGTACCGTTGCCATTGTGGTTGGATACGCTTTCGCTACCGCTCTGGGTCTTTTGTATCTGCGGCTCACTGGACTCTTCTCTGGAGTTCACAGAGGTCAGAGAATTGAAGGGGTTATTGCTGACATCCTTCACCAGGCAGGAGGGGTCATGAAGGTTATTCTCATTATTGGGATTGAGATGATTGTGTTCCCGTTATATTGTGGAACCCTCCTCGATCTCGCCTTGATGCCATTATTCGAGAACGCGACCTTGAAGTCCCGACTGGAGTTCACCTCCGCCTCACCTGTTACGTCGCTCTTTGTGCATTGGTTCATAGGAACCTGTTATATGTTCCATTTCGCTCTTTTTGTGTCGATGTGTCGCAAAATCATGAGGAGCGGTGTTCTCTACTTCATCCGAGACCCCGATGATCCGACATTTCATCCCGTGCGGGATGTGCTCGAACGCAACATCTCGACGCAGTTGCGCAAGATCGCGTTCAGTGCCTTGGTCTACGGTGCTCTAGTTGTTGTCTGCCTAGGAGGAGTCGTATGGGGCTTGTCCTACGCATGTGATGGAGTGCTCCCCGTCCACTGGTCCTCCGATGTACCGTTCCTTGAGTTTCCTGTCGACTTGCTGTTCTATAACTTCGTTATGCCATTTGCTATCCGTTCAGTGAAGCCATCCGATGGTTTGCACAAGATGTACAGTTGGTGGTTTCATCAATGTGCGGAGATGCTGAGATTGACAAACTTTCTCTTCGGAGGTGACAGACGGCCGGATGAGGAAGGCCATCATGTGCGACGAACTTGGCGTGCCGTTCTGTTGAGGAAGAAGGGAGACCCAAATCATCCGGTGATCGGCGAAGATCAAAGAGCTTTGGCGGAAGGGAAAGGTGTAGATGCATACTTCCTGCGCGATGGAAGGTTTGTGCGTGCCCCGGCCTCAGATCAAGTGCGAATCCCGAAGGGCGCGCAGGTATTCTTGGAAGTGACTGAAGACAACAAGCGTGTGGATGGAGCCTCAGATCTGGACGATGGCCTACATGGTCGCACCAGCGACATGTTTACGCAGGTCTACATCCCTCCCTACTTTAAGCTTCGAGTGGCGCTATTCCTTCTCTTGATCTGGGTGTTTGCCGCCGTTACTGGCGTAGGCATCACTATTGTGCCTCTGGTTACTGGTCGAAAGATCATTTCGACCTTCTTCCCCAGCCCTGTCCGGGTCAACGATATCTATGCCTTCTCCGTGGGTCTGTACGTGGTTGGCGGTGCTGCATATGCCTTGATCTACTGTCGGGCTGGCTTTTCACTGCTGAAGGACCGGTTGCAACCATACCTCAATTCTCCCCGGCAGGCAGCTCGTGCTACGTATGAGACCCTCCTGCATGCCGCAAAGCTCGTTTACCTCGCATCTGCATTCTCTCTGCTGCTGCCGTCCCTTTTCGCGCTTGTCACGGAGCTCTACGTGCTGGTGCCCCTTCACACCTACCTCGAGGGTGATCAGGCCCACGTCATCCATTTTGTTCAGGATTGGACCCTAGGTGTCCTCTATGTCCAGATGGCACTGCGATTCACCATGTGGCACTCAACATCGCGTCCGGCCATCGCATTGAACGCGGTCATTCGCGACGGCTGGCTGCGACCTCGGGTTGGTCTGGCCACGCGCGCCCTTATCCTTCCAGTCTCTGTTCTTACCTTCTTGGCTGTGACTATTCCCCTTGTGCTGGGCTTCCTCGTGAACTCGATCGTCTTTTACTCCGCCGCGAGCGAGGTCCACTCCAAGATATACCGTTACGCGTATCCTGCAACCTTCCTGGCCGGATTGTTGGTCTGGTCCTTCTACTTGCTTCGTCGGCAGATCGAGGCCTGGCGCGTCCACATCCGGGACGACGTCTACCTGATCGGAGAGCGGCTACATAACTTTGGAGAGAAGCGTGCTCGCGACGTTGGAGTGCCCCGTCGCATGATCACGTGATAAACCGGGCGTTCTAACTTGTACCACCTGGGTTCCCTTGTTCTTCATCTGTAGATTAGAATGATTTATGAATATCAATTCTTTCTCTGTTGCTCTAGAGAAATTGCTGGGATGCTTGACACTGCCTCTCTCCATAATCTCTGTAATCCACCTCTGAAGAGACTTTGTCCACGTGCAGAGGTACAAGAACGTGACCACCACACTTCCTGCACAGGCACCTACATAGTTAGATATAGTAAAGTAACAAAGAAGCCATCAGTGAAAGTGAATGATCATCTTCTTGGCTCTGATCTCAGACTAGACGGCATCTCATATCTTGTTCTAATAAATGCAGCTGCCTGCAGCGTCGATCACGGGGAGATCCTAGCGGAGGACGAAGAGACCGCAGTTTCGCCACTCCCGATTGGTTAGGCAACAGGATTCCCGCCTTCATCTTCTATCGCATCTTATATGCCTACACTGAACCATCTCACTCACTCTGCATGCTGCATTTAACCCCCCGTTTGGGGAATTCGATATTTGACGTCTAACATGATAGATCGTTCCATATCTTGTTAAGTCTTCGGAGGAGCATCGAAAATGTCTGTCCTCCGCCATGGAGGTTCATACCTCCAGAGACGTCTCACCAAGATGTATTCCGATACCAAGACATCCTGCGAGAGCGTCACGACGGCCTCCAAGCCAAGTGATGACCCGGAGCTAGTGGCGCTCCATCGCAATTACCGCATTCAGAAAGACAGGCTGCTCGCATGGGGCCTCGATTGGAGTGACGCCAGTGCAGCGCAACCGAACGATATCGATGAGTCGCTCACAGAGGCAGGCTTCAGCGATGTGGTCGCCAGTGTCATGTCCTCCATCCAGGAGCTGCTCAACGAGGCAGAGCGTGTGCAGCATGTAGGTGTCGCAGACCTGCCACCGAAAGGCAGCCAGGGCGATTTACCTGCGAAAGATAATTTGAGCAATCTCCCCGCCAAGACTCATTGGACGGATGAAGATATCAGTCGATCCAATGCACTATTGAAAGATCTGACGGCTTGTATCGACACGCTGTACGATCTGTCGCGGTCTCGACGGAACATGAGCATGAACATGTCCTCGGGTGGGCAGACCAGCGGCAAGATGAAATCGCGCCCAACTCTGCCTCCTCGGGGTTCGAAGTCATCAGAGGATCCCTCTTACTCTTTCCCCGGAGACGCAAAGTTGCAACGGGAGCTTCAAGGCAACGTGACGGAGTCCTGGGAGAATGTTAGCAGTCCCGTGCAGCAGCAGGATGTCTTCGAGTTCTCACCATTCACCGATTTTCATCCGTCCTTCAGTTCGACGAAGCATTTATTCATCGACCGATCTGCATTGCAGCTCTCTGGTGCCTCCCATGCCAAGAGTCCACCACCGTACGAAGTGATCGCTGCATCGGCCAATTCGAGGGTCATAGGTCGTATGAAGACTGAGGCATCGCCATTTCTCTCGAGTCTAACCTCCGAATCCACCATTCCTATCTTGGCCGAGTTCACTCCGATGATGCTGGAGACCCAGAATGCGATCATGGTGCCGGCGAGTCAACGACTCGAGGAATTGCATAGATCGCTGGATCAGCTGGTCGAAAATGCACGGGTCTCGCACCTGGGACTTCTGAGATTCTTGGGATATTATATCGATATGCCAAATGCGCGATATGCTTTCATCTATCAGATGCCGATGGATTATTTCCCATTCCTGCGCAACCCGGCGGATCTGATGAAAGAGCTGAAGCCAAAGCCGCTGGTTTCTTTGTTTCACTCGGGTGACGACCACCAGGATATTCCGGTGCCGAATCTGGAGAGCCGCTTTCGATTGGCGTATAACCTGATTCTGGCGGTCCTTCATCTGCGCAGCCAGAATGTTGTTCACGGAAACATCAATAGCAGCAACATTCTTATATTTCCAGGTCTGAATGACACAGAGAAGAACGAAATCGGCAGCTTGACAGAAGACCTCCGACATCCTTATCTTACTTCGTTTGCCCAATTTTCTGGTGACGGTCCGGCTCCTGAGCCACTTTCCTCGGGCATGTATCGTCATCCGGATGACAAAAGACTGATCGACGATGATTCGACCTGGGCTTACGATCTTTACTCCCTGGGATTGGTCTTGCTGGAGATCGGACTCTGGACTCCCATCAGCAGGCTCTGGAAGATGAAGTATAATAACGCCATGTTCAAGCAAAGGATTGAAAATGTCTACATCAAGAAGCTAAGTGCAAAATGTGGAACGGCATATCTCCACATGGTCCAGTTGTGCCTCGATGCTCCAAACTTCCATCTCTCGCCTGAACCTATGGGCGACCTAAGTCTCAGAGTCCCTGAAACCTTCCATTATCCAGCACAGGCTTTATCGGAGTCTGACGGCGCGTTTGCCTTCTCTCTCAATTTCTTCTACACCATCAGCAAGATCATCTGGCGCTGTTGTCTAATCGACATCTTCGATGCGCCTCCTGCCAGTGATCTGGATGAAAAACTCCCAGTAGCCCTGCCTCCTGGCTTGACGAGAGAGGCTACGACAGCACCAGTCCCCCAACGCACCGGGCAGTTTCAACAACACAACTCATCAATCGGGCCAACTTCCGGCGGAGCTTTTGGAGATATTAAATCATCCAAGATCGACACCTGTGACAGAAAACCGAAGAAAAGGAGCGTCAAAAAGCTTACCAACGTCGAAATACCGCAGGAGCATCTAGACGAATGGAACTTCAACATCATGCCTCGACTGAGCAAGCTCTTGCAGAAGGTGCTGAAGGATTCGTCTGAATCCTGCAGTGCTAGTCTCATGGTAACCGGTGATGCGGTTGAGAGCGCGAAGACCACAATATGTGTAACATGCTCCAATGTCAAGAAGGTCAGAGCGGCTCTCAAGAAGTATTTCGTGGTGGATAAGGATGGCTGGGACCTGATAGTGCTCCGAGGCGACATAAAACGCTCCAAAGTGCCTCACAGAAAGCGTCGCAAGCCAGACGAACCGGCTGGACCTGCCGGTGGTGTGCCGCCCTCGTCTCCCATGGATCTCAATCCTTGCTACCAGCAAAAACCACTCTGTGGTGCTTCTATTGGTGCTTTTCGGAATGAGGAACACCTGCCTCCGGTCTCATACGGTGGGGCGATTCTGGTGGACGGCATGCCCTTTGGAATGACCGTGCACCACATGCTCGATGCGCCTAGTGACGATGAGGAAAACCAGGACGAGGATGCCGACTGTCCACCACGGTCTGCTGCGAATGGGCCAAGAGGCATAGAACCTTCGAATGCTGACTTCGCGTTTACCTGGTGCGAAGACGACTTGCCAGAGACGAATTACGAATTCGAGATCACGGATGACGAGGACGCTGATGATCGATCTCTCGCTCATGGTTTGGATGAAACCTTCGATGACCACTGGCTGTCTGATGATTATTCTTCGGACGAAGAAGGGTTAGATGGCGATGATAGTGGCGATGATGATGCTGCCTCGATTGGAGATACGGCTGGTGTTGAGCCTGACGAGGAGCCGCAATTGATTGTCACTCAACCGGCAATTGACGATATTCACGAGGATTTCTTTCCATGTCCTGAAGATCGGGATGATGAACACCTAGCATCCCACTCCCTTGGATATGTCCACGCATCATCAGGGGTGAAGCGTTGGACTCGAAAGGGAATCAAGCATGAAATAGACTGGGCTCTCATCAAGATACACGATAATCGCATGGATGCCCGTAATGTTGTCTCGGGTCGTCCTGCTGCTGCTTCTCAAGGTTCGTCGCGGAGACGTGACCAAGGACAGCGCACTGCAGGGCAGGAGGTCGTCCATCTGAATAAGGTGGCGCGACTGGAGGAGCTGGGTGGCTTGAAGGTCCATTGCTGTGGCCGCACCAGTGGTTTGCAGAGTGGACAGATCTCCAAGGCCATGACACTGGTCAAGATGCATGGTCGTCATTCCTTTTCTACCAGCTTCTGTGTCGATGGCAACTTTGGAGGTAAGACAGGCCCATATGCAAGCCCGTTTCGTTTCCTAAGGAATAGCATGCTGACGTAATTCTAATATTCAGTCCCTGGTGACTCCGGGGCTTGGGTATTCGACAAGACTGGTCGAGTCTGTGGACACGTTCTAGCATGGTCCGAAAAGAATCGCACCGCATACATTGCACCGATGGAGGTCCTTCTCGAGGATATCGCTCGCACTCTCGGCGCAACCAAAGTCACTCTCCCTGGGAGCCCCGAGGAGCCCGTTGCACCTGCTCTACCCCAGCGAGCTGCCATCGAGTCCTACCGTAGACGCCGTCAGCCTCACCTGCAACTCATGACCGATCAGCTTCCTGCTGAACTTGGAAGACTGCACCTAGGCGGCTTTGATGAACCCGCACTTAGTCGAGTAGGCACGGGACGCGGTCTCAGAGATGCGTCGTCGACATATCGCACTGTCCAGCCCCTAGTAACCCAGACGCGTGGTCTGGGAAGGCAACTTGCTTAATGATACCCTCTGACATTCATCCTATCTTCCCTTCAGCCATCCTCATCATCTATGTACTTCATTCGACCTTGTCACGTAAATCCACCCAGTACTTTTGCCTTGCTGCCCTTTCTTACTACCATACCTCACGATGATGTCTCCCTTCACGAAGAACCCGCACTTTATGATCCACAACCAGATACCCTAGTTGATGTATTTATCTATATCAAGACAGTATGTTTATGAGAAAGTAGTGTTGGCATTGAGTCGAACACACAGCCCACCATGATAAAGACTACTTGGTTGTGTGATGGGTGATGATGGTTGCTATACCAAATCCAGTAGTAGTATATGCCATGCTGAACGCCAACACCATCTTGGCATTATTCAATGGCATATAACGAGGTGGATTTGGTGCCAAGATACTGTACTATACCAGAAAAGGGATGCTTTATCCCTAAATTTCAGTTGCAAAATCCTAATGAGTTGAAGCCACATCTGATCTAAATCTTTGACTATCTTACTCCGTAAGCGAAGCTGTTAATAATATGTGCGGCGAGACCGCTGCAGGTCAGCTAGTAGTAGCCTAGACTTCAACTGGTTCTTGCAGTTAGATTCCTTCTAGCGCTCAGCGGTACGGGCCAATATGCTGATTAGGAATAAGTAGTGACTGTTGCTGTCTGTACTGTGATATGGTCCTCGTTTCCAGTCTCTGGAGATTCCGAGAAAACTTCGCGTGGGAAGAGATGGACCAAGATCTTGCCTCATATCTGCGGCCAGTGGAACCGAATCAACTGTTAGAGGAGACCTATCAACCAGCTAACCACTCCTCGACAGATCTGGTACGCCCGCAATTTCGCTAGAGCTGAAGGCCCCAGAAAAGCTGTTCTTGGAGTCGTTGTTTTCCATCGAAGTGGTTCTTCGTCGAAATGACAGTGATTCTCGGACATGTATTTTCTATTGGGATCCGTACAGTCCCAAGTATATACAGTTTTCCTAGAGGATCATATAGGATGTCATATCCTACCAGCCTTTAGTCATTGACGCATCAAATGACAACTACTCACATTCTCTGCATTAGTTGTCAATTGGACGCCATTGGAACTATGTTTAAATTGGAGGTAGGTTGTGGCTTGATGTGGTCTTCAGCAGCTCTGATCGAGATAAAATAAATATCTATCCATCCCGAGGCCCACTCAATCGTAGGTTCGCAGGTATTGTCACGGACGCGTAGCATGAGGAGAACAAAACTCTTACTAGAAGCTCCTACATTATTGAATCTCCTATAGATACCTTTCTTTTCCATCACTTCGTGCAAGTAATTGAAATTCACAGAGCACGAAGTCGAGCATGACAGCCATTCTGATAAGGCCGGGCCTTATCGTCCAGCCACACGTGATACGCCAAACTACTAGCGGTTAAACCACAACTTAGTAGTTTGAGCTCCCCAATCTCCGTGGCATACTCCAGCTATCTGAAGGCGCGAGAGCTGCGCAGCAAAAGCTCTTTGAGAGAATCACTCCTCCATACCAACCAACTCAAGTAACATCATTGAAATTAAAGAAAAAAGGCACGCAAAAATGTCCTACTACTTCACCATCCTCTCTCCGACCGACGTCCCGCTCTTCAGTATCACATTCGGCACATCCAAAGCCGGCGGCGATGGCATTGCTCGATTCCGCTTCCCAGATACAGCGCGGTATATGAATCAATTCATTATTCATTCCAGCTTGGATGTCGTCGAGGAAGTACAGTGGATGAATGGTGCTTTGTACGTTTCTTCCCCCTAGAACCTGATCTTGCAATGAATCTTCATCCCCCTCCTCCTTTCTACAAAGCCCAAACTGATCTCGAACCAGGTACCTCAAACACATCGACACCTACCACCCCACAGCCGCATACATCTCCGCATTCCTCACCCCCTCCGGCGCACGTTTCCTCCTCCTCCACCAACCGCCCCAACTCCCCTCCTCGTCTTCCTCTTCTATAACTGCCTCTATGACCGCCTCCGCTCTCGGCGGCGGGAGCAGCTCGCGCGTCTCCTCGACTTCCATCGCTGCGAACCCGATGTCGCCGCAGACGGAAGAGGCTATTCGACAGTTCATGAATGAGGTCTATGAGAATTACGTCAAGACGGTCATGAGTCCGTTTTATAGACAGGGGATGGAGATTCGGAGTCCGGTGTTTCGGTCAAGGGTTGCGGCGGCGGGGAGGAAGTGGTTGTAGGTCTTGGTCTTGGTCTTTTCGGGATGTGGGTGGTGGGGGAAAGGGGAGGGGGGTTGAAGTTAGTTAGTGGATGTGGAGTGGATTGATAGGTTTTTGTGCGTGGCGTTTATAGGAGTTTTTGTATGATTTTACGTCAAGGTTATTTATACTAGATTAGTGCCCAGAGAGGAGATTCCTACAATGATACCCATCATATACGTTTGAATACTAAAAAGAAGAACGATAGTAGGACTTTGCTGACGGAAAGTTGTCATATTGTCATGATGTATAGTTCCACCAGGGAAAGGACTGAATTAGAAGGAAAAAAGAAACGATACCGGTTGCGTATCAGATGTCTAAACTCTAAAAGGGAGAATCGAAGTGTTTCAAATCGTGATCGTGATCGGTGAAAGGTAGAAGGAAGATGAGGAAGAAAACAAAAAATGTACGCTTCCGCTACCGCAATTGCTGGCGGCGCTCAGAAGAGTCAAACCCAATAAATATCCCGCTTGTTTCAATGGGTCCAGAACGCCAAACAGAGAAAATAAATAACTCCACACCGAAGAGACCCCGTTACCCATGCCTCTCGATGAGGAAATCCATCATTGCTGGAAAGAAAAAAAAAAGAAGACTCCAGATTTATGTGGCCATCTGTGGAGCCAATTTCTTTACGGTGACAGCCTTGAAGTTTTCGACGGCTTGAACGACATCGTCGAGCTTCGCAACCGCACCGAAGATGCCACCTTCCATCTTGATCGATTGGATCGTGCTGAGATGTAGGGACGGATCGCTCGCCGCGGTACCGTCCTCGAGGATGCAGCAGTCGAACCCTCGATCATTGGCTTCTCTCATAGTCGTCGAGACACAGACATCCGTCGTCACTCCCGCCAGGACAAGGTTCTTGATGCCTTTATTTCGAAGAAGCAGTTCAAAATCCGTATATTGAAACGCTCCCCGGCCAGGCTTATCAATGACTGGCTCCCCGGGAATGGGGTAGAGCTCGTCAACCGTGTCATGACCGACTTCCCCGCGGATCAGCAACCGACCTAAGGGACCCTGGGCGCCAATCCCCAAGCCGGATGCATTATTTCGAGAACGATAATTTTCTCGACTTGGCAGGGTCGAGAGATCAGGTCGATGACCTAAACCCCGAATGTCAGCGTGATTTTCCCCTCATTGATCGATTCAACAGACACCTACCTTCACGAGTGTGGTAAACAGGGAAGCCGGCAGCACGGAATGCATGTAGCAGACGCTGCAGCTTCGGGATAAGTGCTTGATTCGCGGAGATGTCATAGCCTTGATACTCCATGTAACCTCCGGGGGAGCAAACTGGCGGCCGGTCAGTAAAGGTCGCAGCAAGTAATCGCCCACGCGTTAGCAAGACGTACAATCCTTCTGCATATCAATGATAACCAGCGCCGTCGTGAACGGAGTCATCGTAGCATCATGCGGCCAATCATACGGAGTTGCTGTGATCTGGCCCTTCTTGACTTTGTGATGTGGCACATGGCGCGGCCTATCGAGGACTGGGCCATGATTGTGTGTCGGGTTCAGCACCGTCAGCGTCCAGATACCAGGCGTCCCCGCTGCCACCAGCATGAAGGGACAGTCCATCAGACGCGACGTCCGCTTCCGCTTCCGCGTCTCCTCGGTGAGACCGTTCCGGGGCCGGTATTGTCCACCACGATCGCAACGCAGCCATATTTTTGCGGTCCGTCCCGGTTTCTTCTCTGTTGGAGTGCTTGACGACTTCACGACGATGTTATAACCGTGAGCTTTTCCATGGGCCTGGACCGACGCGAGCAGGGACGCTCTATCATGACAAATAACCCGATCAGTCTACGCATTGAACCTTGGAGGAACCGTGCGGGACCATCTGCGGCGGACCGGACGGAGCGAGTGAGGGGACTCACTTATCGGGGAAGGTTCCTTCTGGTGGTGGAATCAGCTCCATGGCCATATCAGGAATATCCTGAAGGTCGCTTGGCGCGTCGAGGTTGAGATCCGCAGAGTCAGCCATCGCGGCGGATCTGGCCGGTTATAAGCTCTGGAGGGAGCGCGTTAGCATCATCATCATCATCGTCACCGTCCTCTGCACTGAACATCGCGATCCTGTAGTGTTTCGATGGACATCGTGATGGAAAGCATCGAGTGCGTGGAAGGAATCGCATCAGCTCGATGCCTGATCGATGGATGATCGTGCGTGGACATAGAGCGCGACCAGATCGGTGGAGCAGAGAGAGAGCGGAGCTGCGGAATGACACGGGGGCAGATGGGGACAAAGGCGCAAGAGTCGTAGGAGAAGCAGAGGATGCAGACAAGAGGAGAACAGCTTACCAGAAACCCCAGAACCGCCAGAGAATCACCCTGTAGACGACCTCTCTTCGGTGTACGCACGTCGAGAGCTTTGGGGGGAGAAAGAGAGAGCATTACTTGGAGGAGTTCGCGCTAGGCGGTTTCAGGCCAAGCCGCCCCTGACGACGGAAACATCAACAAGAAGTCGACCTGAGCGTCTTCTTGGAACATGGGATGCACAGCAAACCCATCGACAACCCCTCTTCCCCGCCATCGACACCACTCGAGTAGCCCCCAGTGAGGGGCTTCAGCGTTAAAGGTAGGTTCTAGGAACGTCTTGCTTGACTGCCAGCGTTCCCAGACGGAGACACCGCCTGCAAGGGAACGTCCGTCCGTCTCGAACGGGATATCGGGACTCTCCCACGGGCACTGACCGCAGCACGTCCATCAACGCTCGCCCTCAACGGGACGTCCGGCGGTGTTCTTATGTCGCCTGCATCGATCGCTTATCGCTCTTGAGCCTGTCTGTGCTGTTCGACCACCTTCCTTCTCCCGGAGTACCGTTCGGTTCGCATTACATCAACGATGCCGGCCCCCGATTCAACCCCTTCACCACGCCATGCCGCCGGCTCTGCGGAAGAGGAGCTGTCATATTACAAATCGCAATATGCACAGCTCGAGCTGGAGCTGGCCGATTTTCAAGCCTCGAGTCGTGAGCTCGAGGCGGAGTTGGAGAAGGATATCGAGGCCTCGGAGAAGCGGGAGCGACAGTTGAAGGAGAAGGTGGAGAGCTTGCGCTACGAGGTCGAGGAATGGAAGGTGGGTGCTGCTGAAACCTCAGAGCGAGATCCTATCCTCCCCACTGGTTTGATCGCTGGCGGCAGATGCTAATCTCGCCGCAGGCCAAGTACAAACAGGCCAAGACAGAAGCGAACTCGGTGCAAAGTACCCTGCAGAAGGAGATCACCAATCTACGGGAAGCCAGCCGGGCTTTGCAGTTGAAGCTACGAGATATGGAAGTTGCCCACGATGATTTCGAACGGCAGGCTCGGCACACCACGTCGTCGCTGGAGGATCTGGAATCCAAGTACAACATGGCGATCGAGCGTGGGGTTCTACTGGAGGAAGAGATCAGGAATGGTGAGCAGGAACGGGAAGCTCTGCGGATCGAGACTCAACGTCTGCGTGATGAGCTCTCCGATTTGAAGATCGAAGCCGACATCGTCCAGAACAAGCTTCGCAAGGCCGAGGCACACCCCAACAGACGTCGGAAGCCAGCGCCTTTGGACTCGAACCATGGAGTCCCCAAGACTCCCGATGCATCGGAACATTCGCCGGTAACAACAGCCTCGTCATCGACGATGGCAACTCCTCCCGCAAAATCAGCCTCATCCGTTACATCGGATGCCATCACTCCGCCTTCCCCGACGATCTCAGAATCATCGACTAGCATGCGCAAATCTGGCGCGTCAACCAGTCTCAGAAAGCCCAGGCTATCCATCACAGAATCGAACAAAGACTCTCGTCCAGTGAGGAGCCGTCATACACGAGCCCCTTCTATCCCTAACAGCAATGGACGTTCACCACCGTCGGTCACGTCGCGATCCACTATCTCTCGACTCAGTACTTCCCAGTCGGCCGGAATTCCCCGATCCGGTTCGTTGTACCAGATTCGTGGACTTATTGGCAAGATGCAGAAGCTGGAGGAACGAGTCCAATCTGCCCGGTCGAGACTCCCGGCGCCTGTGGATTCGCCGAACAGGACCTCTCCACGCGGCTCCGTGTCAGGGCAGAGCTCCATCCCTTCTAACATCACGGTGCGGAAGTCCTCAAGAAAGCGTACGAGTGGCAGCAGTTTCAGCTCCTCTGTCCACGGTGACGGCACCCCGTATATTCCACGGAGTGGACAGTCGACCGGGACACGCACCCAAGGGGACAGTCGGCCCAGCAGTCGGACCAGCTTCTCCAGCCGCAGCTCAATCAGCCACACGAACAGCAGCAGCATCCCAGCGCCACGACCTGACAGCCGTCAGAGTTTCAACGGCGCGGCCAGTTTCAATGGCGGCGCCAGTGTTCGGACGCCGATCGGGCACTACTCCACTAACCCAACGACCGAGAGCCGTCGGCCTCGGTCTTCCCTCAGTAACTACACAGGCACTACGGCACACAGCCATACTATCAGCATGACGAACATCGATGAAGATGGAGATAGCAGCATCAGCGAATTCACCACCCCGACATTCCGGAGGAGCACATTCACCGGGGATTCTAGGAGCAGGGTATCTATCCCCACCCCGAAACTGAAGAAACGGCCTAGCGGTGGTGTCTCAGCCATACCGGCTCCGCGAAAGCTCAGTTCGGGTATGACTCGTCGGGGTAGCGACATGGCACCCCGAGAGCATCACCAACCCAGCCTCGGTGACCTTGGTGAGACATATTAGATTTTCGCGATCGTTGGCTATTGTCCCATTCTTCTTCCGACAATGAGTTTTACGGTCCTTTTATATTTCTTTTTTCATGAACGTTTACGGCGCGCATATATCGGTTTCGACCAATTTCACAGTGCAACTAGGTTGTGTCATTCTTGCTTTTTCCCCTTTGTTTTTCGTCTACTCAATTGTTTCTCGTCCTTCTGGGCAAAGGTGCATATGGAGCATCGGCGTGCGTTTTTTTGCCCCAGGAGCGTGTTCTACAGTTTGGTTCCGATCTTGTGAGGGCCTGGTCTGGTCTGGTCTTTGCCCCATTGTTGTCGGATTCGGCGGATGTCTCTTCTTCTTCTTTCTCCATTTCCTGCAGATAATACCTCTTGTATATCCGTTTGCACTCGGTGGGGGGAAGGCCTGAGGATTTTTTTTTTTTTTTTTTTTT
>JAPVCG010000036.1:119163-176179 GCA_029606305.1 Paecilomyces fulvus
GTGCTGACATCCCAGCTGAGATCAGATAGGGAGGTCCGTACCCGAGCGCGATCTCCAGCCCTTTCCGGCCCCCGATCCTGGCTCAGGGTCGTATCGACTATCAGTTAGTTGTCCGAAGTCATCGTCTATTTGGACTGTATGTCAGTCAGATGCCGCCGGAGGACCGAGAGTGTGAAACGAGCTAAGCTCAGCATAATTAACTGTTCCTGTACCTAACGTTAACCACTGTCACTGAACAACAACATCATCATCATCCATCATCCTCCCTCGACCGGAGCATATTCGGTCACTGGGATGGGGCCCTGACTTTTCAGAGTGGATTCTGGCGATCGCTCGATGCACCAATCGAGATGTCCCAGCAAGGGCCTCAACGAGTCCTTGGCGTCTTGGCTGGTCAACGCTGTCTGTTTCCGGTTAGTCTTGATTATGATTATTACGGCTCAACCAAGAGGAATCATTATCATCTGTCAGATCGAGGGGTGAGATGGACCACTACTGTGGTCTGCAGTGGAATCAAGGATTGGAATGAATACACTACGGGACAGGTCGTCAAAGATAATAATAATAGAAAAAAAAAAGAAAAAGAAATGGTCCAGAGACTAACAAAAGGGAACAAATCTGGTGGGAAGACCACAAGCTCCGCAAAGGCACGTCATGGGCCCAACAAGCTCTGAAGTTGGGGAAAAAAGGATGAAAAGGACCCGCGCCGAAATGGACCTTTTTGCTTGGAAGACGGCCCGACGCTCAATTTTCTTTGTAAAAGCAAATCAGGAAAGGGAAATGATCATAAGTAATAATAAGCTTGTCATAATTCAAGATATCTAGACTAAATAACTCCGTGGATCTTTTTTAGTTCCGTCCCTATATACTCCGGTCCCGTAAGTTGGTCGTGGCATTTCTTTCTTCACACCTTCCCCGTTTGCGACCTTTTCCAATCCCCCCAGACCATCTCCCGTCTTCTCTTCCTCTCATCTCTCTCTCCCCTCCCTCTCCCACCACCACCACTCACCTCTCTGCCGTCGTCCTCGGCCGTCAATTTCTTCCTTTCACCAAGGGTCGTGCGCGACGTGCCCCCGATCCCCGCTATATGTTTATAATACTCGCATTCTGAGGATTTTTCGAAGCTTGGTTTTTCGGCCCCATCACGTTCAAGACGTTGGCAGCGTCTGGATCAAAACCCGGTCGATCCAGTCTCACGGAACGCTCAATTCCTTCAGCGCAGTCCCAGCTGAAGTTCTATATGGAAATTTTCGCGTAAATCGGGCATCATGGGTCTTAGCAACGGAACAGGTGCCACCAACGGGCACGGCAGCTCCTTTGCTGCGAAGCACAACCTCCCTTCACATTTCATCGGTGGAAACCATCTGGGCGTCGCTCCCCCCAGCAGCGTCAAGGACTTTGTGGCCGCCCACGATGGTCACTCCGTCATCACCTCGGTAAGTCCCCGATGCGAGCGGTGTAGAAACCGCAGCAAAATTCGAGGGAGCATCAAGACGGACAGCTGACGAGGGGTACAATGATTCTCTAGGTGTTGATTGCCAACAACGGTATTGCGGCAGTCAAGGAGATCCGATCAGTACGAAAATGGGCCTACGAGACGTTTGGCAACGAACGGGCCATCCAGTTCACGGTGATGGCCACGCCGGAAGATCTCAAGGCCAACGCAGATTACATTCGTATGGCCGATCAATATGTTGAGGTATGGCCCGCCTGATTTCCCGAGAATTTCGTCTGGACTGCTGACTTGGGCACAGGTCCCCGGAGGCACGAATAATAATAACTACGCCAATGTGGAATTGATTGTCGATATTGCCGAGAGAATGGACGTGCACGCCGTCTGGGCCGGATGGTAAGCCTAAAAATAAAAAAAAAGGACCATGCAGGGGCTGACTAAGCGCTAGGGGACATGCATCGGAGAACCCAAGCTTGCCCGAATCACTCGCGGCCTCGCCGAAGAAGATCATTTTCATTGGTCCGCCCGCGTCGGCGATGCGTTCGCTGGGTGACAAGATCTCCTCCACCATTGTCGCGCAGCACGCCGGTGTGCCCTGTATTCCGTGGTCGGGAGAAGGCGTGGATGAAGTCACGGTCGACGAGAACGGCATCGTCACGGTGGAGGATCACATCTATGACAAGGGATGCACGCATTCGCCGCAAGAGGGTCTCGAGAAGGCCCGCCAGATCGGATTCCCCGTCATGGTCAAGGCGTCCGAAGGAGGAGGTGGTAAGGGTATCCGAAAGGTGGAGAAGGAAGAGGACTTTATCACCCTCTACAACGCGGCCGCAAGTGAGATCCCCGGGTCGCCCATCTTCATCATGAAGCTGGCTGGCAACGCGAGACATTTGGAGGTGCAATTGCTGGCCGATCAGTACGGTAACAACATCTCCCTGTTCGGAAGAGATTGTTCCGTCCAGCGGCGACACCAGAAGATTATCGAGGAGGCTCCCGTCACCATCGCCAAGCCGTCCACGTTCCAGGCCATGGAGAAGGCGGCCGTCAGCCTCGGAAAGCTGGTGGGCTATGTCTCCGCGGGTACCGTGGAATATCTGTATTCGCATGCGGATGACAAGTTCTACTTCCTCGAGTTGAACCCTCGTCTCCAGGTCGAGCACCCCACGACGGAGATGGTATCGGGCGTCAACCTTCCCGCCGCGCAGCTGCAGATTGCCATGGGTATCCCCTTGCACCGGATCCGCGACATTCGTCTGCTCTACGGTGTGGACCCCAACACCGCGTCCGAGATCGACTTCGAGTTCAAGAGCGAGGAGAGCTTCAAGACGCAGCGTCGCCCCCAGCCCAAGGGACACACAACCGCCTGCCGTATTACCTCCGAAGATCCCGGCGAGGGATTCAAGCCCTCGAGCGGTACCATGCACGAGCTGAACTTCCGAAGTTCGTCCAACGTCTGGGGTTATTTCTCCGTCGGTACGGCGGGTGGAATCCACAGTTTCTCTGACAGCCAGTTCGGTCACATCTTTGCGTATGGCGAGAACCGATCCGCCTCTCGAAAGCACATGGTTGTTGCCCTGAAGGAACTGAGCATCCGTGGCGATTTCCGAACGACCGTGGAATATCTCATCAAGTTGCTGGAGACCCCCGCCTTCGAAGACAACACCATCACTACGGGTTGGTTGGACCAGCTGATCAGCAATAAACTGACCGCGGAGCGCCCGGATCCGAATGTCGCAGTCATCTGCGGAGCCGTCACCAAAGCCCACCTGGCCAGCGAGGAGTGCGTCGCGGAGTACCGCAAGGGTCTGGAGAAGGGTCAGGTCCCGTCCAAGGACGTCCTGAAGACGGTTTTCCCGGTGGACTTTATCTATGAGGGTTCGCGATACAAGTTTACCGCGACCCGTTCCAGCCTGGACAGCTACCATCTGTTCATCAACGGCTCCAAGTGTTCCGTCGGCGTTCGTGCTCTTGCCGACGGCGGACTGCTCGTTCTCCTGAACGGTCGCAGTCACAACGTCTACTGGAAGGAGGAAGCTGCGGCCACTCGCCTGAGTGTGGACGGCAAGACTTGCTTGCTCGAGCAGGAGAATGATCCCACGCAGCTGCGGACCCCCAGTCCCGGTAAGCTCGTGAAGTTTACCGTCGAGAACGGCGAGCACGTCAAAGCTGGCCAGCCTTTCGCGGAGGTCGAGGTGATGAAGATGTACATGCCTCTCATCGCCCAGGAGGATGGTATCGTCCAGTTTATCAAGCAGCCCGGTGCCACCTTGGAGGCCGGCGATATTCTGGGAATTCTGGCCCTGGATGACCCTTCCCGCGTGAAGCATGCCCAGCCGTTCACTGGACAGCTTCCCGATCTGGGCCCCCCTCAGGTGGTCGGAAACAAACCTCCCCAGCGCTTCGTCCTTCTGTACAGCATTCTCGAGAATATCCTCAAGGGTTTCGACAACCAGATCATCATGGGCTCCACTCTCAAGGAGTTGGTGGAAGTCCTCCGCGATCCGGAGCTTCCGTACGGAGAGTGGAACGCTCAATTCTCGGCGCTTCACTCCCGAATTCCTCAGAAGCTGGACGCCCAGCTCACTCAGGTGGTCGACCGCGCGAAGGCAAGGAAGACTGAATTCCCGGCCAAGCAGCTGCAGAAGACGATCTCGCGCTTTATTGAGGAGAACGTCAACCCGGCTGATGCTGAGACACTGCGGACGACTCTCCTCCCTCTTCTGACCGTGATCAACCGATATATGGATGGTCTGAAGGCTCACGAGTTTGCCGTGTTCATTGATCTGATGGAGCAGTACTGGGAAGTGGAGCACCTGTTCACCGGACGCAACGTTCGTGACGAGGATGTCATTCTCAGACTTCGCGATGAGAACAAGGAAGACATTCCCAAGGTCGTCTACACCGTCTTGTCGCACAGCAAGGTTGGCTCCAAGAACAACCTCATCCTTGCTATTCTTGACATGTATCGCCCGAACCGACCTAATGCCGGCAATGTTGGCAAACACTTCAAGCCGATCCTGCGAAAGTTGACCGAGCTGGAGTCCCGAGCAGCGTCCAAGGTGGCCCTCAAGGCTCGTGAACTTCTGATCCAAAGCGCTCTGCCATCCCTGGAGGAGAGAGCCTCCCAGATGGAGCTGATCTTGCGCTCCTCGGTTGTCGAGTCTCGATATGGTGAGACCGGCTGGGATCACCGGGAACCTGACATCAATGTGCTCAAGGAAGTCGTTGATTCGAAGTACACCGTTTTCGATGTGCTCCCGCAGTTCTTCTGCCACCAGGACCCGTGGGTCTCTCTGGCGGCTCTCGAAGTTTACATCCGTCGAGCTTACCGCGCGTACCAATTGAAGGGCATCCAGTACCACCATGACAACGAACCCGCGTTCGTTTCGTGGGACTTTGTTTTGGGCAAAGTCGGCCAAACCGACTTCGGCTTGCCTATCACTTCTTCCCACCCCTCGGCTCCTGGTACCCCAACCAGCGAGACTTTCAATAGGAGGGTCAACTCCATCAGCGATATGTCCTATTTCGTGAACGATAACTCGACCGATCCAACCAGGAAGGGTGTCATTATTCCGGTCCAGTACTTGGAAGAAGCCGAAGAATACCTGGCCAAGGCCCTGGAAGTGTTCCCGCGTGCCGGCTCCCCTATCAAGAAGGCCAACGAAGGTTTGTTGGCTGACCTGTCCGGAAAGCGCAGGCCCGCAGCCCTACGAACGGAGAACGATGAGCTTTCAAATGTCTGCAACGTGGCGATCCGCGATGTCGAGGGCCTGGATGACACGGAGCTTGTCTTGCAGATCAACAAGCTGGTGGCTGGTTATAAGGAGGAGCTACTCGCTCGCCGTGTTCGTCGGCTGACCTTCATCTGCGGTCACGAGGATGGTGCATACCCCGGATATTTCACCTTCAGGGGACCTGCTTACCAGGAGGATGAGAGTATCCGACACAGCGAACCTGCTCTGGCCTTCCAGCTTGAACTGGGCCGTCTCTCCAAGTTCCGCATCAAGCCAGTCTTCACGGAGAACAGGAACATCCACGTCTATGAAGCCATTGGCAAGGGACCGGAGAACGACAAAGCCGTTGATAAGCGCTACTTCACTCGTGCTGTGGTGCGTCCCGGTCGACTGCGTGACGATATCCCTACGGCGGAATACTTGATTTCCGAGGCAGACCGGTTGATGAACGATATCCTGGACGCCTTGGAGATCATCGGCAACAACAACTCCGACCTCAACCACATCTTTATTAACTTCTCTCCCGTTTTCAACTTGGAGCCTACGGCTGTCGAAGAGGCTTTGGCTGGCTTCTTGGATCGTTTCGGACGCCGTCTGTGGAGACTGCGTGTCACTGGTGCAGAAATCCGTATTCTCTGCACTGACCCGGCCACCGGAATGCCCTACCCTCTCCGTGTCATCATCACGAACACTTATGGATACATCATTCAGGTGGAGCTCTACATTGAGAGGAAGTCGGAGAAGGGCGAATGGGTCTTCCACAGCATCGGTGGCACGAACAAGATCGGCACCATGCACCTGCGTCCAGTGTCAACACCGTACCCGACCAAGGAGTGGCTTCAGCCCAAGCGATACAAGGCTCATCTCATGGGTACGCAGTACGTCTACGACTTCCCGGAGCTGTTCAGACAGGCTGTTCAGAACAGCTGGTCCAAAGCTATCGCGAAGATCCCCTCGTTGTCCGACAAGCGTCCTCCGGTTGGCGAGTGTATCGACTACTCCGAACTTGTGCTCGATGACCGGGACAACTTGGTGGAGGTCTCGAGAGAGGCCGGAACGAACACTCACGGTATGGTCGGGTGGATTGTTACCGCTCATACCCCTGAATACCCTCGTGGTAGACGGTTCATCATTGTTGCAAACGACATCACCTACCAGATTGGTTCCTTCGGACCGCTGGAGGACAAGTTCTTCCACAAGTGCACCGAGCTGGCCCGCAAGCTGGGCATTCCCCGAATTTACCTGTCCGCTAACTCCGGTGCGCGCATCGGAATGGCTGATGAGCTGATCCCCTACTTCTCCGTTGCCTGGAATGACCCCGAGAGACCCGAGGCTGGCTTCAAGTACCTCTACTTGACGCCGGAGGTGAAGAAGAGATTTGACGCCAGCAAGAAGAAGGAGGTTCTCACTGAATTGGTGCACGAGGATGGCGAGGACAGATACAAGATCACCACCATTATCGGTGCCAAGGATGGTTTGGGTGTGGAGTGTCTGAGAGGATCTGGTCTCATTGCCGGTGCCACCTCCAAGGCATACGAAGATATCTTCACCATTACCCTCGTGACATGCCGCTCGGTCGGTATTGGTGCCTACCTTGTCCGTCTGGGACAGAGAGCCATCCAGGTCGAAGGCCAGCCAATTATCCTGACCGGTGCACCTGCCATCAACAAGCTGCTTGGTCGTGAAGTCTACACATCTAACCTCCAACTGGGTGGTACGCAGATCATGTACAAGAATGGTGTGTCCCACATGACTGCCAATGACGACTTTGAGGGTGTCCAGAAGATTGTTGAATGGCTGTCCTATGTTCCGGACAAGAAGGACGCCCCGGTTCCTATCCGGCCCTGGTCTGACACCTGGGACCGTGACATTCTCTACTACCCCCCGCCCCGGCAGGCCTACGATGTGAGATGGCTCATTGCCGGTAAGCAGGACGAAGACACTTTCCTACCAGGTCTGTTCGACAAGGACTCTTTCGAGGAGGCTCTCGGTGGATGGGCTAGAACCGTCGTGGTCGGTCGTGCCCGACTCGGCGGTATCCCCATGGGTGTTATCGCGGTCGAGACTCGCTCGGTTGACAATGTCACTCCTGCCGATCCTGCCAATCCCGATTCGACCGAGGTCGTGACCACCGAAGCCGGTGGAGTGTGGTACCCTAACTCCGCTTTCAAGACCGCCCAAGCTCTTCGTGACTTCAACCACGGAGAACAGCTCCCCGTCATGATCTTGGCGAACTGGAGAGGTTTCTCTGGAGGTCAGCGCGACATGTACAACGAGGTTCTGAAGTACGGTTCGTACATTGTCGATGCCCTTGTCAAGTACGAGCAGCCCATCTTCGTGTACATCCCGCCGTTTGGTGAGCTCCGTGGTGGTTCGTGGGTCGTCATCGATCCTACCATCAACCCTGACCAGATGGAGATGTATGCGGATGAGGAGTCCCGGGGTGGTGTTCTGGAGCCCGAAGGTATTGTCGGAATCAAGTACCGCCGCGACAAGCAGCTCGACACCATGGCTCGTCTGGACCAAACCTATGGCGAGCTTCGCCGGTCCCTCGAAGACCCGTCGCTCACCAAGGAGCAGTTGTCGGAGATCAAGGTTAAGATGGCGGCCCGTGAGGAGCAGCTTCTTCCAGTCTACCAGCAGATCGCTCTGCAGTTCGCTGATCTCCATGACCGTTCCGGTCGTATGGAGGCCAAGGGTACTATCCGCCAGCCTCTGCGCTGGAAGGAGGCCAGACGCTTCTTCTACTGGCGTCTTCGCCGCCGTCTCAGCGAGGAGTTGATCCTCAAGCGCATGATCGCTGCCGCACCATCCCCTGTCACCAAGACCAGCGGCGCGCTTCCTTCCGATTCATCCGATGCTCCGGCCCAGAGTACCTCCGCTCGCGAAGCTCACCTTCGCACTCTGCGGTCCTGGACCGGACTCCTTGATCCCGAGTTCGACCGCAATGACCGCGAAGTTGCGCAGTGGTACGAAGACAACAAGAAGATGATCCAGGCTAAGATCGATGCTCTCAAGGTCGACAATGTCGCATACGACGTTGCGCAGCTGCTCATGGGCAACAAGGACGGTGGTCTCCGTGGTGTTCAGCAAGTGTTGAGCATGCTCCCTGTGGAGGAGAAGGAGTCTGTTCTGAAGTTCCTCGCTTCCTCATAGAGTAATCGAGGTGAAGCTTCTTTTCATGGTGGCATAGTTGGGTGGTCCATTTTATGTCTTTTGGGTTGTGATGATTTCCATGGGAGTTTCCTCCATGCGTTACGCATTCTCCTGTTATTTCTATGGCGTCTTTCTTTCTTTCCTTTTTTGACGATGTTTCTGAGTTGTGCACGATTTTCCTTTGCCTCTGATGTATATGATTAGATCTTTGACATAGAATTTTATGTCATGACTCTCTTCAAAGTTCATATTATGGGTCATCAGACTTCCGATGTAGACTATTTGAAACGTATGTACATTGTAAAGATCAGGCCATTTGAATTGGTCGGGGCGGACCTCTTCGACTGAGGAGAATGCGCCGCGTTTTTCACAATTACAATGACGGCGTATTTTATATCTGGATGCGGCAGTGGAGCCACTGGAGATGATCAATCGCCGAACATTATTACTAGAGCAATGATATGCTTGGCGTATCTTTTATCTACTTTGTGATCTCCCCCGACTCTCACGAAGTTACACTTGTTATCCATCTTGCTGAACATCCCCCCTGCTAGTTTGAAGTCGGAGCAACAGCGAATATGCCCACTCAATCTACCTCCGCGAAGAATGTAAAAACGCGCAAAATCCGCCGCAGCCACTCCGGTTGCAAGCCGTGCCGCAGGAGAGGTAAAAGAGTTAGTGATCTCCTCAGTATTGTTGGGATTTTTTTAACCTTCTTCAGTGCGATGAGACAAAGCCCTGTTGTCAGGCTTGTAAACGACTGTCGTTGGAATGCAGCTATGGCGTCGACTTTAGTTTTCAAAATCTTAATGGAGTCCTGTTGCAGAAGCATGCTGCGGCTCGAATCGCTTCTTCTCCATCGGTTACTACAGACCTCTCAAATACAAAAATACCAGCTATTCTTACGTCTGAAGATAATCTTCAGGCTAGCTACTTCGACCATTTCCACAGACATGTGCGCCATCTCCTTCCTGCCGCTTCGCTACGATTGACGGATGAATCCCTCCAGTCTGCTTGTCTACGGTTTGCTGTGCTTTGCATCTCAGCCTCGAACCTCTCGATGCTAAATGCGCGAGTCCAGAGCCGCGTCTTGACCGGTGACAGTCGAAGATCTGTCTTCAGTCCGCTGGTGAATCACTTGCATCACAGCTATGCCCGGAAATATCACGACCTGGCGCTGTGGCATTGTCGGATTGCGGAGGCTAATGAGGTCGAGTATCAAGCACCTGCACTCCTTGCTGCACGAGTTCTCCTCGCCTATTACCATCATGCATCGACAGACCATCTCAGATTTCGATTGGCGGTGTGGGATGCCGTTCGTTTTGTCTTGCTGAATAGGGAGAAGATAATGGACTCACCAGGCGGGGATGATTCATTGCAATTGTGGTACCGTCTGTGCGTGTCTCATCGACCGGCAAAACCACCTGCGCTGCTTCTCGAAGGCGAGGGAACTAGTTCCTTTGGACCGAATCTTCCGGATGCGACGGATCGTCTCTATCTCGACTGTATCCTAGGGATGAATGTGGACGATCTCATCTATGATATCCTTATCAAGACTACGGAGATTCGGACAAAGTTGGTGGTCTACCGTTGTGTTGCAGACATCTATCAGATATCTGAGCTGTCAAGTGAGATTGGCATCCTCGCTCATGGGATCTTCAACAAAATGCTCGGAAGGGATTGCGTACCAGATGAGGATGCAGAAGCTCGGGAAGGCTTTGTACGAGGCTCACATCTACGGGGCTTGTTGGACGTTCAGAAAGAAAAATTGAAGGTGTGGAAATCCAGGCTTAACGCGGATCAGCTACCAGTCGATCACCTTTCCAGTCCACGTTGGGATTCTTCGTCTTCTTCAGCGTGTCACAGATTTGTGACCCATCGGGACGCCATGAATGCGTTATATTACATGCTCTGCGAGACTGCTTTCGAAGAGGCTAATGGAGCTTACCCATCGCATGGTGTGTCCCCAGGAATGTCTGAGCCATCTACCACTCTGATTGACAATTTGGCGCATACCATGTGTCAAATTACCGGTACATTGGACTTCACCGCATCGAATACTGCGGACGTATACACGCTCAGCCTGGCAGAGGTACTGCTCCAACTTGTGTTTCTGTGGCGGTCGGACGCAATTTTTCACTACATCTTAGACGTCCTATGGCCGCAGCTTGAGTCAAGCGGGAGGGGCTATGAGCACTCCCACTACCCCACGCAGCTCGTCAAGCGGATCATAACTCAACTTGCAGTAGATTGGGAACAAGGTCGAGTAGTAACTTACGCTTTGCCGGCCGTTTCAGAAAGCATGTCGAAGCTGAAACTGTTAGATATTGATCATCCAGTGGATTTGGTGGTCTGCGGGTACAACAAGGATGATGGAAAACATTTTATTGAGAAAATACCACTTCTATGATATCTACTTTGCTTCTGCCATCCTGGTCCAGATACATCTTAGATAGTCAACTCCCCCACGAAGAGAGGACTTCTCTGACATCACCAGGAATATTGCTGTCAGAAGTCGAGCCGCCAGACGTCACCCAGACGCTCATTTGACTCGGCGAGTCCTCCGTGGACAACGATACCGGGATGAGATGCATCTGTAGTAACCACATCCGCATCGAACCATCCGCGTGCTGGAGGCGCGTTGTTGTCATCTCTCTGGATTTCCGTCCATTTTTGAGACTCGATATCGAAGATCCACGCGTCTGCAAGCATTTTACCTGCTCCCTGGTGTCCCAGACTACTAGGGTCTCGCTCACCGAACATGGTGACAAGACTTGGCTTCCCCTTAATCTTGAGCGACAATAGACAGCTCACACTGCGTGGACTCGGACCCGAAATACCATCTGCCGGGTACGTGATGGTATTCCAGACGTTGTTCTCCGGGTCAAACACGTCCAACGCACCTCCTTGTTCTTTGTTTCCATCAAAGCCATTCATCCGGTAGAGCTTCCCCTCCGCATATGCAATTGACGTCCCGCCTCTTTCTGGCTCAGGAGCTGGCGCCAATTCTCGCCACTGGCGAGTCGAAACGTTGAAAGCCCATAAGTCCCGCAGACGACCTTTCTCGGGACATCCGGCGTGGACGTAGATTGTGTCTTTGCCGTCGTTCGTGAGGGCATGGTAACTGCGTCCAGCGGGGTATGCAGATCGAGGATCTTCCGGCTGGACTTGAGACCAGGTGTTGTCAGTCGGGTCGAAAACCCAGAACAAGCCTGCTTCTTCTATCGGAGACATGGCAATCCCACCGCGGCCGGAGAATAGATAGACCTTTCCATTCATCACGGTAGACGCGGCTCCCACTCTTGGTGATGGAGCGTTGGTCGCGGTGGAAATCGTTATTCCATTCCTAGTAGCGCTATCTATTTTTACAATTAGCATTATCTTTTCCTTGTCATCTCTCCCCTTCCAATCAGATGATAAGTCACGATGTAGATACAATCCTTACCACGATCGACATCCATGCAATACACAGCCGAGTCCACCGGCTCCCGGGGCCGCAGCTCCCCGCCATAAATATAGGCATTGTCAGCAACAACAGATACCGTCTGTGATGACCTCTGAATAGAGGTATTTGCAAGTATGTTTGTCCACATGGGGCGTGCCATGTTGTGTTTTTGGTCTTGAAAGGAGAGTCTTGGAAAGAGTCAGGAAAGTGCTTGAGTCTATTGCGCGTTTCATTTGCATTTCCAGAACTAAAGAAATCATGAGCAGGATCACGCTTTTATATCCAAGACCACCCCGGGTGGATGGACTAAATGGTAATTACCATTACGGGCGTAAGTTTTGTCCCAGATAAGTCTAGGTATTTTATGCTTCGACGCTAACTACTAGTGACGATCCCCGGCCCGGATGTTCTCCACATTTAACTAGATGTTGTTGGAGACTTTATGTATTACATAAAGTTAGTCTATTGAGTGATAGTTATTGACTCCTGAATTCTTAGAGGATTATTCATCCTGGTTCTGGTTCTGGATGTGGATAATGGCTATTACGGACGTAAGTTTCTCCCTTTTCCCTGGTAGGTTTAGACTGATTATGCTTCGATGCCGGGAGGGATGGATAGATGGTTACTGCGCTCTCTTGTCGTGAACTTATTCGAGAGAGAGAGAGAGGATTATATAGAAAGTTTCCTGGGTTAGGGATCCATGTTGAAGATAGCCTTAGCGTTGCAGAATATCTTTCACAATATGACTGACTACTTATTATGGATGATGGAATGTGGTTCGTTCCCCTCCATAGTTATAGTTAATGAATACATTCGAACCTGAATTGAAACTGATCAAGATATACTGGACAAGACGGGAATAGTCAAAGAAGCACCTATCCTATCCTCTTTACAAACTTTATAAAACGCAATCATTATCAGAGCTTATTTTCCACTTGTTCGATCTGGCTTTCCATATGATGAATCTTTAGATTCTTATCAGTCCGACTAGACTCCATATCGACTCCTATTATCAATGCCAGTCTTTGATTTTCCGTAGAAATAGGACGGTAGACAATTATAAGCAATGTGGATCAACTGCAATACCGACATATTAACTTTTTATCAACAGATCCTCATAGAAACATATGCTCTCAAGCTTACCTCCCACCAGTCATCCGAACAGTCTCAACAATCCACGCTATGCGCCCATCCGCCGCGACCTCCGCGAACTGAAACGTCTCAGCTCCCCCTACAGACCCATCGGGGCCTGTTGTCGACGAGGTATGTCGCTCAGCAAGCTGCGCGCCATCGCGTAGAAATTGAGTTACGGCCAGCGTGACGCTCGGCAAGATTTCACGAAGGCGACGGATATGTGCGACGAAGGCGGGAAAGTCGCGCGTTGTGCTGTCGTCTCGTTGGGTAAATGTAGGTGTGAATAGTCTTGATAGATCGAGCTCCGTGGCTTCGGGGTTGCCGGAGAAGAGGCTTGTAAGAGTGGCCTCGTAGGTGGCTTTGTTGTTGGCGAAGTTGGTTGTGGAGGGCATTGTTTATGGTTAATGTGGAGGAAGGATTGGGTTGGATGCTTGGATAGAATTTGAGGTGTTTTGAGTGAACTTGTGTATAATCTGTTAAGAAGCTAGTTATGACTAACGGTTCAGTTTTTCGACTTATGCTGTTGTTGGAATATGTACTCCATACTCATTTATGCTGAATTTATCCTGGTGCCTTAGACCGATTATATCGCGTTGCCTAGTTGAATTTGTCCTGTGATATATACTGTTGCCTATTTTGTCGCGCGATTGCCGGGATGAAAGCTGACCAATAGACTACAGTAATCTCCAGATGAATTTGACTTTGTAGCTCAGACACAATCTTATTTATTATAGTTTGTTACATTGTGCTCACTGGCCACCGATCCCATATATATAGATGGGAACCACCTCCTGAAACCTGAGCTTTTCCAGTTCAATATGTGAGAGTCTTCCTTGCAATGTTTGATGTTTGATTTAATAAATTGAGATGCAATTGCAAGAGGATGGCTAACATGTCAATATGCACAAAATGAATACTCCTTTGTGTCAATACCAAAATTCATGTCATGTTTGAGAGCACCAGTTCACCAAAATGTTACCTGGTACTCCAAAGAAAATTCAGGCACCAGGATATTTTTCTAACCATTCAGCAATTTCAATATGGCCCTCTTCCCACACATAGCTTGCTGCCCTCATGCAGACACCTCTTAGATCCTCTGAGTCTTCATATGCATTCAAGAGCAATTGCAGCATATCCCAATGGCCATGCTCTGCAGCACCATCAATTGCTGTCCTTCCATTGACTGGTGCTGCTGGTGCTGCAACATCTGCTCCACGTTGCAGAAGTGTAATAGCTACCTGGATCAAGCCTTTGATTGCAGCTGCCTGAAGCGCGGTTGCCCCACCATATGTGGCAGGAGATGCATTCACAGGACAATATTTATGATCCTCTATATTTCCCAATAGGATTGCTTCTTGAAGAGGTGTCCCTGTATATGACGTAGCAGGGATGTTAACTTCGGCACCCTTATCAAGGAGAAGGAAAATGACCTCCATTTCCTCCGCTATTATACATTGTAAAACTGTATTTTTCATTTTGTGGTGCCGTGAATTGAGATCACAGCCTGCCTCTAGCAGGATTTTAAGAACCCCTGACGTCCACTCTCCATCCCAACTCCAGGGTGGGAGCTCGTCCCACGCGAGCCGGATGTGCTGATCTTGTAAATTTTCGGCAGTGTATCTAGCCTGTCAATTATTAGCTGGATAACTCATTCTCCATGGATTCCATCCACAGCTGCTGCAAGAGCTGATTCGCCCTTCCAGGTGATATCCAGTACTCCGTCTCTTTCCTAAAGCCAACTGATTATTTCATAGTTATTCTTCTGATCCAGCGCGTATATAAGGGCATTTGAGGAGCCTTCATCGCTGTCGCTGAGAACATCAGCACCGTTATCCAAGAATAATTTCACCATTTTGCTATTATCATGAATAATGGCCCAGCCCAGTCGAACCTCGCGTGATGGTCATCAACTTTAGCGCCATACATTAGGAGGTACCTTGATCCATACGGCCATTCAGCTTTCGAAGGGAGTGCCATATAAGGAAGAAGCTGGAGCATTCACATCTGCACCATTCTCGATGAGAGATTTTATCATCGAGCATTCTTTATGAGATATAGCAGCTTGGAGAGCAGTTTTTCCTCTATTCATAGCTCCTGGTGCATTCGGGTCCCCTCAGCAGCTGCCAAGAAACTGCAATCTCAAAGCAGACCGCCTTTGCACGTGATATTTTCTAACATATACCTAAGGTCCGTTCAATTTACGAGCAAGTTGCCCCAGAACTGTCGCCTTGTCTTCATCTCTTTCAGTCAGAAAGGAACATGTCTCCAATGGATCAAAAAAGAACCACAGATGATTTGGACAACACGGTGCCTAAATCTAAGGCTGCAAAGTTCAATCTTCATGCTTTACGCAAGTTGAAAACTGCCATCAATGGTGATCCGGAGATTGATTTGATCTCGCAGATGCCTGTAGACTACAGTGGTCGTCTAGCTGAGATGAAAAGTTCTGCAAAAGATTCCCTACGTAAGTGTTAATTAGATACTTATCTAGGATTAGTTCACTAATCATATTCTTATTTCAGAAAAGGTTAATAGTCGCTCTGAAGAAGTCACAAAGCTACCCCGGGAAGATATTCGGGATTGTCTGAGTTCATCTCACCCTGTCAAGATTGTGTTCCCGCTATCGGAGCTGGTCTTACAATGCCTGGAAGACATACCTGAAACTGCACCACCTCTTCCAGATGGGCTTTCCCAACGTTTAATCGAATTGTTGCAAAAGAGTGAAGTTATCTGGACTTCACACTGTGCTTTTCATAAAGCGGTGTTTAAATGCACCAGCAAGATCGCTGTGAAAATTGTGCATGATATTGTTGACTACACGGAATACACCACCTTACAATATCTTGAACGGCATAAACCAACTATACCCGCTCCAAGGCCCTTAGGTCTTGTACAAATAAACGACATGTCATTGATTTTTATGAGCTATAAGCCATCAGTGACCCTTGCGAAGGTCTGGGACAAATTAGATTGTGGCCAGAAAGCTTCCATCAGAGACCAGCTGAATGATATCTTCATGGAATTGAGATCCATCCCTTATGAGAATGGCCGTCCTTTCGGAGGAGTGGCTGGTGAGGGCTGTAAAGATGTTAGGCGATATCTTCGCCAAAGTGAAAAGCCGATTACATCAGTCAATGATTTCGAGCATTTCCTATTCTCCGGTCCTCATCCCGGCGGCAACGTACTCATTGAGATGCTCTATGCGCTATCTCCGAAACCAACGTCACCGCCCAATATCGTTTTCACACACGGAGATGTTCGGCCAGCCAATATCACGGTAGAGATCGTTGACGACAATCGATATGTAGTTTCTGGGCTTCTCGACTGGGAGTACGGTGGTTTTTATCCTGAATATTTCGAGGCTATTAGGAGTACTAATTGTCTTGCACCATGTGAGGCTAATGATTGGTATTTGTATTTGCCAGATTGCTTCTCACCAAAGCGCTACGCCCATTGGTGGCTCCTTGACCGAGTGCGAGAAACTATCTTTATGTGAAATGCATGTTAAGCTACATTGATAGATACATTTCAGCATACCCATTCCATAATCATCGCTAGACATTACCTCCTCTTTTTTTCTTTAGTACCTTTCTCGCCTCGCGATATTCTTCATCATCAGCATCCAATATAAACTCCTCTTCAAGTTTGTCAATGAGCTCCAACACATAGTCTTGACAATCCCATTCCACAATTTCATTCTCCACTGGCTGTGACTCTGCAAGATTTTTGATTGACTTGATATCTCTTACCGATGAATCTCATGGAGTCCTCGGGCCGCTTTTCGACAATGTTGCGCGTGAATTCAGGATGTTGGCCGACAACTTCTATGGTGATACCTTTGTTGGACTTGTCATAGTCTATGGTCAAAGCCCAGTGTTGGTAATTTCCATAGTGGGGCCTATAAAAAGCGACATAGAGCTTTGGAGAATCCATTGTACTGTGTTCGGACTGCTAGCTGAGACTTTTTAGTAATTCTTCTCCCAAATGTTCGGGATTTTGTAAGTACACATACATAGGTTCCTTCCCGGTGATTCCGAGAATGCTCTCTCCAATGTGTTCTCAAATAATTGGAGTGTAGGAAACAATCCTACTGCTCTGTGATGTATTTCTATATGTGGTTTCAACCCGCTCTTCCGAAACAATATGAACAAGGGTCGGGTTGGATCAGGCGTAGCTGCCAGCTAGAGATCCCTGAACTTTTTCAAGAAACTGTCCCCAGAACGGCCGCATCTGATCGTGGGGGCTAATTTGCTCTAATATTTAATGGTGGCGATATAATTTGCATTTAAAGTCACTGTCATTCCAACGGTGTTGCGCAATTTTTTTTTTCCCTTGGAAAGGTGCCAAGCCTGCACCAATGGGGTAGCAAAAAGAACAAACTCGATCCAGGCCCTGTGTGGCCAAGATACTGGCACCAAAACGGACCACAGGAACAGAAATGTTGATTATATGCTTAGGACCCATTTTTGTTCTGTCTAGGAAGAGCACTTCATGCTAAAAGTTAACCCTATCCTTACCTTGAAATTTATGGAAATTTGTCTATTGCAAATATAGCATAATTTTGTATAGTAAATCTTTACTGGGATAAAGGCACCGTCCATCTCGATGTTGGGAAACTACTCTAAGGTCCTGATTGTAGAAGACGCTCTCCAGGCATGTCACATCAAAAGCTCGATTGGGACAGGTTGTTTGGTCGGATTCCTTTGCACCATCTCGATAGCTTATTACATGAATCAAAGACGATGGCTATCACATTGCTGCATGAGTAATTTTTGGAACCTACTTATACAAGCGGAGTCAAAGATATTTGATTTGTCCATTCTACTCGCTCGTGGTATACTAAGTTCCGAGTGTAAACTTACTCCAAGTACGGAACTTGTCTCAGAAATTCCACTTTCTATCTGAACAACTCCCAACCTTGTTAGCATTCATCCTATAGTAATAACTACATCATTCTGGCCCATCACCTAGCAAGATCTAGGCCATCCTACTGGACCATCCGATCTTCCCTTCTAGAACCGACACCCCGGTTCCCCAGATCCCACTTAACCATATCAGGCACTAGCGCAGGGACCCACAAAAAGTCCAAAAGTATCGTCCTTTACATTCATCTTGTACACCGCGGAAAATGGTAGGGAGGAATGTCGCGAACTTGTCGCAAACTGCTCGATATGGAGAACCCGTCGCAAATGACTTGATCAGGCAATTCCGGCTCACAGTCTGTGTTCTGGGATTCAGATGATGATCATGGTGCTGATTATCTGATAAGAAGTCTCCGATAACTAACTTAGTTAACTAGGCTAAATGGAGATTACTAAGGCAGCAAGGCATAAATATCATGTGACCATACTTCATCTCAAAGTATCTGAGCTACGCCATTGCGGAGCTTGGACGGAACATTTATCTACACTATCACAGCGGCCATCCCTCTCACAGACCAGGGATTCCTGTATGATTGAGAATGTACATGATACACGCGAACAATCCTATATTTTAATAATTACCCAGTCTGCATCCGACTCCAACACTGAACTCGAGGTAGCTCTGCGCGAGCTACCTCTCTTCTCCGACAAGAATGCCCCCTCCAACACTCTCCTACGGACTCAATCTCCCAAACAAGAACAAGGGACCTTCATTAGGCAAACCAAATCTAGCAGCAGGACAGAAGCGGAAAAAGACCATTTTCGATGACGATTCCGAAGACGAGGGAAACGCGACAGGTGGCGGCAAGGACGCTTCCGGAGCAGTTGAGATAACTACCCTTGGGGGAGTGGAAGACGAGCCAACTCCTGCAGCTGCAAAAGGTCGCGAGACGAAAAAGTCTACGTCTGGTGAACCGCCGTTCAAGCGCAAACCGGAGGGCGGCAAACCGACACTTAAACCTCTGAAGAACTCCGTATTCGGCGACAACAATGAAGAAGAAGATGCGGCTGGAGATAGTCAAGCTGATGGCAATGATAAATCGAAGCCGCGCGTAACTGGAACGAGCAAGGATTATACCAACCTGGCCGCTTTGCACAACACGCGCAAGCATGCTCAAACAGCGCAGGACCTCGATCCATCTATCTACTCCTACGATGCCATCTACGACAGTATTCACAAGAAACCAGAAAAGTCAACCTCGAGCGATGCGCAGAGTTCGGGCCCTAAGTACATGACCTCCCTGATGCGCAGCGCGGAGATACGCAAACGAGACCAGCTGCGCGCGCGCGATCGAATGCTGGCCAAGGAACGAGAAGAGGAAGGCGACGAGTTCGCCGACAAGGAGAAATTCGTCACGGCCGCGTACAAGGCCCAGCAGGAGGAGATCCGCCGATTGGAAGAGGAAGAGGCGCGACGGGAGAAGGAGGAAGAGGAGCGTCGCAAGCGCGAGGGCAATACGGGCATGGTCAATTTCTATCGAGACATGCTAGCCCGCGGGGAGGAACGACACGGCGAAGCCATGAAAGCAGCGGAAGAAGCCGCTCGGCGCGTCAAGGCCGGCGAAGTCACAGAGGAAGACATCTCCGCAGATACGCAAGAGAAATCCGAAGCCCAACTGGCCGCCGAACTCAACGCCAAGGGCGCCCGCATCATCGTCAACGAAGAAGGCCAAGTCGTCGACAAACGTCAACTCCTCACGGCCGGTCTCAACGTCGTCTCCAAACCGAAACCACCCCCCTCAACCGCAGCGCAGGCCAGCGCAGACCGCGCCCGTCCGGGCCAACGCCCCGTCTCCGAAGCCCACGCTGCCCGCCACGCCCAGCGTGCACGCCAGACCGAGATGGTCGCTGCACAGCTGGAAGAGCGCGCCAGAAAAGAAGCCGAAGCCGAAGAGGCAAGACAGCGCGAGATCGCAGAACGCACCCGCAGTCGCAAGACGGAGAAGGACGTCTCGAGCGCGAAGGAGCGGTATCTGGCGCGGAAGCGGGAACGAGAAGAAGCCGCGAAGAAGAATTCGACAGGTTGAGGCATCGTCCCTGTCGGTATTTTGATGAGATTTATAACTTATGTTGGTGTTATTGCATAAGCCCTTTGGGAATTGGTGTTTGGGGAATCCTCTATATTTCTTTACGTTATCTACCGCCTGTATATCAGTGTGGAAGTATTGCATGTACATAATAAAATTAACATATACCCAAGAATCAGCAGAGATGGCAATTATACTTATCCGTATACGATGAAACTCACTTGTTGCATAATTATGGATGGTGTCATGCGTCTATGGCGGTTGGCACTGCATGGAATCGAATCTCAATATTGATGTCTTCTAAATCTACAGTCTATCCGAAACCTGATCTTGCCCGAACACTCGACTATGCAATAAAACTCGAGTGGGGAAGAGAATCAATCAAGAATGAAACATGCTGACGAAACAATACCTCTAATAACCATAACTCCCGTCCGAATGGTAGAGATGGGAACGAACAAGAAAATAGAAACGACTAGAGAGGGCATAAGTCATGCATTCGTCACGTAGAACGCCGGTCCAACTACCCATCCCGGTAGTGATGATGCGATGTCTGATTCTATGCCGTCAGGGCAAAGCTGACGCCCAACACGCCCATGCCTACGATCGCAAAGCCAATGCAGATGTTCCGGTTATGGGTGAGTCCCAGACCTTCGCTGTAGAGCTGCAATGCTACGGAGGTCATGACACCAGCCGTTGCAGCGAACATTCCGCCGTAAATGCCCCAGGATGTCGGTGACGTCGCGCCGTCGCCGCCTCCTGTGGCTTTGCCGTAACCCCAGATCCAGAGAGCGGCGATCCCGGCACCAGCGGGCTGACTGACGCCTCCGAGGAGGCTGGACCAGAGGATCGCTTTCCAGCGCGAGTTCAAGGCCAGGTAGAGGGGTAGGGCCATGGCAAAGCCCTCGGTGATGTTGTGGATGAAGAGCGCAATGAAGATGGTGAGACCCAACGTAGGACTGGCGTGGTTGGTGGCATAGGTGATGAAGCCCTCTGGCAATTTGTGCAGGGCAATAGCCAGCGAGGTCTGCAGCCCGATGGACAGGAAAGCATTCTGCGGAACATGATGGTGATGCTGACCGGCATAGGAGTGGGGTTCAAGCTGGACTCGAACTGGACCAGACTCCCCAGAATCGGATTTGCTGCTCGACTGGGACGAGACTCGTCGTTCATCCCGGAGCACTGGGCGTGTCGTAAAGTAGTCTCCATCTCGGGTCCCTGCATGCATGTCTGGCGGCGCGGTCAAGCATCCGTCTGCGACATGACAGACGGTCTGGGGCGTCTGCGGTGTCCCCGATTCAATTTCTGACTCTAATCGTGCTGCCAGTGCCTGAAAATCTCCCTGATGGCTCGCGTCCTCCGAGACTCTTCGCATGATCTTGGTACACTCCGAGCCGCAGGTCTGAGAGAACCCGTAACATGGCCCATTCTCATCGCAATACTTCTTCGTTCCGCCTAGTAGATGTGCTAGCTGTCGCTGCCAACGGCGCCGTAGCGATGCTTTTCCCAGCTCACCGTCCGCTACCTCGTCCTCACCGCTTCTTTCGACCATGGCTGGGGTTGAATTGGAACTCTTTGGCCTCTGTCTCTGGAGTAGCGGCGTGTGCTCTGTGCTGCCGTTGACATCTATCGTCGGCACCGGACCTGTCTTCGCATTGCGATCCTCCTCCGCTTGGTGGTCCCCCGCCTCCGGGTCCACGTTGTGGGTGTGAGCACAGTCGACTATGCTGGAAGGGATGTGGCGGTGAAGAAAGGCGGAGACAATCCGGATGACAACTACTCCGGATAGAAAGAGTGCAATCAAGGTGTATGCTGCGGCTGCGGGCGACAATCCAGCGCGCGTGAGGTGGTTCTTGGACGTGGGAAGCATGCTGTAGAGGGACGACATGAGCTAGGCAAAGAGTTATTAGCATGGAGAGTCCGTCGATGGTTACGATCCTAGGAAGTCTATACCAGTACACCACTGCTGAGACTCATCGAGGCGGCCAGGAAGGTATTGCTGCTGGTGATTTCAAAGTCCTTGCGGCTGGAGCACTTGCGCACGATCAGATCGACACAGATCACGGAGGAGCCAAGGACGCAGGCTGGTCGAGTTAGCTGACCCTGTTTGACCAGACCCGGAAGCATCAAGTAACGTACCAAAGCCTGAGACACCGCTCATAATCCATCCTCGAGTGTCGTTGGCCGCCATGACTGCTGGTGTTCACCAGGAAGCGGCGGTGATGTCAGAGCCGCCTGGGGAGCTTTACGGAGGCGGAAGACGGAGGGGGAGGATGGTAGAGACTTTGAGGATGAAAATAATAAAAAGAACTATGAGACGGTTGACCGCATGATGGAGGGAATGTTAAATGGCTTGCACTGCAGCTGAGATCGAGTCTTGTTAACAACTCCCTGTTGGATGATCATCCGACGCACTAGATGAAGCTTTCCCCCAAGGTCCGCAATCTATGCGGAGAATGGAAGAAGGAGAGACAAGCGGAAACACGACAGTATCAAGTACGGTGGATAGCTTCAACTCCGGTCAGGATGGTGTCACAACAGTGTTCTGATTCCGCTAGATAGATGTTTGAAACTCAAGTTCGCCTCCATTGTCTTCTCCCCTTCTGGTCAGAAGAGTTGCCCGCAATCTGGTTGGTCCGGATGGGAGTCAAACAATATTGAGGATACAAACGGTCTTGGGAGGTGCCGGAGAAGCATCCATAAGGATCTTCTCTCGTCTATTCTCTTCTGACTGGGGTTTTTAATAAATCAACGATAAAGATGGACTTTGCAGCACATCTTTGTTCCTCGATTCATCGACGCTCTCTGTCCGCCGCCGAGAACGCTCTCTGATTGGTCGGTCTTTTTTTCACGCGACTTCAACGCCTGACGAGATTGAGGACGAACGAGAAAGTCTTCGAACGAGAGAGTCTTCTGTCGCAGCATACGGAGCGCAAAAAGGAAGAAGGATCTGCAACTGGCAGAGCCTCCTGCTGTCTTTATAGTCTCTCTTTCTCGCATCTCTCATTTCATCTCTCGTTTCTCTGCTTGTTTGTCTTCCACCGCGGTAAGAGACAACACCATCGGCCATGTCGAAGGCTACCTTTGCCATTATCGCTGCGGCCAGTGCAGCCACTGGTGCTGGTGCGACTGCTCTCCTCTATTCCTTGAAGTCTGCTCCGCAGCAACAACAGCAACAACCACAGGCCACTGTCGCAGCAGCGAAACCTCCCGTCGTACCTCCGCCAACCGCCGGAAAGCTTCCTTCTCAGCCTGCACCTCCTTCTCTGGCACAGAAGGTCTCTGCTCCTGTCGATCCGTCAGGTCTCTTCCAATACGGCTTCCCCGGGCCTGTGAACGATTCCCTGAACTCCTTGCCGTTGACGGGTGCCTACGACCGCCGCATGCGCAATCCCTCCTGGGTGGCCGAGCACATCACTCCCCATTCCCTCTCCATGCACAATGGCGATCGCAAGCACAGCGCCTTCGTCGAGGACACCACCATCCCAGCCCTCTTCCGCGCCAAGTTGGCGGACTACTTCCGCTCCGGCTACGACCGCGGTCACCAGGTGCCTGCCGCAGACGCCAAATGGTCGCAGGAGGCCATGGATGCCACCTTCGCCCTGACAAACATGTGCCCGCAAGTGGGTGAAGGCTTCAACCGTGACTACTGGTCGCACTTTGAGGACTTCTGCCGCAACTTGACCAAGAAGTACCCGTCCGTCCGCATCGTGACGGGCCCGCTGTACCTCCCACACCGCGATGCAGATGGCAAATGGCGCGTTAACTACGAGGTGATTGGAAACCCGCCATCCGTCGCTGTCCCTACCCACTTCTACAAGGTCATCTACGCCGAGGACGGCACCAACAGCCCCTCGAGCAAGGTCGCTCTGGGCGCCTTTGTCCTGCCTAACGCCCGCATCCCCAACGACAAGAGCCTCTCCGACTTCGAGGTGCCCCTCGAGGCCATCGAGCGCGCCAGCGGGCTCGAGTTTGCCTCCAAGCTGGACGCCAGCCGTCGGAAACGTCTCTGCCAGGAGGTCAAGTGCGAGATCACTGTTCGGGAATTCAACAACTCCAGGAAGTCGCTGCGGTAGACGCTCCCCTGTTCTGCAGATCAATGTATAGCGAGTTTGAGGAGGCAAGAACCTTGTATCATAATCCCAGAACCGGCATTTCCTATATTCAGCGGCGTTTATTCTAGGTTGGGAATCTATGCATGGCATGACTACATGGACATATATCTTTTCGCTCTCGCCAGACTGTCCGGCGATGTGGATTAGCCTACGATTTATTTGTATCCAATTTCATTGACAATATTTAGAGTATTCGGTTCCATTAGTTCTTCCTGTCGAGCAGGCTGAACGATTTAATTTTACTTTTTTCCGTAGAAGATGTATACGTGAATTTGCTGTATCTGAATCGTCTCACATCCAACATCGTAGACTGTTCCTCAACTCCCGAAGCGGCAAGCCGATCCACACATTCTATACATACATGTTCATGATAGATATAAAACTACATAACCCCCTTTACACCCGTTCTTCAAATAGTGTACAACATGACATTTTTTGTTTCTAACACTGGAACGCCACGCCCACCTTCTTCGCCATATTCTCACCTCCTCCCGCGAACCCAGTTCCCTCAGCACTGATCTCGACGAGACCTCGTCCGATCTTGCCGTTCTCTTTATCCTTATTCTTCTTTTTATGTTTCCCGTTGCCGTTCTCGTTACCGTTGGCGGACACAGTGCCGTGGGGTTTAGGTGTGACGTCCGTCTCGCAGACGTAGCAGAGCATCTTGCCGCGGACGGCGGCATCGGCGTCTTGCTGTTCCTTGGAGGCGTGCGGGTCGGGGGCCGTATTGTGTAGTTGAGGCATCATGAATTTTTGGACGCAGGGGAAGCAGATGACGTGGCCGCAGGGTTTGGTTACTGATTTGGAAGGGTTAGATTGGTCGTCTGGGTTAGATAATAGGAAAGAATGGACATACGCATCGATTTCAGACCGTTGGTCAGTGCCTTCTTGCAGGACGGACATATGCGCTGGACTCGGTCGCTGCCATCATCGACCTTCTCTTCCGTGAAATGCACGTCCACCAGGAGCTTGAGGGAGTACGTATGACGATGATTCTCCGCTGAGCCAGGACATATCGGTGCGAGCTTGACGGATTTAGAGGCCGCTGCCTCGATGGCATTGGTGCCGCCGGGCGTTTGGGAAGGTACCCAGAATGAAGGCAGAGCAGATTTGGATTCGGACTGCGAGATGTCGTTAGCTCTCGTTCAAAGTACGGCATCATACGTAGCAGAGAACTCCTGATGAGACGGTAAACGACCCAGGAATGGAACCCAACCTTCTCCTTCTTCAGCTCACTCTTCAGCCTCTCCTGTTCCATCCTTGCAACTCGCTTCATCTCCTCCTCATTCAGCTCAAACACCTTTCTTCGCTTCCCATCGATCTCCACCTCCCGTTGTCGAAACGCCGCAATCGCCTCCGATTCCTCTGCCTTGCGCTTCTTGCCTGCACCGCCATTCGTTGCCTCTAATCCCATGCTAACCAGTTCGAAATCCCGTAGCTCTCGCATCCGCGCCTCTTCCAGTGTGAGGGCTTCCTCTTCCTCTAACCGTCGTCGCGCTTCCTCCCGCTCATGTTCTAACCGCTTGATCTCCTTCCGCTGTGCTAGTAGGTCGTTGATGGCGCATTCACGACAGAATAGATCGCCGTTCGTAGCGCAGGCTACGACGGGAGGTCGGGCAGGTTCTAGACAGAGGCGACATGAGCCGAAGGGTAGGAAGGAGTCGCGGGATAATCGAGTACGCTGGGTGCCCCAGGTTGTGCGGAGAAGGTCACGCTCGTAGGAGGTGAAGTGGGGGAGAGACGTGTTGCGTTTGGAATGCGCCATAGTCGTATTCTATATAGACAATATGCTGTAGCACCTAGCTATAGGTACAAGGTCGAGGAGTGCGGGGAGCGCGGAGAATTCGCAGAGTGACGTTCGGTGGTAAAAATAGGGTGGTCGCTCAAATGTTAGGTTCCAATTTGGATATTAGTCCAGTTTCATAATACATTTATGAGAAAACTAGGTGTAGGATTGATTCTCTTTCTCGTTAATTCATGAAGGCGAAATAGGTTGAGTACTCAGTTGAAACTAAGATGCGTAAGTTATCTCGCAGGTGAAGCTCCGACGCCATGACATAATCAGCTTCCGCCGTCAACAACTTTCTCTCCCTTGGATCTAAATGATTGACACGACAGAGGAATTTCAATCCCTATTTCCATCAGTGCTTGCAAATTATTTTACATCCGTCCCATATTCCAGTGATGCATATTCAGATTTCAGGCAGGTAGTATCCAGTCTGCATACACCCCTAGCGTTTCCCTTTCTTACCCTTGCTCTTCTTCTTGGTCTTCTCCTTTTCTTTCGCCAGCCTCTCCTCATCATGTTCCTTTTTTTCTGTAGCTAGCTCGTTCAATAGAGCTTCCAGCTGTTCCGGGGTCTGTTGCTCCTGGTCCTCGTTCGTCAACTCTCTACTATGCCAACCAAAAGGTTGATGTTCATCCTGCCCCCAGATTCCGAAGTAATCACTGAGTCTGATGTACTCATTTGCATTCGCACCGAGCATGAAGAGCATCTCCGTTTGGCGCCTCTGGTTGAAGATCAGGAGCTTGGCATCAAATTGAGTTGATTTTCCCCTGCTCGAGGCTCCGTACCCAGGCAGTCTCCTGATGTCATTCCTCCACATCCACAGCCGCTTGCAATTGCGTCCATCTCCACCTTCGATAAGCTCGTATGAAGCATGCGCTCGACCTGCGAAAACCAAGGCTCGTCCTTCATCGGAATGCCATGCACAGATGACGGCGCATTGTTCCCAGAGTGATGCGTGGCGGTAGTCGAAGATCCCCACCGAGGTCATTCCCGTGCCCAAGTCATATGCTGCTTTGAGAGCCGATGCGGGCTCTTTGTCAATGACATTTGGTTGGATCATGCTCCTCTCAATCTTGCCGTATACGTCCATGAACCCTTCCATGTCAGGGTCTGGTGCAACGCAGTGTTTGCAGAAGCAACTAAAGCCGAAGAACCCCTTCAGTCGGGCCTTTCTTGCCCCGGATGGGACATTCAGATGACTGTACGCAGCCACAATTTCCTCACCCTCCTGGATACCAATGCAGGAATACACCCTGAGCCAGTACTCGTTGGGATGCTCCTTTGCATGCACGCCATAGATATCTGCAGGTGTCACGAAACTGACAACGACGTTGGGAACGCATGCATGGTTCAGATACGCCGCATCCAGACCGATGACGGCAGCTGGGGTTCCATCGAGGTTTGCTGGGAAGTGACAGGTCTCGACCACTCCTCCAAAGATGTTCTTGAAGCCTGGATATGAGTCTTTGAACTTGTTTGGCAGAGTCATGAACTGACGAGCGAATTCATTTCCGCCCAAGGCCTTGACTTTGCCGGCCACGAGCTGGTTGTATTCACGCGGATTTGTAACAGACTTCACTCTCTCTTCGGCGAAAACGGCGATGACCCGTTCATCGATGAGAAGGGTTCCGGCCGCGATGTATGATGTTGCCTTTAGGCCCATACCTTTCTCCTCGCTGATAAAGGCCTTGGTAAAAGGCTTCTTCCATGATGACTGCTGATCCTCCTCCGGAGGTCCTCCGGTGTCTATCAGCCAAGCACTTCATTAGCATATGTATCTCCTCTTTCTCATTCTGTCATAAAGGCCATTTAAACCATCTCACATGGGGAGAAGCGTTACTCACGTGACATGATCGTGACCTAACTGACAAAGCTGGGGTGGACAAAACGTTAGCAAACATACACTCAACTGGTACAGGAAACCGTCCAAACAGTCTAAGACAGTTCCACTGAATGCACAGGAGATACAATCAACTGACCTTCTCAAAAGCTAACTGAAGATATCACAAAAAGCCGAAGTGACTCTTCCAGGGCACGTGTTCTTCCCAAAAGACAAGAGACCGCTGATTTTAAAGAAAGCCAGAAGACCTTCCTGTCATGAATTAGCTATCTTAACATATAGAGTACTCAAGAAGCATCAACAAGCATGACATACATCCAAGAAGGAAGTGAGATGGATCGGACCATGAGGAAAGTGTTTAGACAGGCGAAAACACAAATGGACAGTGAGTAAAGAGGATCTGGACATGTTTTGCGTGAAACCTTCTCTGTTGTCGTGTGAGGCTGCCCAGGCTCCGCTCCGCTGTGGTGGAAGCGGGTCCGGAATCTTCTTATATTTGTGTTGTTAGGAGATCTGCTCATGATCTCCTCTAGTACATGGCCATTCTTTGTGTGATAGACTGAAAAGAAGCTTGTTTTCCTAGGATATTTGTCCTCCTATCATCAACCATGGCTTTGCAGAGGATATATGAGATTCATAGGCTGCTTCCATCATGGTAGTTGTCTAGCGCTATCCCTGCTGGAACTTTATAATGACACCAAAACCAGGTGGAAACAGATCCATCATCAAATATCTTCTTTATATCAAAGGTACACTGCATATCTGATATGCTTCGCAGTCTAGCAACCCCGGAGAAAAAGACCTGTATTCCTACTAAGCGATTGGACTCGTAGCTTGGCAAATGGGAACGAGTGACAGTGACAGCAACCGGAGAGATATCCCCCTGAAATGGACGGACAAGCTTACCGCCTCATGTATTACATTTCTATGTGGCTGGACAAGAGGGCCTTAGCCTGAACTACGATATAGAAGGGAGGGGAAAACAATACATGTCTTCTCTCAGGGAAGAGTAAGATGTAGATTAATATATGGAAACCAGGATAGACAGGAGTCAATCCTCCGTTACGTCCCAAGTTCTAGACTATAACTCCCTCTTCACTAAGGGGAGAAACAGTGGGAACGAATTCCTTTGCATGCACCAAACTAATTTTACTATACTAGGTAACTAGTCAGTGGATAGTTATTTTTTTTTTTTTACCCCAGGGAGATGGAATGTGCAGCTGAGGAAATACGCGTTCTAGTCGAGAAATCCCCTTTAATTATTATGTACGGAGTAAATTCCAACGGTATCATACACATATCCACAAGGTCTGGACATGGAGCTTGGTTGGCCTTGCCAAAAACAGGGAAGAAGTCTTTCTCAATAGTGTGTAGCCTATTTGCTGGATCGGCTGCTTAGATGGCACAAGCTTCAGCCAGAAGCCGATCATTGTATGCCTGTGGAGGCGGAGGTTAACGACCCCCGGAGCGGCCCGTGGCCAATATACTTATTGTGGAACCTGGGCCAGTGGTGACAGTGCAAAGAAATTAACTAACTAACTATTAGATGCGTGCTGAATAATGGCAGAGGAGATCAAGGTTTCAATTCGCTATTATTATTGTAGTTAGTTAGAGTGAAATGGAAGTCAATTATATAAGCGGAAGAAGGAAATTAAAGTTGATGATCTCCGTCTCCCGAATAAATCAAATCGGATCTCCTGATTCCCGATTTATTTTGGGGTCCTAATTGTGGGTTCCTCCATGTATAGTATTCTTACTGTATTACGATGCCCCGGATTCCCAGGTCTTCTTACCCCAGGCTCCAAGATCTCCAGTCTTTTCACTTGGATATCGAGAAGAGTACTCCGTACAGATAGTTGCCGATCCGATGGAGAGCGTTTACCGATAACTAAGCCTGCAACCTCAGGTGAAGATTTGGCCATTCAGAAAGTCCTGGTTAACTGTCAGCAGATGTTCTTCATACCTTTCGCAGCATCTGATATTCCCTGTCCCGGCGATTAACTACCTAGAAAGTCCCGGGTCGGAGTCAGCCGTTGCCGTAAGGGTGTAAGTCTGGGTGAGAAAGCGTCGACTATACTATATGCGACCAGCGATTTGGGAAAGAGTGAGGGTCATAACGCAGCATCTGAATTGTCTCTTCGTACAAATGCGGGCGCCAATCCATAGAAGACCGTTTCATATATAGCGGATCAGCAGGGAATGGTAGAAGATAAAATACCCGACATGGTTATGATTCGGATGGAAGACACGCCAAGGCGTTTAATGCAGAACTTTAAGTATACTTCTAACCGGGAACAGTGCAAGCGCATGACTACTCACGAAGACGCTGATCGAGTAAGAGGAAGCGATGCAATCATGGCTCCTCTCCCATCGCCAATTCATTCCGTTCCGAAGATTAGGGTACTATGAGTTCCTAAGGCCCCGGATATCACAGATGCCGAAGATGAAAGCAGCTGCTGTCTGCTACTGATATGGCTTTCTCTTCTTATGACCGTAGTTTCGCCCTGTGGTCTTCTTAAGGTGAACTACTACTTTCTTTCTCCTTTCCTGCTCTTGTACTAATTCCATATGCGAACCCGGAGAGAGCTTGTTATATCGTCGTCTCTTTCTTCTTCTCTCTATTTCTGGATCGCGTGTGAAGATTCACTTCGAGCAGGGGATCTCCGATCTTCTATAACGACATGAACGATCATGGAGAAGAGACATCTCGTCAACGGGGCCAGATCGATTCGGAAGAGATGACACTAAACCAGTCTCCAGTAGGAAGCGAGGCTGAATTCGAAGATATCAACGGCCACGGAGGCTCAATTGAGTCCAAAGGCCAGGATGATGCTTCGAGAAAAGATGATGATGAAAATATCAGATCCCTGGCTCGTGAGTACTCAAGGCATTCCGCGTACTCAGCGGATGACCCGAGTCCTTTCCATGCCGCGCCCGGTTCCCAACTTGACCCCGACTCCGAGGATTTCAGTCCTAGAGCCTGGGCAAAGGCCATGCTCAAGTTGCGGAACGAAGATAGTGAGCGGTTCATGGGCAGGACAGCTGGTGTAGCCTTTCGAAATATCAATGTGTACGGCTATGGCACACCGACCGACTACCAAAAGACGGTGGCCAGCATCCTTTTATCCGTTGTAGGCTATGTGCGCAAGCTTACCGGAGCCGGCACTCACAGAATTGACATCTTGCGAAACGTCGACGGACTGATGCGAGCAGGCGAGCTGTTGGTCGTTCTGGGTCCTCCAGGATCCGGTTGTTCGACCTTCTTGAAGACCATCTCCGGTGAGACACATGGCTTCTTCTTGGACAAGGACTCCCATGTCAACTATCAGGGCATCGGATGGAATCAGATGCACAGTGAGTTTCGTGGTGAAGCTATCTATACTGCCGAACAGGATGTCCATTTCCCTCAGCTGACGGTGGGAGACACCCTCTACTTCGCTGCTCGGGCCCGTGCTCCCAGATTCATCCCAGGAGGCGTCGGTATAAAACAATATGCCAATCATATGCGCGATGTCATCATGGCCACTTTTGGCATCCGACACACGATCAACACCAAGGTTGGCAACGAATACATTCGGGGTGTATCTGGGGGCGAACGGAAGCGTGTCAGTATTGCCGAAGCAGCCTTGAGCGGTGCTCCCCTTCAGTGTTGGGATAATTCGACGCGTGGTCTAGACAGTGCAAATGCAATCGAGTTTTGCAAATCTTTACGAATACAAGCGGACGTTGGGAACACTGCAGCTGCTGTTGCCATTTACCAATCCCCACAAGCGGCCTACGACATCTTCGACAAAGCTATTGTCTTGTATGAAGGACGTCAGATTTACTTTGGCAGCACCAAGAAGGCAAGAAATTATTTTATCAACCTCGGTTTCGAGTGCCCAGATCGCCAGACAGACCCAGACTTCTTGACCTCCATGACAAGTGCTCATGAACGGAGAGTGCGTCCTGGATTTGAAAACAGAGTCCCACGGACACCGGACGATTTCGCTGCAGCATGGAGGAATAGTGCGGAGTACAAGGCCCTGATCGAAGAGATCGATGAATATGAAAGAGAACACCCCATTGGAGGGGAAGATCTGAAGCTGTTTGAGCGTTCCCGGGAACTACAACAAGCAAAAGGTCAACGATTGAAATCACCCTACACGCTTTCTTATGGACAGCAAGTCAATCTATGTTTGTGGAGATGTTTCAAACGCCTGGTGGCAGATCCTAGTCTGACCCTAACCCAACTATTCGGCAACTTCATTATATCGTTGATCATCGGCTCGGTGTTCTACAATCTTTCCTCCACTACCGGCTCTTTCTTTTCACGATCGGCACTATTGTTCTTCGCTACTCTGATGAGTGCTTTCAGTTCGGCATTGGAAATTCTTATTTTATACGCCCAGCGACCCATCGTGGAGAAACACACGCGGTACGCTTTATACCATCCTTCCGCGGAAGCATTTGCATCAGCATTATCGGACATGCCGTACAAAATTGTCAATTGTATTTCATTCAATTTGACATTATACTTCATGGCGAATTTGCGACGCGAACCCGGAGCGTTTTTCTTCTTCTTGCTATTCTCGTTCATGATAACTCTCACCATGAGTATGATCTTTCGAACCATTGCGTCGGTTTCCCGCACCTTGGAGCAAGCCATGGTTCCGGCTTCATTCTTCATCAATGCTCTCGTCATTTACACCGGGTTCTCGATCCCAACTACTTACATGTTAGGCTGGTCACGATGGATCAATTACTTGGATCCTGTTGCCTATGGCTTTGAGGCGTTGATGGCCAACGAATTCGCAGGAAGGAATTTCGATTGCAGTACGATCGTTCCGTCATATGGCTCCCTTCAATATGGCGCATGCAACACCGTCGGCTCAGTAGCTGGACAGTCCTTTGTGAGCGGTGACGTGTATCTCGACTCGGCATATCGCTATAGCAAATCTCACAGATGGCGAAACTTCGGGATTCTATGGGGATTCATGTTATCTTTCTTCGCTACTTACCTCTGTGCCACCGAATACATCCAAGCCAAGAAGTCGAAGGGTGAGGTGCTCGTGTTCCGAAGAGGGCGTATTCCGGCGACAATGAAAAAGAATTTCTCCGATGATCCTGAGGCTGCCTCGACAGGAGCTGAAGGACAGGTACAAAACCGAGAAGAAGGATGGGGGGCTATTCAGAAGCAGACTGCGATCTTCCAATGGCAGGGAGTATGCTACGATATCAAGATCAAAGGAGAACCACGACGGATATTGGACCAGGTTGATGGATGGGTCAAGCCTGGAACACTCACCGCACTAATGGGTGTCAGTGGTGCAGGCAAAACTACTCTCCTGGATGTTCTTGCAACGCGTGTGACTATGGGCGTTGTCACTGGTGAAGTCCTAGTTGACGGGATGCCTAGAGACAGTTCCTTTCAGAGGAAAGCTGGCTATGTCCAACAGCAAGACCTGCACCTGGCGACTTCAACCGTCCGAGAAGCATTGACCTTCAGTGCTCTCTTGCGTCAACCAGCTCATGTACCACGGGAGGAAAAAATCGCCTACGTGGACGAAGTCATCAAACTTCTGGAAATGGAAGAATATGCAGATGCGGTCGTCGGTATCCTGGGAGAGGGTTTGAACGTGGAGCAAAGGAAACGTCTTACCATCGGCGTTGAACTTGCTGCGAAACCAGAGCTTCTTCTATTTCTTGACGAGCCCACATCCGGATTGGATTCTCAGACTTCATGGTCCATTCTAAGTCTTCTTGAAAAACTGAAGAACAGTGGCCAAGCTATTCTCTGCACGATCCATCAACCTTCGGCAATGCTTTTTCAACGTTTTGATCGGTTGCTCTTTCTGGCTCCAGGGGGGAAAACAGTCTATTTTGGTGAAATCGGGCCATCGTCACATACCATGATCGATTATTTTATGAGAAATGGTGCACCACCATGCCCTCCGGATGCAAACCCTGCAGAGTGGATGTTGGCAATTATCGGAGCAGCGCCTGGATCTCATAGTGATATTGATTGGCCTGCTGTTTGGAGACAGTCTCCGGAATATGTTGCAGTGCATCAGGAACTCGACCGTATCAGAGCTGAAAGAGCACCCTTGGCCGCAGAAGCGCATAATAATAAAGGAGACCAGGCAAGTTATCGTGAATTTGCCGCCCCCTTCTGGCACCAGTATTTCCAAGTCCAGAAACGTGTCTTACAGCAGCACTGGCGAACGCCCAGTTACGTGTGGTCCAAATTCGCTCTCTGCGCCATAACAGCACTTTTCGTGGGTTTCTCCTTCTTCAAAGCAAAGAACACCATCCAAGGACTGCAAAATCAGATGTTCGGCTTGTTTATGCTACTCAGTATCTTCGGGCAGCTTACGCAGGGAATCATGCCTTTATTCGTCACACAGCGATCACTCTATGAAGTCCGCGAGCGTCCTTCCAAAACGTATTCATGGAAAGTATTCATGCTTTCGAATATCATAGGTGAGGTTCCATGGAACCTCATCTCGGCCTCTCTGCTGTTCTTCTGCTGGTACTATCCCATCGGCCTCTATCGAAATGCTGAACCCACGAACGCCGTCACCGAGAGGGGTGGCCTTATGTGGCTGTTGGTGGTCGCCTTCCTAATGTTCACCTCCACATTTGCCCATATGGTGATTGCCGGAACGGCAAGCGCTGAAACCGGAGGTAATATAGCTAATTTGATGTTCATGATGACTCTGATCTTCTGCGGGTAAGCCACCATTCCCATTTCTCGCTGTTCTTCTTTCTAATCATCGCTCTCCTCTATTACTCACACACCAATGTTCAGTGTCCTGGCCTCTCCAACGGCTCTTCCAGGTTTCTGGATCTTTATGTACCGCGTCTCGCCCTTCACCTATCTGGTCGAAGCCATGTTAGCCACAGGCGTCGGCAATGCGGACGTCACCTGCGCTGCCAACGAATATCTACACTTCAACCCTCCTCCAGGTCAAACATGCGGCGCCTATATGGAGAAATACATAAATGCCCTCGGAGGCTACCTAGCCGACGCCAATGCAACATCAGCATGTTCGTACTGTTCCATAGCAAAGACAAACAGCTACCTGGCATCTCTCTCCGCATCTTTCCACCACGCCTGGAGGGACTTTGGTCTATTGTGGGTATACATTGCGTTCAACGTCAGTGCGGCATTGTTCTTGTATTGGCTCGTTCGTGTACCGAAGAAGTCGGAAATCGCCAAGGAGCAGCACGTGGACATGTCGGCTCCTCAAACCGAGAAGAAGGAGTAGTCGTACATCCCATCTGGTAATAAATTGTTGCACTATTCATTCTTTCTTCTATTTGAAATCCCTATCGACTCGAGCTTGATTGTATAGAGTTCTGTTCTTATCTTATCTTATCTTATACCTACCGCTTATTTTCCTTACCATGTCGCTAATAGACACAAGCAATTTCATCATGTTGTAAGAGTTAAGTCATGTACTATTGTAATCTGGTTTCAAATAATATACTACAGTTTTTCCATTCTGTGTTAGTGTTGCGTTCTTAGTGTTGTGACTAGTTACCTGTAGGTCGACTGCGATGCATTAGGGAATTTCATCCTGTATGATCAAAGGGGGAAAAAAAAGAAATATGGCTATGATTAAATGAAAAATGATCTTCCGAGTACGGAAACGTACGGATTTGATTGGACGTAGTGTACATTTTTATCTCTTGATTTTAGCTTCTGCTACGAAGAAGTAACCTCGCACAGGGAATTCATCACAAGAAAAGAAAAGATTAAGAGCTCATGTTAACAGCCACGACGAAGTAGCTACATAGATGTGGAAGGTGTGCCCTAGCCTAAACCCGGGTATCCTCGTTAAAAAAAAATGTGCAGCGGAAAAGCCAGACATGAACCACGCCCAGAATAAGCCGATGAGGTAGAGACATAAGAGAGATAGACAACGGGGAATATTGGGTATCAGCATAACAGATTGCAGGTTTCAGAGAACTGGGTGACATTGAGGAAGAGTGGAAGAAAAGCAAATAATCAACATTGGAGACGATGCCCAAGGTGCGCTCTATTATGCACTGACAGCCTGGTGGTGAGAGTTGGAAGTCAACTTTTCCTGAGAGATGTTGTGATTAAGGGACATTTCCTCTCCTGATAAAACATTGCTTTCTGTCTTTGACAGCGTGCCGCGCTCAATGCTCTGTGGATCAGAAGAGACGGGCGACACGGCTTCCGAAGAGTCGACATCCTTCGGGTCCGTCCCCTCATTGGAAGCTGCCTGGGCTTTCTTAAGTTCGCCCAAAGGAGGAAGTGATGGTATGTCTTTGGAGAGATCTTCATAGGTACGCGCAGTCATGATGCTTGCACTTCGCAGAGAAGGGGGTCGTCCACCATTCACTGATCCTGAGAAGATTGATTCTGTGCCATCACTGAGAGGCAGATCGCTGGCTCTTGACTCGTCGGCAGGTGGTGGCTTTCGCAGTTTTAATCGTTCTTCCGGGGGCATATTCTGCCATTCAGATCCAAATGTAACGATAGAGGCCTTCTTGCCATGGACAGTAAAACTAGGTGCTTTTCTGGACAGTCCTTCGCTCTCCGCAAGAGAATGGCGGTCATCGGGGACTGAAACGGAGGAGGCGGAATCACGTCCTTTCTTGCTCCTTTGGTGATGTGGGCCGTGGATAGGGTCCCTAAGAGTACGATGCAGACTCCGGTGGACACGACCGCGTTGTTCACCAGGAGCCGTATCAGCAGATCCATCTCTCTTATCGATCGCAGTATCAATAGCTGAAGCTTGGGTATCAGAGACTCCATTGATACCGTCGGTCGGAAGGCCAGCTTCATTCAAGATGTGTTCCTCAACTGTCACGAAAGAGGCGTCTGTCCTGCTTTCAGCACTCTGAACGGACGACTCACGTTGGAGCTTCCCGGTCACGGAGCCTTGTAACGAGACTCGGTCCTTAGCACCAGATAAGGAAGATTGTCTGTTTACGGGAATTCGATCTGACGAGACAACTGATGTGCCAACGCTTGCTCTCCGCAGGTCTCTCGATGGAACTGGTGATAGATTGTCCGGTGTTGGAGGTCTCCCTGGGGAAGACGGCGACACCACAGTGTGTCCCTCAGTCTCAGGCGCATCAGGAGCGACGCTTGAAGTTGGGTCCTTCGCTACAGACAGCTGACTTTCGGTCGATGCTATAGCATTGGCTGCAGGGATCAATTCTGACTGGCCATAGGCTCCGAAGTAGTCTTTCTCATCCTCACCCAAGTCGAGAATGAGAAATTCCCTATAACACTTGATGCGCCAAATGTCCAACCTCATCCATTTGAGTTTTGCGGCCATGCGCCCTGCGGCCAGGATGACCTGCTCTCTTGCCCGGACATGGATTGGCGTCAGCACCTGCAGATGTCGAGCATTCCTTAGGAGATCGTCCAGCTGTCTTTGACAGACGAATAACTTCTCATTGGCTTCGCGGATTCTCTGAGCCATCAGCTGTTTACGCGCCGCTGAAACCGCCTCTGCGAGATGGGAGTGAGCGGTCGACTCAGGAGGCGTCGCGACAAGTTCAACAGATCGAACTGAGGCGTCTGACGCGATAGACCCCATGCGACTAACTCCAGGGCGCTGGCCTTCGTAACTGGTACCAGTTATTGCTTTCATTCGCACGCCAGTTGTTCTCAAGGCTGCAGCGTAGTTAAGCTTCGCAATCCAGTCATTCATATCTGCTTCGCTATTTGCGAGAAATGTCTCCTCAAGTGCGTTATTCCGGACTAAAAGAAACGCATGTTTATGTTTCTTATAGCTCCAATCCAATAAAGCCACCGCATCGTCGGTAGATATAATCCCATCGGGCTTGAAATCGACGAGAGGAGGTGTGAAGACAACGGGTCGGCGGCGCCGTCCCTCTGCCTGCGAGTCATATTGAGACATCAACGATTTCACCCAGTTGACATCTTTGAAGAAGTAAAGCTGGGAGAAAGTCAAGAGGGCACCCCATTCTTGCCAAGGAGATCTCGTCTTCTTCTTTTTGGAGTCTTTCCGCCAGAGAAGACCGACCTTGGCCACTTTTATATCCACTAGGCCGGGATGAGAGTCAGCCGGATTGTCAATGCTCGAGGGCGTCATGAATGCATCTGGACGTGATCGAGCGGAGACGATCTGCAGAATAGCAGATTTGGAGAATGCTTGATGTAGACTACCCATGTTCGGTAATCCATTAGACCCAGTGCAATTGTAAGTATCCTCCAGATTCATCACATCCTTCAGCGTCGGCCTGAGCGTATCCAATTTGCCCTCAAATATAAGCGCATATGGATCCACAGGTTCCCTGGAGACACGCGCCAGGTGATCTGAGCTTGCGGTCTTAAGTAAACCTTTCCGAGGCTTGTTTAGATGGCGTCCGTTAAGATTGACTTCATCTTCCACATGAATGAACGGAGTATAGGCGATATTTTCATAAAAGCATTCCAAAATCTCATCTGCTACGCCTTCACCGCGGGTATTCCTGACATAATCCTGCTTCTGCATTTTGCGCTTGTTATTTTTATTGAAGACGTCCGTATGCAGTATGAGAATCGAAAACGCAATGAAATAGGCCTGGTCTGATGGCAAGAAGGTCAGTAAGGCTTATCTACATTTCGGGAGCCAATGGGTATACCTGTTGACGCAAATATGCCCGGATTGCACTCGTGATAGCGGTCAGCGAAGCCCTGAAGCACACGGTCGATCTGCTGCGTTTCTTTCGGTAATTCCACCTCCATTAAAAGCTTCCGTATAGCCATGTCGATCGGATCACCAAAGAACGAGAAACTGCGCATGTATCTGCGCAGTGCGGTCTTGTAGAAGTCATCGCCGGATTGCGATAGAATACTAGCTATCGCGCCTCTGCGCACGGCTTCTTCCAGCCGAGAGAGATAGCTGGCAGGTGTGTCACCTTCTTCACGTTCTGGACAATTGACGACATCCCGTGTAAAGGAGAATGATCCAGGCTTAGGATATGACGTGGGTGTGCCCGGTGAGCTGTTGTTAGGAAGAGGTGGTTCGGAATTCTGCCTCAGCCGCTGAGACAAGTTGAATAAATCACCAAAACTTTTCCGGCTGCTTGTGGAGGTTGAAATTCGGCCAGATGAAGTGAAGGGCGCTGGTGGTTGACGTTGGTCGTCTACTAAGGAGCCCAGTGTAGACGACCTACCTCGGCGGTGGCGGTGATGCTGGCCCTTCAGAGACGATGCCGAGTTTGCAGAGCGTGCAGAGGTTGTAGAGTCATTCCTCAACAGAGGCGGTGCCCCAACTCGGGGGGAAGACAAACCAACAGAGGAATGGGTGGGAGAAGATAGAGGGGTAATTTCATCGTGAGGAGGAGGAATTGAACCGAAGGCTTTTTGGACAATATCTGTAGGCTCTTGTTTTGCGGAGCCTGGTTGCGATAGCTTGCCATTATCCGATCCCATGCTGGACCGCGGCTGAGATGAATCCGCAGGACTCATCTTCATAGGCAGAGGAAACAGGGAGCCACGACCCTTTTTCATGCGTGGTAGACGGAACAGCTTGCTAGCAGCGGACGCATTTTGGTCATCGTTCCGCGAGCTGGGAAGATAGATTCTATGCTCCCCGGAACTTGCGTCTGACGGTGATGACTCGGAGAACCTTGGATCCGGGATCGAAGTACGATTGGAATCAGTAGTGTGACCACGACCTCCACTCCGTATAGACGTTGTTGACAATCGTCCGGGTTCTTCACCGCTGGCAGCGGATGTCCCAAGGCCTGAATTGCCTATCTGAGAGTCTGTCGATCCTCTCACAGAGTGGGCCGGTCTAGCATTGCGGGTATGATTCCCCTCATTTGCCTTGAGAGATAGGTCCTCCAAAGAAGATTTCTTGGGTCGAGGGAGCAGCTTGATCTTGTTCTTGCGTTTTACCGGTTGTTCTAGATTGTGGTTCGTGGGAGCGGTCGTGATGATAGTGGGAGCTATGTCACCGGAAACGATGGTCAGCAATCAATCTTCCAATCCCATGGGAATACCCTCAGTTGTGTGGATCTTAAGAAACTTACGTGGCGGCATAGGAGGGACTGGAGGTACATCTTCATCCGCCCGAGCATAAGAGGCGGACAGCTGCGGATCTGATGCATGACGGAATCTCATCAAGCTGAAGCGGTTCCTTCGCATTGTCTGCTGCTGCGCCGCAGACGGCGACAAAGGCGCCTTTTCCCCATCCACTGCATCTTGTCCATTCCGGCTACCTGGTTCAGGGGTCACCGGCCGCCTGCCGTTGCTTTCACTATCTGAGGGATGACGGGGGGTCGATTCTGAGCGCCTCGGAGGCAGCTCGGATGTAGACAAGTTGGGACGGGGTATATGTTCGCTATGGCGAGACTGGAAGCTCGGATCGATGGTGCTTTGCCGTTTGGAGTCGTGGGCATCAGCACCTAACCGGAGGGTCTTCCAATACATGATTCACGGCGGGAGTTTGGCGGGAATTATGCACTCCTGCTCCCCTAAACAGACGATGGTCCCATCGATCCGTGCCTCAGGTGTCTTTCCAGAGCAGATCTGTCTTGGATCGCGATGCTGACGCTAAGTAAACACTGGTCGTATCACTTTCCACAAGACAGCATCGCGAATCACTGTTTGGGACTCAGAACCGGCGCCTGAAATGCGGTGTTATGCGGTTTCAGTATCTTCGCTGCTGGTAATTCCACGAACACGCCTATCGAGTCTTCTGGGGCTTTGCAATCGGAAAGAAGCGTCCGAAGGAGTCGTCGAGATCGAAATGGTGTTTGTCGAACGGCAGAGACGAAAGCAACTCTTACATCGCAGACAGGTCACTGATGGGTCATTGGGAGGAAACCCCGCGGGACGGTGGAAGAAGAACCGATGGGTGGACGTAATAGGGCTGAGGGGAAGTGAGCTGACTTCAGTGGCCTTCTCTGGGGTGTTTTGAGGGGGATGTTCGAGCCCAGCCAGCATACGACGACGCCAAGCGTAGCGTAACTCACTGTATCTAACTAGCGGGACGACTAGAAGCTGGAAGAGAAGCCCTTCTAGAGTCACTTTCACCACGTGGTCCAGGATCAGATAATACTAATAATGATAATAATAGCCATCATGGTCATGGAACAAATACTGACGGTCTTCTAGACCCTGGTGACGCGTGTAAGTTATCCTCCCTCGAGGACTTTGTTACGCTGGTCGATTCGACGGCTTTCCTCCATCCCTGAAACCATGGATGTCGATCGCTGGGAGACCAACCAGCAGATCGTTTTCAAGCTACTACTGTCATTATTAAACTAACTAACCAACATATAACTATAGATAACTAGTCGTACTGGGCTGCGGCACGCACAATGGATGCCCAATGGCAGAAATCGAAGGTTGAAAAGATCAAAAGAAAAAACTGGATGGTTGATACAGTTCATCTTCACAGCCAAACGGGGCGCTACGGAATCCCAGGACAGGTCTAGAAGAGGGTACGATAACAAGGTTCAGCATTGGAGACCGGATCCTCTCACTACTGCACAATTCTCGGAGAATTAGGGAAAATGCTGGATAAAGCGGTCGAGACTTATCCGGAAGTTTCCCCTCTGGTGGCGACTAAACCCACGCAAGGGCTATTCTGCGATGAAACACACTTATGTCAAATTCCCCGTTTTGGTGTCTTTGGGAGTTCAGAAATCGCAAACAGCGTCAACTAGCCACGCAGGGCAATGGAGGAGATGAACTCCCCTGAGCCAGGAACCCTCTCAGGTTCGATGAAGAAGTAGTAGAGTACTCGACTCCGTACACACTAACTAGACGTGATTAGCATTAGATGAAATAAAAATAGTTCTGCCTGGTCAGGAACCGCACTTGTCGACCCCAGTTGTGACCGTCGGATGCTGCGTGCTCCAGGATTCGCGAGAGAGAAGTCGGTCTGGCCTAGAAGATCTCGAAGACGCCACTACAAGTCGTAGTGGATCGATTTCTCGAGTGAGAGTTGGATTTCATGGTCGACGGAGCTTTTAGACTGGAGCCCGTCTTTGTTCCCAAGGCCCGCCGTGGGTTTTTCTTGCTTAGCCTTGGCCTTTATCGTCATCCGGGTCCTTTCTTGGCTTCCGCAACGTGCGATCGATCCCAACGCAGCATTCTAACCAGCTGCGTGACCCCCTCGTAACCGCATCGCGGTGCGATGTCGTGAGAGAGCAAGATGTTCCGGTTTAATTGTCTTCTCCTACTTCTGTGCGGGCTGCTGCTCGCCGTTCTGGTGCCTGCTGTTCCCGCCGGATCCAGCATCACGCCCCCGCCTCCTGTCGAACCGGTACAACTACTTGTACAATCTCAGGATCGCCGGCGACCCTGGACGCGAGTGCGAGATGCGGTCATCGAGACGATATGGGGGATCCCGCGAAAGCCGTCAAAGAATCCATCGTCAAAAGACTTGACGTATGGCCTTACTCCACCAGCAAAGACACTCGCCCGGTACGGGAGCGACGTCGTCCTGCGCTTCCAGATCCGTACCCCGCGAGAGGCAGAGGCATTGGCGGATGCTACCAATATCCTCTTTCTGGATGTATGGACCGCGACGGATGAGTTCGTAGACATCAGGCTGGCGCAAGAAATGGTGAGTCAGACCCAAACCTAGGTGACGGTCTCAGGACACTCACGCTGACGGTTCTCGATGGTCCAGATACCTCCATTACTGGGTCTTCTCCCAAAATCGTTGCAGACGTCTCACACTTTGTTGATTGAAGACCTTGCAGAGATGATTTATAACTCATATCCATCGTCGCGACGCGCCAATCTCGGCGATCAGCCTGTCTTTGGTCCCTCTATGCGGCAATCACCCGAAATATCTGATCTATTCTTCCGCGATTACCAGCCGCTGTCGGTCATCGTTCCTTGGATGAGACTCATGGCCTCCATGTTTACAACGCACGTTCGTATGATTAGTGTGGGGACGTCATACGAAGGTCGCGACATTCCAGCTCTCCGGCTTGGTGTGCATCCGATCAAGCCTGAAGGACACAAACACAAAGGTAGGCGGAAGATGATTGTGATCACCGGCGGTACTCACGCTCGCGAATGGATCAGTACCTCAACCGTTACATATGTGGCCTACAGATTGATTACGGGATATGGGAAATCCAAGAAGATTACGAAATTGCTCGAGGAATTCGACTGGGTTTTCGTGCCGACATTGAATCCGGATGGATATGTCTACACGTGGGAGTCAGACCGGCTCTGGCGGAAAAATAGGCAGCAAACCAGCCTGCATTTCTGCCGCGGAATTGACCTCGACCGTGCCTGGGACTTCGAATGGAATGGCGAAGCGACGCGTTCGAACCCATGCTCCGAGCTTTATGCTGGTGATGGCCCGTTTGAAGCCGTGGAGTCTCAGCGTTTTGCAGAGTGGGCCAGGAACGAGACTGAGAACAACAATATCGACATCACTGGTTTCCTCGATTTGCATTCCTACTCACAGCAAATTCTTTATCCGTACGCATATTCGTGCTCGTCCATTCCACCAACGTTGGAGAACTTGGAAGAGTTAGCCATGGGGATTGCAAAGGCGATCCGTCTCACCAACCGCGAAACTTACGACGTCACCTCCGCCTGTGAGGGGAATGTTATCTCTGGTCAGTGGAAAGACAAGGGAACGATGAGCCCTAAATTCGATACTGCTGGAGGCAGTGCGCTGGATTGGTTCTATCATCAGCTTCATGCGCGCTACTCGTATCAGATTAAACTACGAGACAAAGGCAGTTACGGGTTCCTTTTGCCACCGTCAAATATTGTTCCTACCGGCAAAGAAATTTTCAATGGGGTGCTCATGTTCGGAAAGTTCCTTGTCTCTGGAAATGCTAACATAGCGGACTGGGAGTTTGAATTTTCAGAAGCAGCACATGAACTATCGCCCGAATCCCCTCTAAATCAGCTCGACGACTCTTCACAACACCGTGATCGGCAACATGTGGAGATGCTCAATTCTGAACCTCAAGCTGATGCTGAGGATTCCATTACGATTGAGGGTATAATGGATGGAGACTATGACTGGTCCCTTCGAAAGTGATGGAAATCATGATTTTCATCTGCCCATTATTTTGGAAATAATCTGTAGCGTTAGCTTTTTGTCATCTTGTTCATAATGTTCGTGACGACCCTTTATGGCCCTCAGATACATCTGTTTTTTTCTTGCTTTCCTATCGGACTCAGATGGAGTTAATACGTCTGCCTTGGTGATACCTGAAGTTGAGAATCTGGTTCTATTTCTATTTCAATGCGGTACTAGGAGATGGGACACGTTTCGACTCGGTCTTTTTTTATCACCACATGTAAAGATTTGGATGTACAATGATATATGAACATGAAGCTACATTATACTATGAAAAGCCTGATTCATAGATTATTTTTCCTCTCATATCCTGTCTTGAGAGTATCACTTATATCTATAAAGATTGCCTTACTGCACGTTGCAAGCTATTAAAGTTGATTAGGCCATCTAGAACTCCCCGGATGCAAACAGCCTGCTATGTTTTCCGAGGACATAACTCTCCCAAACAATCCCGCAAAGAATGTGACCAGCGGGAAATGCCAACATCTTCCTCATCACAGTAGCTCTTATTCAGCTAATACCCTCAGAGAAATCAGCGTCCCTGAAATAAAATATGTCAATATTAGTAATCCTTCCCAAAACGGCTAAAGATGAGGGTGTTCTTATCCAAATGCGGATATACTTTGCTGGTTCCAACCAAACCGAACTGTAAACACATCGCTTCCACATGAAGAAGTCAAACATGCACTGCATGATGCAAAACTTGCAGGTCATCTAAGAAAAGAACAATATATCTGTTCTTATCTTTCATGATACCTGTTTTCTTTGCAGCACAAGCTTAACAATGAATACAGACCAGGGTCACACTACTTACCGTTTTTGGTAGTTAAGGTCGCGTCCTTGGGTGACGTAGAGTATCGTGGCTGGTGAAAGAGACCTGCATTCACGAACTCCTAACACTTTTGCTTTCATTTGAACTTTTGGAGAATAATGGGCCTGGAGTCTTTTACTTATATTCTATTTTTCTTGATTCTTTAAGCACAGATACCCTCTGGTTTTCGCAGTTCCAGTCCGCGGATTCTGTTCCTCTCCGGAATCTAAGTCCGCAGAATATTCCGCGAGGGGCGACTTTTTCAAGACTTCAAGAGATCTGATTATCATCCTATGAGTTGATTGGACTCTTCCTGCTCTTTCCAATTTGTCGGGGAGGTCCGGCATCTTGCTGTCGTTGGTGTTGTATTACTCAACGCTCTCTTTCTAAGACTGCGGCATCTACATACCAACCAACACTCAGAACGCCAGCTTCCATCTCAAAGCTGGAGGTTAAATATATCAGTCGAATCCGCTTCAATCCATCATAAATCAAATATGTCTTCAGATTCGGACTGGTCAGACCCTGACAATCCTAGGCCCAAGAAGCCTGCTCGCAGAGCAACCTTTTACCAAGAGCCTAAGACACCAGCTCGTGGGTCCTCGTGGCACATGTCTTATTGCTTCTTTCACGGTCTGCTGGGTAAGCTTTTGAACGATGGGATCTATTCGGATTTCACAATTCGTTGTGGAGATCGCGAATGGCATGTTCACAAGGCTATCGTCTGTCCGCAATCTGAAACCTTTGACGCAGCTGTCAATGGACGGTTCAAGGTATGTATATACCGCCTAATATCTCAGAGATATCAATGGACTCATATCTTAGCATTTTTTTTTCTTTTAAGATGATAATGGGACGAAGCTAACGAATTATATAGGAAGCAGTCACCGGAGTCGTCACATTGAACGATGATGAACCAGAAATCGTAGACTACCTCATCCAGTATTTCTACCACCACACCTTCGATGATAAAGACATTCTTCCTCCAACACCACCTCATCAACAGAGCAGCGAGAAGATTCGTATGTTTGATGCCAACAAAACCGACCAGCCGGCCCGCGTCCCAGACTGTCTCAAAGTATACGCTATCGCCGACAAGTACATGGTCGGGACTCTCCGCGTTATGGCCCAGACACGCTTCGAGCAGTGGTGCGCGACCAATTACCACACTCAGGGCTTCCTCTTGTGCGTACAAGAGATCTATGAACGCAAGACGGGCAACTATGAAGACCTCCACGAAGCGGTCCTCATCCCCATGGCAAAGAGGATCGACGAGCTGCTGGCTAACAAGCAGTTTGTCGAATTGATGGAAGATTGCGGCGAACTCGGCGTCGAGTTGCTCAGGAAAGTCAACGACTGGAACCGTATCGCGCGACAGGGTCTCGAGGTGGATATTGCTTTTCTCCGCTCCCATGAGCAGGCGATCAGTGATAAGAACAGAAAGCTCGTTGATGAGAATCGTCGTTTATCACGCACTCTTCTTGCATTGCGTTCGGCTGATGCTAGTGGGCGAACCCGTCGTGCGAGTGTCGTTTCTATTCCGATTCCACCTCAAGTGCAACCTCAGTTACTGCCCAATGGGCCGTCCGAGACCCAAACGCAATTTCGATCTCATTCTCGATCTCGCTCCCAGTCTCAGATGATGCTTCCAATTCGGTCTTCGCCCAGATCTGCAAACCGACCGCAACCTCAGCTTCAGACCAGTACTGTTACTGATGAGAATCAACTTCCGTGAAGATCCATTTTCATGTCCTTGATATTTCGCAGTTCAAGAAAATCTTCGCTCTAGCTGTGTCTGAAATTGCTCTGTCTAGATTTATGTCTCGAGTTTAAAATGTCAATGTATCATGATATGGTGTTACGCTTCTTCTACTTTCATGTCCGATGTCATATGTTCTTCTCTGTATTGATGGACTATACTTATCTACATAATACGCAGACAAAAATACAAAAGATATAATCAAAAAAAGTATCCCATATCTCTCATCCTTCAGAATCCACCTTCAATGATAATACCCCTCCTCCTCCTCCTTCTACCCCCGCATTTATCTCATCACACTAGCTTGCTTCGTCGATAAAAATAGAGTAGAGTGAAGCGATCTACTGCAAAACTCCTTTACAGTGATCAAGCAAGTAAGTACTCTACAGCCCGCCCAACAAGGCCTGTGCCCTATCACTAAGTAGTTACTCTGCTTTTAAACGCTGAGATAGGTACCTAAACATACTAACCAATCAGCTCAATAAAGCACTCTACACATCCCTGTACAAATGCAAGCTGAATCACACGTGGTGTGTGACTGGTTAAATCCGGTTAAAAATAGATCAACGTTATTGTAAAATCTGCCAATTGGATACAGGTAGGTACCTTTTACTTTCGCGAGAGGGGTCAGCGCGTTAGGAGTGGTTGCATTGTGCTCTAATTACCTGCACAAGCGCGGGCGATACTAATCTTAGCTTTTGCAAAAGTCGGATTAATGTAGTGTACTTTATTCGGTGCCGTTACTATCATTAGAATACGGGGAAATGTTTAGAGGCTTTTTTGGTTTGAGTTTTAAGTATAGAATTGATTTCTCAGAGAGTTATTTATTTAGACTCTCTACGCTCCGTGATTGTGGTGATCGGGTCTCTTGAGATTATTTTGATTGCGATTTGGTCCAGGTGGATTGACTGATATTTGTGGTTGTTGGTGTTGGCTGTATCTTGATACATCACTCCTTGAGGTTACTTCTGTCGCTGGGTTTCTCCTGGATCCCTCTTATCTCTCATCTGAGGGCATTTACTATCCTTCATTTCAATTTACGTCACTCCTTTTGAATATCACTGCCTCATCATGGGTGTACTGCGTCTCGCTCGTCCGGCTCGTATCCATATCCCCAACGGCCGAACAGTAACAACAGATATGATCTCGCCGCCCTTATCACCCGATGCGAATTTCGATTTCGAGACCCTCGTTCCATCCGTCCGCCCAGCTCTGGAGCACATTTCCAGAAAATTGCAGCAGAAAGCGATCCACCTCACTCTGATAGTAGGGTGGGAAAAGCCATTCCCAACCGGCCAGAGTTCGGATCTCATCGTGATACCTGTAACGCCGCTAGATCAGCAATCGCGAAGGACTCTCGAGCGGATTATCGAGAAAGCGTCGAAGAAGTTCTCGCTGGGTAGAGGTTGGATGGACGCGCTGGTCGCGAGTCAGTTGAATCGACATAGCAATGGATACTTGATTGAGCAGTCTCTCAGGCAGAATGAGATTCTGTTCAGTGAGGAAGGGCTCACATTGCTCAGCATCGATCGGATCTACATGTTCAAACGTCGTCTTTGCATACTTTCCCGCGGACAGACTCGCATCCCAGAAGACACGTACATCAGCTCCTGCGTTCATCTGCTCCGGCAGACGATCAAACATTTACAGGGCCGGCCGTTCAGCAAAGCATTCTTCCACCGCGTCTATGACCAGCTGGATGTGCGGGACGAGGTTTTGGCCAAGGTGGCAGATGCTTATAAAGCTAAATACCAACAGAATGGGATCATCTTTCCCCACGCGCATCAGAAGCAAGAATATCCCCGCCGCTCATCGTTTCGACCTCGTGTTGGTCGTAGACAACCTACACCACCACGGAGCGGCACACCGATGAGACGAGGCCCCAAAACACCAGTGTCAGCATCCGATGTCACACCCACAACGCGGAACGAGTGGAATATCTTGATGGGGCCCGAATTTCATCAGAACAAGCGGACGGTGACGATGTGGATTCCATCGCCGCAGGTCGCTGTGCGATGAAAAGCAATGCTGAGGATATTGCCTATGAAGACGAAATTTCTAATTCCTAGATGACATTGTTGTCGCAATTCGAGTGACTTACCAATCACAGTAAGGAACTGATATCTTTGTTCCATGCCTATCCTTGAATCGCCTGCTAACGAAGTGGGACATATAGGATCTCGGGATTCTCCCAAGTGAGATATTCTCAAGACTGATCCAGCATGGCCCCAAGAGCCTAGAAGTCCAGTTGTGGGATCTCGGGAAAGGAAAGAAATCCTATATTTGAATGCGTATAACGTCTATTCTGATCTGTAAGTTAGCACTATAACACTCTCATCAGTACCTGTCTCATACGATGATTGATTGCAGGCACATCGGAACCTAGTCGGAACCTGGGAAGGGAAATGGACAGTCGACCATGTGAGGCAGTAAAAAAACTGCAGCATGTTACTCATTTTGAGCAGTTGTTCAATCGGGCGCTCCTGATAATCAGCTCGTGAGATATGGGCGGGCCGGTGGTCTTGGTTTATGAACCACCACATGAATAAAGAGTAAGACATCGCAACGACAAACCCATCGGTTATAACACCATGGAACCTAAAAGGATCATGATCAAATTGTCAAAGGTATTTTCCATCTTCCTCCCAAAGTCTACTTCTAGCAGAGGGCCATTGGGCTAGGTAGGAGTTGTAATTAAAATACAACGCTAAAATTGCCAATCACCAAGAACTTTTGATGCACTACTACTCTGTAAAGTTTCAAGGGCACATGCCTCACAATTTTGTTAGTTACATCTTGTCAGATTCTTGGTAATCTGGTAATAGAATTATGCTAGAAATCAGAGCATGCTAGAGCCAAACTGGACAGGATTGTGACACTGTCAGTGTTGTGTGTGTTTTTCTATATAATCCTAGATCTGACTAGAAGATATGTGCATTCTAGTCAGGATGAGCTAACTAAAAAGAGAAAACTAACTGAGTATAAACTACTAGTTTACCCCTAGTAATCTTGTTAGTATGTGGCACTGTTCACATATGGCAGTGGGGTGACCGCCTGCTATTCCAGCGAACCCCCAGAATCTTGAAGTTGTTCAGACCTATCCTATTTCTTGCTTCTACTGTATGTTCTGGCAGAATATTATTAATATTAGGAGTTGAAGGTTACTAGAGTAAGAGCTTATTCAGTTATGTCACTTGACATATTTTGTACACAATAATTAAGCTTTTTGCAACTTCCTTTCTGCCTGATCTTTTAACGATTCTTCTTTCTCTCCTCTCTTCAGATAACTTAATCCTGAGCTGTACCTTCCTTGATAGAGCAGCTCATTGTAAGAGAGAAACAATACATTCTCAGACACTGTGACAGCGCTGGCATACCTACTATACATATCTACTATATAAAGCGAGAACAGTTCTAGGTTGCTGACCTAGAATCCTAGTCTCTTGCTCCTGGTGCAGCGGTCTAGCTCTCTAGAATGCTCCCTAGAGGTTGGCCGTGACAGACACCGGGTTTTGTTGTGATCTTGTAAGCATCCCTGAAATTACTTTCAAGTTACCTCACTCTTCTCCTATCAACTGCTAAATTTATCTTCTCCACTGACACGAAATATGGCGATAGAAATGTTATGCCCCCACCCCCACCATCCCGCTCTCGCATGTCACAAACCACCACATCCTCATCCTCTGGACGTGTTGGCAGTGTATCAGAAACCTATAATGACTCAAATGCATTTTCGAACTCTGTGAAGTTGGAAGTGGAGCGGATCTTGGGTAGAGGCTGTTGGGCTTGCCACACGCCCCTGACGCACATGTGCTATGTTGCGGCACAGGAGGACGAACAAGTAGACATACCCCTTCTGTCTTATGAGATACGTTCTAACAAGTTTCTTATATAGGCTGAGTTATGGGAACAGGCCGGGCTTTTCACCTTTGAGTATAAGTCCGTAGTCAACGCAATCCCTCTGTGTCCGTCCTGCCATACAGAATTCGATATGTGGATTGACCCTGGCTACGTCTTCTTCCCCATTGATCTGAAATTCTTTATTGACCATGAACTAGAGGACAGAGAGCGACGCGCGAATGCAGTCCTTACCAGAGGGCGAAAAGTTCCCACTGCCGCTGAGTACCGCGAGCATCAGGTAAAAAACGGCACGATTCCCTCTAATGCCATCGGTGGCTTATACCGCCGTGTGTTTCTCAAACTATGTTCTCAATGGCCTATATCCGGATGTCGTGCGCGACATGGCCACGCCGAGGCCGTGGCATGGCAGCCCGTTAGCATCAATCAGGCGGGCAATGGCAGTTCTGGGAACTCCAAGAGCACTCATTCTCGACCGCATGATCAGACGTGACTTGGAGCGACTGAGAGATCTTTATTTTGATAATGATGAGCTCCAAAGTCCGGTAGATGCTTTTCTGAGGGATCTATACAAAGTAGATACTCAGGAGAACAACAAGCGTCATCTAGGACAAGAAGGTGAACGAGGCAGAGTAAAGAAGGGAAAGGGAAAAGACACACAAGACAATACCGATATGCAGAAACACTCAGGATCACAAAACCAATGCCCGAGGTCTACGGATTGGGTCTTAGGGCCAGATTCAACTGCCAATAAGGCAGTACAATTGTATTCTTCACTGTTTCGTCCCGATTAAGCCGATTAATGCGTCCATATACGCTTTCTTTTCTTGATCTACCGCAGGGAGCTCGCCATGGCCAGGCTGGATCAGCGGGGCGCGGGAGGAAACCACCCCGCCATGAGAAGCAAGATTGAGAAGGGAAAAAAAAATAGGACCATCGGTAATGCAGAGGGAATTATTGGTTAGACTTTTTTTCTATTTCTCGATAGCATCGAATAAGAAACTCAGGGGAATCTGATTGATTTTCATGTCGGAATTAGCTGAGTAATAACCATTTGTTCCTGGTTTCTTCCTTATCTCTGCTCCCCGCATTTTATTCGTTTTCGTCATTGGCCTTTAGAGATCTTTTTTCTCCCCGCAAGGTCCTTGTGTTCACACATAAATCTAATCGCCATTTATTGTCACTTCAATTCAGACGGTGGAAAATAAGCCCCTACACGAGAAGGAGAACTGTATACCTAAGGTTGATCTGAGATCCAAACATAGCAACACTGGGCCGTGGAGGGAAATCTGCAATGTCCCGTCCACTTTCCCCTCCAATCTCACTTCCTGATGACCCAATTCCGTCGTATATAACGACAGGAGATGAGGGGCGGTCGATGAAGAAGTCCCTTCTGGGACGGATGGAGCGATCGCATCGCCGCTGGCCGGGTCTCAGGAAGATCCCCCTTCCCGCCATCGGTATCATATCGCTAATCGCATTGATTAATATCATCGTGTGGATTGCTGCAGCTACCGTTCTGGTAAGTTGGGTCCCTGGTTTATTCTCCAATTCATAGAGGGTTTTCTGTTGTGTGGTGTGATTTAATATCGATATTTCGAACAATTTATATATAAAATGGATGGTATTGGCTCTTTTTGGATTATTTTATCCTATGGGACTTTTCCATGATATTTAGTTTTGCCACTATTCATTTCGTCATGGTTTTCATGGCAGTGTGTCTTGATTACTGACGATCCATAGCATTACTATCCGTAAGTGGCTCAATTTGCACCAAGTATACGCAGAGCATCTTGGCCATGTCGCAGATATCCGCGATCAGTGCATGAGATGCAGCAACAAAATATTTTCCAGGACAGTTGGCTGCAGATAGAGCTGACCAGTTCTTCATCCATAGTTCTTTGGTTTCGACTGCAGCCATCTCATACTCTCTCGGTCTGAGGCATGCACTTGACGCAGACCATATCTCAGTAGATCTCTCCTATAGAATTTCTACCATGATTTATATCTAACTTTGCTATCTGATGTGCATAGGCCATTGATTTAATGACGAGAAGGCTGCTAGCCACCGGTCAGATGCCCGTTACAGTGGGAACTTTCTTTTCTTTGGGCCATTCCACGTAAGTGTCAAGAATCTCGCGTCACCATTTGAGTTCTTGTGCTAATATAGTCCATATCAGTATCGTTATCATCACCTCAATTGTGGTGGCAGCCACCGCCGCAGCGGTGTCCTCGAGGTTTGACAGCTTCAGTACCGTTGGAGGCATCATTGGCAGTTCTGTCAGCGCAGCCTTCCTCATCCTCCTGGGTATTATGAATGCATACATCCTCTATAAGTTGATTAAGCAGATGCAAAAGGTTCTGAATCTGGGAGAAGGAGAGGAAGATGAAGCATGGAAGATTGAGGGCGGTGGTATTCTCTTTTCCTTACTAAAGAAGATGTTTAAACTAATCGATCGGTAAGCTTTTGTCCCCTTGAAGAGGAAATTCATGCTCAGTGGAATTTAGGCCCTGGAAGATGTATCCGTTAGGTGTACTCTTCGGTCTGGGATTCGACACGTCTTCAGAAATTGCTCTGCTTGGAATTTCTTCGATCCAGGCTGCGAAGGGGACTGACTTTTGGGTTATCCTAATTTTTCCGATTCTCTTCACTGGTAGGATACCTTTAAACTCATTACTGTCCTTGCACGCCCTATCTCCATACTAACAACGCATAATAGCGGGCATGTGTCTCATCGACACCATGGACGGCGCTCTCATGCTGTCCCTGTACATCCAACCTGCCGCCAACTTCCTGCCCAAAGCACGGAGATCTGAGTCTGGGATATCGTCCGATGAGATCGATGTTCATACAGGAGAGCTAAATCAGCCGGCCAACCCTCGCGACCCGGTGGCATTCCTGTATTACTCTATCGTTCTTACCACCCTCACCGTCATAGTCGCTATCGTCATCGGTATCATACAGTTGCTCACCATGATCCAGAATGTGGCAGAACCGAAAGGAAAATTCTGGGATGGTGTCCAGACGGCAGGAGACTACTACGATGTGATAGGTGGTTCTATCTGCGGACTGTTCCTTATCTGTGGCTTAGTGAGCGTGGCCGTATACAAACCATGGAGAAGATGGGTTGCCAAGCGACATGGGCAGGTTGACATTATCGATGAGGAGGGTCCTCTGGATGAAGATTCTGGTGATGTCACTAGGGTTTGTGGGGAGATTTCTACCGTTACCGCAGACGGCAGTTTGCAGAGGGATTCAACGGAAGCACAAGTCGTTGGAAAGGGATCCGCAACACAAGTCTCTGTGAAACCTGCTAAAGGTGATCGGAGTGGAGAATTGATCCCTGAGGTTTAATGGCAGTATATTGTTCTAGCTCTGCTAGTATATCTCGCGGTGTGATATCAGAGAGTCAGTCCCCTTGAGTCAATTTCGTGAGACGCGAACCGAGGGAATATCGCCCCTCGATACGTCGATCTGCATTAAATAACTAATGCATCTATAGACATATGGAACTCTTCAATATATTAGTAATAATAATTAAAAATATATATATGAAAAAAAGAGCCACTCAGGAGCTCCCCCCGAGTATAATAATGCACTGCGATCTCGACTGTCGCACAAACCATATTGGCCAGCTAGCAGTGCATACATATCCTTTCACAGAACTCTGAAGTGAATCGTCGAGCGGCGCGAGGTTTCTTAGTCTGAAGTTCGTAGTTTTGATTTTGGGAACAGATGTCGTCGTTCTCATGATGGCCTCTTGCGTCTTTCCTGCTAAACAGCTCTCCACAGACGCCGCAGTTCACCTTCTCTGCGTGTGATTTATTTATATTTATATAGTTGTTGGTGGAACAGATATTGCGCATAGGTTCTCTTGTTGACCTCAGTATCATTGAGGTAAGTGATTACTTGGATTGCAGTGCGGATTGATGTGATAGCCTCTTCAGTGTATTGGATGTCCGCAACGTTAACTAAATCCACAATTAATCCACAGCATGTCAGACATCGCCTACCCGGATCCGCGCCTTGTAGCTGTTGAGAATGGTGTCCGTATTACCCAAGACACGGGGATCTCGTCCATGGTAATGGCGAATGATAAAGGGTAGAGCCGAACCAAGGATATGATGTCGAAGAGATGTTGCTATGACTTAGACCCGTGAGAGGAATGTAATGTCGATAGGAAGTGATTCAAGATTATCTGTAACAGGGAACTGATGTGGGCGACACTGGGTATATTTATCTTCTCCCTTTCTTTGGACCCGAGAGTGACCAATCAGGTATAGGCACTTGCCGACTGTCATCTGGTGCCTGGGACCCTTCAAACATTCCCCGTCGACCCCAAAGTTGGCCTTACTTCCCTTCTTCAGATACAAAACTCCTGGAATCGCCGCTATATGATGTATGATATCTCCTGTTTTAAACCGTTTACTTTGGGATTTCTCTTCGCATCAAGCGACAGGTGATCTAGCTCTATGGCCACCACCAGCGATGACTGGGAAGACTTGGGATTTTCTAGGGATCACTATTGGATTTATGATCCCCCAAAAGGCTGGACCTTACAGTTTGATGACTCTAATGAGTCTTGGAAACTTGGCCCTGTTCTCAAAGAGAGAGTTCTCCATGGGGATGAATACAAGGGAGTTAAGATATCCGAGGCAGCTGGTACATTCATTGCCACACAGATTGAGGGGCCGCAAAAGGGCAGGAAAGCTATAGCGAAGATCAGAATGCAGTAAGTATATATTAATGACAGTGGTGGCAAGTGGGAATAACACTTTGTTAAATCTAGGATCCCACCAGGAATGGATTATCCATCAGAGCGCGATCCAGATTTGATTATTCGATCTATAAATCATCCTTTCCTAGCACCTGGTCTACCTGTGAATCTGTGTTACTGAGGGATCTTACACAGAGAGTTTCTAAATGTACACCACAGTTTATCGGCTATGAAGTTCGAACTCAATCAGAGCGTCATTATGTTCCAGGAGGCTATATAACATATACTTTAATGGAAAAAGTACCTCGGAAAAATCTGCATGACTGGAATACATTTGATCTTCAGAAAAGAAACAGGGTCCGGATTGCATTTGGAAAGGCCATCAGGTATGAAAATTGACTCTTCACCTGGCACACCTGCTAACGATTGTTAGAGAGTTTTACTCATATGGTCTTATACACAATGACCCGCAGAGACACAACGTCATATGGGATGAGAATACAGACCGATGGTACGTACTCTTATTGCTCATGTACAATAAATGTTCTAATCCTAGATGCCATTTAGTTGGATCATCGATCTGGAGGATGCGAATTATGCGGACGAGCCACAAAAGTTTATCCCACGGCATGACTGGACTGAGTGGGGAATGGCCGCCGCAACTTACATGACAGAGCAGATCGATCCGATGCTTCCAGATTATTATGATGAGTGTCCAGATGATGATGCACTCTATGCTCTCGCAGCTCGAACGAAAACAAGACAATTCGGGGAACAGTAGTATATTTCTTTCCGTTCAGTTTCATTTCTATATTTGTTCATGTATCCAGTCATCTTGAATGCATGCCATTACCATTAAAACATGATAAGGCACCATGCCATCTTATAGTATCTCACTGCTGTGGAATATAAGGAAATACTAAAGTATGAAGAACGTTTGATGGTCCTATAGTAATTCAAATTATCTAGAATAGGCAGACCAACGGGCTTAGAGAGTTTCAATTTACCACGCGCGTCTGGTCTAAAACTTTTGCCGGATCGATTGGCTCACAGAGGTTCTCAAGGATGTTTGCATCTTGATTGCTATTTGTATGAAATCGCGATACTGATGTGGAATATCCTGCATTTATTGTTGGCTGCTACATTATAAGAGATGCAGGTCTCCCATGAGCACGACTATTGATTTATTGATCATCATCATGATCATCAAGAATCGTATCATCTGTCTTTAAGAGTATTTCCTTACTAGACAAATTCCGTTGCCCCAGAATAGGATTACCGTTCGCATCATACCTTTCCAGTCAGTTCACTATCATGGCTAGAAGAAGAAGTATGTTTACATTCTATAAAAAGTCCAATGATCTGGAGAGTGTTGACACAGTCCTAGAGAGCCCACTCAAGAACTGGGTGGTGTTCTCCTATGTCTTGAATCTTGTGGATACCTCTGGGATTGAAGTAAGAGCTGGGTATTTTGGTGAGTTGACTTCGAGTTAAGAAATGAGATGATTAGGGGGAATGGATTAAAAAATTGCTATTTCACAAAGTAAAAAACTGCCCCCACGCGGGATCGAACCGCGGACCTCATGATAACATTGTAACTACAAGTCATGCGCTCATACCACTGAGCTATAAGGGCAATGTTTTCAATTGCTGAAGCGCCCCGACTATAAATATATTAAAGCCCACAGTATTAATACATTTCCAAATGCGTTAATGGGCGGCAGAATCTTCTTATTGGTCTGTTTATGCTGTGGAAATCATGTGATTTGATCATATGATGAAAAGAGATATTACCTATTAATATTTTGCTTAAGTTGGCTAACGATCTGCTTAACTACATACATGTTTTTAGGAAGCCTTCTTCACTGACAAAATCCCACAATTCCCCTGCAATAAGGATCATCTAATGGAGTCACACCAGAACGCGAACAACAGTCGGTGCGCAACGATGACGTCGCACTTCCGCGCTCTCCAACAAATCAGGAACTTTTGCGCCGGGGAGGTTTCTGTATCCCTTGATCTCAATCTCACCCTGCGAGAGGCATCATCATTTTCTTCCTCTCATATTATATATGTGCTGTCAGATTTAAGTTGCTAGTATGGATTTCTTCCCTATCTACCGCTAACACCAAATCCTCCATGAAGGTGAATGGCGAGGGTGTGGAAGGACGTTCCATCATGAGATAGGTATTGGTTTTTTTTTTTTTTT
>JAPVCG010000036.1:176278-363973 GCA_029606305.1 Paecilomyces fulvus
TGTATCTGCATCTCGAATTCCCATGTCTGAGTGGTTGGATACTGCAGCTTAATGTGCTACCGAAACCATAGCTCTACATTTACCACAGTACTCTAACTCTCTAATTCTAGGTAGTATACCGGCACTTATCACCGCCTTAATCCCATGCTGTATATAGCCCAAAAGCAGTTACCCTCCGAACTCCTCTTCCTCAATCTTTCGTGCCAATATGACTCCCTAAATAGATTTCTGGGAAGCTTCCTACAGCCAGGGAAGTTCTATCCGGATCCTCCTACACCTGCCTAGAAGAAAGAGCTCCTGAACGAGATAGCCTGCTAGAGAATATAAAAACATATTTGAGCGTATCTTGCAATGTCTAAATGCATATACGCTTATCCTTGGGTCTCATCATCACCATGGAGCACACCCCGTCGACATCCCGATCTTCCACAGAAGATCCCGACAGCGAGTTTCCTGGCAAGTATCCTTCTTTCGCCGGTTTCCCGCCCATCTTCGTTCTCCCGACTCACCTCGCCCTCGGGGAATTGCATCAAGTTGAAGAAACGTTGACAGACTGCGGTGCACCCCTGACATATGATATCTCGGAGGCGAGATTGATCTTGGGGAAGGTGAGACAGAAGAAACGTGCGGCGCTGGAATTGAGGTCGCGCGGTCTCTGGACGGAGGAAGTGCCCAAGACTCCCAGTCCGGAACCACCTGTGAAGCGAAGGCGGAGTAAAAGGGACGTGCAAGAGCACGTCAAGGCACCTGAAGTGATCAATCTGGATACGGAGTCAGAGAGTGAAGTGGACGGGGAGAGAAGTCATCATTGTCCCGCAAAGCATCTTAGGAAGCCGAGATCACCGTCTCCAGCGGCGGCTTCCACGACGTCAACGTCGACGACTTCCTCTTCGCTGGTCTTAGGTCCTGAGGGTCAGGTCAAGGTCGTCAAGATTGAATGGTTCCAAAAGTGTATGGAAGCTGGTGAATCATTGCCGCTGGATCCTTATGTCGTTTACCAAGCTCGCATCATCTCTCGTCCGGAAAACCTGACGGTCACTACTGGCAGTCCGACCAGCATCAAGGATCCAGATGCCAGACATATCCTAGACCGTGCGAGAGAGGATGCGGCCTCGAAACCACTGCCGTCTTTCATGAAACCACATTTTATATCCCGTCGATCAAGGGAGCGAGAAGATGGCCCGCGGCAGCCACCCAGGCTATATCACCAGACTACATCAGAGCATGATGAGGCTGTTCCTCTGCCTCCGGCCCCTGACTGGGTCAAGAACAATGTCATGTACGCCTGCATGCGGTCCGCACCACTTCATCCGCCAAATGAGAAATTCATGGAACAACTCGTCAAGATCCGCAGAGCGAGAGAGCTGACACTAGATGAGATCGGAGTGCGGGCATACAGTACTTCAATCGCAGCCATAGCAGCCTATCCTTACGAGTTCCAAACCCAAACGGAGGTCTTCACTCTCCCTGGTTGCGATACCAAAATTGCCCTCCTTTTTGCTGAATTCAGAGAGAGCCCCGACGGCACTTTGGCTGCTGCGCGGAGCCTGGATACAGATCCTGTCTTACACACCCTCCAGACATTCTCCAACATCTGGGGCGTGGGCCCCAAAACCGCAAGAGACTTCTACTACCTGCGCGAATGGCGCGATTTGGATGATATCATCGAACACGGATGGGACACACTCTCTCGCGTACAGCAGATCGGACTCAAATACTACGATGAGTTCAGCGAAGGCATTCCGCGCGCTGAAGTCGAAGAAATCGGTCATATCATCCATGGCCATGCAAACCGCGTCCGTCCCGGCAGCGACTACGACAGCCGCGGCGTCGAATGCATCATCGTTGGCGGCTACCGTCGCGGCAAAGAAGTCAGCGGCGACGTCGACCTCGTCCTCAGCCATCGCGACGAGACCGTGACGAAAAACCTGGTCGTCGACATCGTAAGAAGCCTCGAAGAAGAAGGCTGGATCACACACACCCTAGCTCTACACATGACAACCTCCCATCGCGATCAGCAAACGCTCCCTTTCCGCGGCGACGATCCTCCCGGTCAGACATTCGACAGTCTCGACAAAGCCCTCGTCGTCTGGCAAGACCCCCATTTCGAAGACAACCCGCAGACCGACGCAGATCTCACCCCGGAAGAACAAGCACATGCAAAACGCAGACGAAACCCCAACCCCCATCGTCGCGTCGACATCATCATCTCCCCCTGGCGGACTGTCGGCTGCGCTGTTCTCGGCTGGTCCGGCGACACCACCTTCGAGCGCGACCTTCGACGGTACGCGAAGAAGGCGCACGGGTGGAAGTTCGACTCGAGTGGTGTTCGACAGAGAACGTCAGGTGGGCGGGTCATTGATCTCGAGAGCGGAGGAGCTACGTGGGAAGAGAGGGAGAAGTTGGTCATGGAGGGGTTGGGTGTGGGATGGAGGCCGGCGACGGAGAGGTGTACGAGGTAAGATAACCAGCAAGGGATGAATGGAGTATATATATATACATCATGTTTCATGTATACCTTTAGTGAATCAAGCTTTGTGTGTTCAGGTTATTGTCCAATACTCCATTTAGCGGAAAACCGCTCACTATCCCGTACATTGTATATACTAGGAGAATCATTAAGAAACTAGTTCATCAACCCACATTCGGGCCCGACTCTGAATCCGAAGCATCAGCAATAGAGAAAGCAAAAGAAAGAATAAGAAGGAAAAGAAGAAGATGATGAATGGCTTAAGATTTTATTGCACATAAATAATCCCTAGGCGCGCGCCTCGACAAAAGAGGAAAATAAACCTACACGTCCCCCCGCATTTCACTCTTCAAGAGTAACATGTTGGCAAGGAAGAAAAGAAAATGAAAAAAAAAGGATTTGGAATCATATGCCCGGTCTTGAGCTGGCCATTTCGCCGTAGCGTCCTCGGGCTCTCGTGGTGTCGTAAGCATTAACTACTCTCATCTGTCCACCCTCGTCGGCCTGACTGAAAGCGTAGCCACGCTGTTTGCGCATACGCTGCACCTGTCGGACTTTCCTGATCGCCTTCTGGAACTGCTCCATCCGCGGTCGGTAGTCCTGCACGTTGTATTTCTGGATCTCCTGAACGTGGTGGTACGCTTGGGGATAGTACATCCGCTTGACGTACTTCCAGGAGAAATCACGGAGGAGACAAAGAGGCGGAAGTATGACAGCCATTCCCCAGAAGACCGGAGAGGTGAACAGGCGGGGAATGATGCCGTGGTATTCAGTCGAGAAACCAATGGCCGGAGCGGCGTAACCGTAAGCTGGAAGGAAAATCATCCAGATGATCATGGATCCAGGGATAGCTATGAAGGTGTATTTGGTCCAGATGTTTGTTACAAGCGCGGCTTTGCCAAGTACTGTGGCCAGAACTGCAGTGTAAAGTGCCGTTCCCCACACCCAATGACCAGCAACTTTGCCGTCTTCCTGCGGTAGGTCCCACAGAAAGAAAAGTTGCGACGCAATGTAGGCAAGTAGAGAATGGTAGAATCCGTTCGCGATCCAAGACCAGAAACTGTGCATCTTAAAGAATACGCCTTTCTGTCCCAGTTGGTAGAGCTGAGGATATCGATCCAAGAGTCTAGCTGAAATGAACTGGTCGAAGATACCCATGGCGAATGGAGGAAGCACCGTGAAGAAGACGTTGTAGAAGGAGAGGGTCCATGATTCGTAAATGACTTGACCAGAGAAGGCATTTTGGAAAGCATACTAGAAATGGAGGCATTAGTGGACTAGAAGAAAGTCGAGGGCAGAGCGTAACTTACCCAGAACTGCGTCATATAGAGAGCAATGTTTTTGTAAAACGAGTAAAGAATGACTTTGCTGATCCGTTGGTAACTCCAGGCTCCATGAACAAGAAGTAGCTTGCGAAGAAAGCGGAATTGAGCAATCGAAACATCAGCAGACCGGGCCGCTTGAAGACCCTCAACACCACTGATACCGACTCCCACATGTGCGGCTTGAATCATGGAGACATCGTTGGCACCATCACCAATGGCAAGGAGCAAAGACTTCAGGTTTCGTTTGACAAGCTTGACGACAAGAGCTTTCTGCAAAGGCGACACACGGCTTAAACACAAGTCAGTTAACAATCCGAGACAGTCTCTCAAAAGTATAACTTACCAACAAACAACTGCCTTACAAAGAATGGCCAGGTCCAGAAAGAGCTTTTCCATGTCTTTCTCGAGCGCGAAAGTCAAAGATTTACCGTCGATAACCAGAGCAAGGGGCTCTGTTTCACCGCTATTAGCTTGACTCTGGACAGCCTGCAGCTTCTTCGACAAATTTTCTCTTGTCGCATGAGCAGACTCTTCATTCACGATTAACAGTGTCATGTCTTCGGAGATCAGCTTGCATGACATTCCAATATTGATTGCTGTCTCCTGTCTGTCGCCGGTCAGGACCCAGATTTTAATACCGGCTGTCTGAAGCGTGTGGATAGTCTCAGGGACACCATCCTGCAGCTTATCCTCAATAGCGGTCGCTCCCAGAAGATAAAAGTCCTTTTCGATAAGCTCCGACGCCTTGTCAAGTTCTTCCGCACGATTTCCGCTGACAGTGGTGGCAGCTTTGTCATAAATTTGATACCACTGTTGGAACTCATTCTCTGGAACTTCTCGCATTGCTAAGCAAAGTGTCCGAAGGCCCTCCGATGCATACTCTTCCAGGTGTTGCAGCGTAGCTTCAACGATCGGGTTGTCTGGGCCAAGACGCTCCAAAATGACAGTATCTGCTCCTTTACAATAGAGGCGAATTTTGCCATCCGGACATCTGAAGATTGTCGACATCCTTTTCCTAGTTGAATTAAACTCACAAACTGCCAGCAGTTCGTACTCATAATCTTGACCGTCCACCGTTATGATGACTGCCCGCGGTTTCCGATTTGTGAATTGGTATCCCAACATGACAGCGCCCTCCACCAGAGCCCCTTCATCGGGCGAGGCGGCTTGATACTTGATTTTTCCAGGGTTCTTGTCGTTTCTCTCCGGAATCACAGTGTGGCATGTCGCTAGGAGCGTGAGGAAATGGTGGATGGCGTTCCGCGACGGGTGTGATTTGAGATTCTCCTGGAGTGTTTTGAAATCATGAATGCCGACCTCCAATCCATCTTCCACAGTAGCCCTTCGATCCTCGGGAACTTCGTCCGCGTACTGGATACCGCCAATACTGCACTGTTTGAACTCCATCATGTTACAGGTCAACGTGCCTGTCTTATCAGAGAATATATATTCGATCTGTCCTAGCTCCTCAACCAGGGAGGACGTCCTGCAAGTGGCCGGGGTATCTGTCTTGTCGTAATAAATATCGAGATCGGAATTTATCAGGAATGCCTGGAAGTATTTGACAATCTCTATCGTCACGAAAAGAGAAATCGGAACAAGGTTGGAGTACAGCACCCAGTACGTGAAGATATCCGAGAAGAACTGCTTGGCTGCATTGCTGGAACTGTAATCGAGATACCAAAGTTGTCCCGGTTTGGCGGTTTGACGGATAACCAAGTCTCCGACAGAGCTGACCACGCTGAGCGTAATCAGGATACCAACAAGCATCAGAATCTGCATGTTGACCAGACGCTCGACGGCTGTACGTTTGATGGGAGTTGCAGTCGCGTTCCTCATCAGTTTCGTCTCGTGGCCGGTGAATACGACGATGCCATGGATCCAAGGAGTGTTCCGGAGAGTGGCGCCTCGAAGCAGGAGCTGGTCTGGTGCAAGAGGAAGTTCCTTCTCGCCGCCTCCGGCCTGCATCGTTAATGTCGCCTCGTAGGTGTAGAGACTGCTATTTGGTTGCTCTGACTTGACACGTCCGCTCAACCTGCTCAGATCGCTGGGGTTTACTAAGTGTGCAGTTTCAGGGATTGCCTGCTTGATTTTCAAGTTCGTCTCCCCGTCGAGATTTGCCGTTTCAATATAACAAAGACCCTCTGGCTCCGAACTCGCCAGCAGCACCAAGTCGGCCGGGAAAGGCTCCTCTGATTCCACACGCACAATGTCTCCAACGGCCACGTCAATCCACTTTGTCTCTTGAAACGTTGAGCCTTTGAGGACCTTCGTCCCCGAGTAATTGAGTGATTTATCGGAGCTTCTCCGTTTGTAGTCCTCAACCAGTTCCTTGATCGCTGACACCAAAAGCACAATTACCAACGGCCCAATAGTGGTATATTTATTTGTTGGTGAGATATTGGGGATCTGCTGCAAGACGGCGGTAAACAGGAAGAACAGGTTGGCGTATTTCGAGAACTGCTCGAAGAGGAATTTCGGCAGAAACGTGAGGATATTATACTTGGCGGTCGATACATGATTGTCGACATACTTATTAGCCGCGTTGGCCGGGGGGTTGTTGAGCATAATAATCCGTGGTCCCAATGTCGAAGGGTCAACCTTCCTCCGTCCAAACCCGAATTTGAAGTCTCCCGCGCTCTGTCTCTTCCTTTCCTTACTTTGAGGTCCATCCTCTCCGGTCTCGTCTACCCGTGCATTTCTCGCTCCAGCCTCCGTCAGAGGCAGATCCATCTCCGAGTATTCAGGGGCCATGCCAAGCATGTGCTTTGCCCTCCCCATCAGCCCACCACCCAGGCTAAGGATGCTATTCCTCTCCTTCGCCCTCCTGACATGGTGCGCGGACGGAATATGATCATCATCTTCATCTAGATTGTAGTACCCGCGCCCCGAGTGATCATCTTCGATGTCGTCTATGTCGGAATACCGCTGGTAGTTGTCCAAGCCGGACGTCTGCGAAAAGGTTCTGGTAGCCGAACCACTCATGTAGGAGTCTTGCATATATGAATCATGCTGAGAAGAAAATAGCACGGAGCCTGGATGAGCTCCTGATGCCGGTGGCTGTGCTGCGCCGACAAAATCATCGTAGGACACGGACGGCCGGGGCTGGCCTTGATCGGATGCATCGATATTGTACTGTTGTATCAAACGGTCATCGCTCACCGGCGGCCGCTGGCCGCTGTTGTATACAGGCGTCGTCTCCTCCAGTAGCAGATCCTCATCGCGGCCAGCGGATGGGTGGCTCCCTGGTGGCCTACCGCTGGCCATGGTGTTTCGGGCGGACAAACACCCTGACTAGCTTGGACTCGCAGTCGAAGGGGTGCCCGAGAGGCATTGAAATCGAAAAGGAATGTGAAAGGAGGAAACGAGAGGAAGTGCGTTAAAGGAATAATTATTTGCGTTGTTGCCTCCAGAAGAAGGAGAACTGGTGGCTTAGACTTTCGCCGTTCGATGGTTGACAGCTTTGACACGGGGGGATGATGCTGGCGTAAACCAATCGTTACCGGCCCGCGTATGGGGCTCGTATTGGTCTGATACCAGCCCCTTCGACAACAGATGTCGCAGCCTCAATCTAGAGACACACGCCCAAAGGAGGGCACTACTGGCGGCAATTTCTCACTGGAAATGAATATTTAGAGTAGGAGACACGATTCTGATGCAGGATGAGACTGACCTTGAACTAATCAGGCAAAAAAGGGTCCTCCATTACCAATGATAATTACCGCGAATATCTCCCCGGAATGCTAGTTACGATTCTGTTTGAAAGACGGAACGGAATAGGGTGTAAAACAGACTGTATCTGATATAGGAACTAAGAAGTCTATTTCTGTGTACCTTGGGTCAGGGTGAACATAAGAGTATGGGACAGTGGATAATAATAATGTTCTCTTCCACGCGGCGGTTTTACCGCCAAGAATCGATACAGTATTTATGTCATATTATTACACCCTCTGCAATTTCTCCCATGTGGGGGCGGAAATTGCAACAGTACATTAATGATCGCAATATCGTCACTTCATTATTGCTGACTTCTTTTTAGTCTGCTGGTGATTTATGATACATTATCTTTTTTTTTTTTTTAATAACGATTCAGCCCACGCACTACCGGTCAAGTCCTGCACCTGTCACCGATCGTTCTCCGCACTCGACTCTGCTGCGCGGTTCTTCTTAGCACGCTGAGCCATATCAGCTGCCAGAGCCTTCTCAATAGCCCCGTTGATCTCTTTGACCTTTTCCAGAGCAAGAGACGACTTTTCCACAAGATCCATCGCACTGACGGGGAAGCCGGATGACTTGGTCAGAGTGCAGATATCACCAGTGTTATTAAGAGCAATCACAATATCGCCCTCCGATGCCTGTTCCTCCTTGACCGTTGCATCCATGAGAAGTGACTTCCCCTCGTTGAACGTATGGAGGGTAACTGTAAGCGGCTTGTGGGTGATATTGAGCGGGACCGGAACACGTTCGTCGAGGTCGTAGACGATGACCTGCCCCTCTTTCACTATGGCGTCAGGTCGACGGAAGTGTTGAAGGCCTGCCATCACGGCAATGCAGGATGAGTCGATCAGGTTACCATCGTAGTCGAGGACATGGACATCTGCACGGATACTCCAGCAACTGACTCCCTTGACGATGCAAAGAGATTCTGTATCCAGAGCATTAGAGTGGCGGATAACCCTGTCAAGGGTCCGGGTCACGTATGGCTCCAGATCGATCTGACTGCATGGGCGTATTAGCACGATTCAGATCCGTAGAGAGCAATCCATTCACGCACCGTCCGTTCTCCCAGGCGGGAGAGCCCATGGCATTCAACTCGAGCGCAATGAGAAAGATGCCATCTGTCGGACGGTCATCGCGAGGTTTGGTTACCTCTGCGGAAATACGAACCGCAACACTGCCAGGAGACAAGTCAGCGATCATTCAATCTCTAATCCAGGAGGAGACTTACGTCGTCCGTCCTAGACGCACGGTCACCAGCCCATATTCGGGGCCGAAGGAGATGTGCAAAGGACGAAACTCGTCAAAACGACGTCCATCCAAGCGCACATCTTCCTGCAGCGCCTCAACGATAAAATCGCGCTCTGCAATAGAGAGTGGCGCTTCTTTGGACATGCTTGGAGAAAAAGCACTCGCGCGGAGGGGAGCTTGGCCCCAGCGCCGACTGAGCAAAAGAGTTCCCTTCGAGGGTCTGGCAGAGAAAGGGATTTGGTTGGTTCGGTGAAATATTTTTTGCGAAGCGGATGAATACTACTAATTAGGTAGGCGGTGAGTATTCCTTTCAGGAGGGCAGGTGACTGGAGGACTCTGGACCTGATCCGGAGCGCGATAACCAGAGAATACTTCCAGCACTGTCTAGCATAGTTCGTTCAGCAGCGTGTCAACATGACTACAGGTGAGTTATACGGCTTCCTATCGTGAACATATTCTCATTTATTGCAGCTCACAGGCCTACGTTTGATCCGGTAAGACGCATTCTCAGCCTCCTCCATGGATATCAGGGCTTACGGTGTAAACAGGCGCAAGGACGGGAAGCCCTTCGGGGGCCGGCATATCACCAGCGTCTTCTACCTGCGCATATGCACTTGAAAGTTCGGTATGTAGGGAGCCGATCTCCTCAACAACTACCATCTCTTACACGTATTTACAGGCAACCTGGACAGGGCACTGAATCCGAGACCGAAGTTCGAGACCTTCGAGCAGAGCTACTGAAAGCAGAGGCTGCTCATTTTGCAAAGAAAAAGGGTATCAAGCCAGAAGACGATGTTGCAGAATCTGCTATCGCAACTAAGCGTCAGCTCGAGGCTGTCCCGGGTGGCGAGGAGACTGAGGAAGAGGATCCGGAAGCGAAGCGGCGGCGAATATTAGAGGAAACACGAGATATAGATGCAGATTCAGAGGGTTCGGACAGCGAGAGCAGTGAGGAAGAGAGGTAAGCCTCAGATCGGGCCCACCGCTTATGGGATCCAAGCTGACGGCCCTAGTGATGAGGAAGATGAAGCTGCCGAACTCATGCGCGAGCTTGAAAAGATCAAGCGGGAAAGACTCGAGCAAAAGGAAAAAGAGGTAATTATCTGGTCATCGAGTCTCAACACATCACCTACTAATCCTGCGTAAAAAGGAACGTGAAAAGGCAGCTCAAGAACAGGAGAAGCGAGAATATGAGATCGCCAGAGGCAATCCGCTCCTCAATCCCCAAGACTTCAACATCAAACGGAGATGGGATGACGATGTGGTGTTCAAGAACCAGGCACGTGGAACGGAGGAGAAGAGGGGCAAGGAATTCGTCAATGTAAGTTGTGTCAATCACTAGTCTAATTGTATCGCACGCTGATAAGAATAGGACTTGCTACGATCTGACTTTCACAAGCGCTTCATGGTATGGTAGACCCCCGGTTTTATCCACGGTCTTTAAGTGGCTGACTTCTTCTATTCGCAGTCAAAATATGTACGATGATACCATGCAGCACACCATTTGCTGCGCATCCGGCGATTCCGTGTCGAGTGTTATGAAATCACGCAACTACCGAGCTTTAGATGTGCACGCCTCTATTTACTAAAGTCTTGTGGGCAGCGCTTCCCCACGCCGGCGTTCTGGATGGTAACATCATTGGGTGCGATCAGCTCTTGGAAACTTAGCCTCCGCCTGTGTGATCGACCATTCTTGCAGTGGAGGAATCGATAGTATCAAAAGTCAATGACGCACTAAAGCTATCACGACCAATCTGGTGGTTGTGGCTGTGGACTTGGTGGCTTGTTCAGATCGTAGATTTGAGCCGGGAGCAGGGAACAGTGGGGTTCGGCCACCATCATTATTGTCATCCGAAAAACACCGCAAGTTTATCCAGCTGAACTGTTTACGCAACCACGCTGGGGCGAGAACACTCAGAACCCAATCTTGCAGATATAGCTTTGAATCTACAGCTATAGTTGGGACTGCGCCACTTTCACTGTGCTCATTTGAGGCTTGACCTCTTGATCGGCGGCCCTGCATACAGTCAATGGTCCGTTTAGCGGTTCAAGGATGGTTCAATTGTGGCGTGTATATGCCCCTCACGAGCTGAATCTAGAGGAGCAATGGCACTCCCTCATCTGCCCCTTTTCCGTGTACTTAAAGCATGCCAATGTTCCTGTTCTTCTGTTTTCCTCATCATCTCTGATTCCAATCTTGCAAAGCTCATCCTTTTCAACATTTTCAATTGATTAATCAATTGTTCATTGCCAAAATGTCTTACCGTGACAGCGACTACGTATGTTTCCTTAGCTACCGTTCATGACATGCCTATACTAACCTCACCAGAGCTCCGGTGGCTCCGGTGGCTTCGGTGGTAACGACGACAGCTACGGTGTATGTTATTCAATGAAGTCTTTGGTCTGAACGAACCCATACTGATGTCCTTCTCTAGTCCGGCCGCGGCGGTGACTCCTACGGCTCCAAGGGCGGCAACGACAACTCCTTTGGCTCTTCTAGCCGCGGCAGCGACTCCTACGGATCATCCAATGACTCTTATGGATCCAGCAACAATGACAGCTCTTTCGGATCCTCTGGCCGTGGTGGAAACGACAGCTACGGCTCCTCTGGCCGTGACAATGACAACTCCTACGGCTCTTCCAGCCGCGGTAAAAACGACAGCTTCGGCTCCTCTGGTCGTGACAATGACAACTCCTACGGTGGTGGAAACGACAGCTTCGGCTCCTCTGGTCGTGACAATGACAACTCCTACGGTGGTGGAAACGACAGCTACGGCTCCTCTGGCCGTGACAATGACAACTCCTACGGCTCTTCCAGCCGCGGTGGAAACGACAGCTTCGGCTCCTCTGGTCGTGATAATGACAACTCCTACGGTTCTTCCGGCCGTGGCGGAAACGACAGCTACGGCAGCTCTGACTCTTATGGCTCTGGCTCTGGCTCTGGCAGCGGTGGATTCGGTGATAACCACTACTAAACACAAACAAGAAATTAAGATACCTCATGGCATGGATTATGCTTGGATATATGGATAGCACCTTGGGATAGTGCTTCTTGAATGAACTTGAAGATCTAACTGCAACGATTCTATCTCTTTAAGTCTTTCTTACACCCGTAGCAGAATTTTTCCCCGTTTCAACTCTCCGGCTAAATTTGGGGGGGTTCCACCCCAAGACCCTAATCTATCCAGCTTCTCTTAGAAAAGAGGGGAGCATCATCACCCCCAAAATAGGGGTCCAGCTGCCCCGCAGTGTTCAGATAAGGTTCGACGGCGCTCCGATTGGTGTGGGTGTGGCTTAGAGCTTCATGATTGGCTGGCACGATTGCAGCAGATCTAGCTGATCACCGCCTTCTCTTCCGCCCGTAGAATTCGGCAGTAATCTTCAGCGGATGTGATTAATCGGATCTATCTCTCTCTTCTTGATACCAAGCGCTGCTTCGTGATATCAAAATGGATTCTCAACCGACAGTCAAGTCATTACACAGTCAGTAGCCTATCGTGCGTTTTTTTTATCTTTTTTACGTGAGGGAGTAACCGTGCTAATGCTTGCAACGTTCCCACGGACAGATCGTATCAATGCCAACATCTCGCAGTTGCTGCAGCGGTTTGAGAATATCATGGCCACAGCTACTGTATGTGTTGTCCTCTTCATTTAGCAAAATCGATTCTAGTTTCGCATAAGTTCATCTGTGTCATGAGACTGCACCTCCTGCATAACATATTCCAGACTGACAACTGACACTTACCCCCTCCTTACAGGTAGAAAATACCAGTTACACATCCACCTCTGTCGAAACGTACCAGCTCGACGTCGAGTCCACCGCTCTAGTGAGTCCAATACCTATCACGCAATCTCGCCTTTCACTGCCCATGCGTACGTTACTGACTCGTTCGCTAGATCCGCGCTGCTGAAGATATCCTCTCTCTGACGCGTACGATGAAAGAAACCTGGCTCTTCGGCAAGTTGGACACGCTAGGAGAAGATGAACGTGACATTAAGCGGAGAGAGCAGCTGGAGAAGGATGCGCTGGCAGTGAAGCAGGCTGTCGAGGAGGGTGGGCTATTAAAGGTTGCGAAATAGGCTTTTTTCTTTCAAGTATAGCGGGTTCAGGACTCTCTCGTCCGGGAAAGTAGGCGTTGACGGCGTTGCGGGTTCATCTCAAACACAAGTTGTAGCAATGTACATAGCTATCATTATAGATATCTTGGCTGAGTATCAGATCAAGAATGCTGCCATTTTGTTTCAGATCCGACGACAACATGAATCTAGACAAATTGAAACCCAGTTTCATATTCTATCCGTCTCTCTGCAAAGGTCAAGTCTATTATCGATGAGCAGATAAACTTTGATGGAGATGGGAAGGGCAGTAAAAGACCCATGAGTAAGTAATTTCTAATCGAGCATGCGGCGAAAATAAACATCCCTTAACTGCCAAGAAAAGGTATGAAATGATTGACATCGGTAAACACACTGAACGGACTACCATATGTCTTGAGTCCCCTTTGCCTAAAAGAAGTAATATTTCAGAAATCGTATGGAGGGTTCAGACAGATACCCACTATTGCGATAGCCCACTCGAATAAGACATACAAGGAAGGATAACTGGATGCCTTCCTTAAGTAGTATGAGATATCAATCCTATTCTTTTGAGAAACTACAGGCCGTTAGACATCATCAATATTACTAGATCACTTCCTATGCGCCAGTGACTGACCTAGCTATCAGGTTGGCGGGTGTTTACTCCAGTGTTGCCCGTGCGGGCGGGTTCATTGTGCGCTGTGTAACCTATCCTCATTGTTGGCTTTTTTTTGCCCTGTTTGTCTGAAGTTACCTAGTTTTGTTGTCAAAGCCAACTCCCGTGGTGAATGTCGTGTGGTATCTGTCTTGATCCTCTGTTTCTTTCTCCCTCTATAGGTGAACCGCTCTCTCTTCTACGTCACTTCCTTCAGACAAAACATACCGCATCCACAGTTGTCACCAGCTCTCGGAGTCTTAGGACACTATGGCACCAGATCCAGAGCCAATCATAAACTCCAATCCTCAGCTACAGGCTTACTATGCCTCTCTGGAGTCAAGGATCGGATATCGACTCTTCCTAGGAGACACGAGACACTTTGGCTTCTATGACAGGGACACCTACTGGCCTTTTCCCATCAACAGGGCCCTACGTTCTATGGAAGATAAGCTGGTTGCATCATTAGATCTTCCTCCCGGTTCCTACGTCCTCGATGCTGGCTGTGGCGTCGGGCATGTTGCTATTCATCTGGCTACCAACTACGGTTTCAAAGTTCGCGCAATCGATATCGTCCAGCATCATTTAGACAAGGCTAGGCGGAACATTGCACAGTCAGGCCTGTCCAAGGGTCAAGTTGAAGTCCAAAGGATGGACTATCATCATCTCGAGAATCTGTTGGACAAAAGCTTTGATGGTGTCTATGCGATGGAAACAATCGTTCATGCGACCGAACCAGAGGCGGTCCTGGCCAGTTTTTACCGCATCCTTCGCCCTGGTGGTCGTCTATCCATCTTCGCATACGATCACAACCTACTTGAAAATTCCCCCGAAGCCTGTTCAATGCGCATGATTGACGATGTGGCTGCTATGCCCACAAATACTCTCTCGCACCCTGGCATGTATCAGCGCATGCTCGAGGACATTGGATTCACCGATTTGGTCGTCAGGGACTACTCACGCAACATCAGGCCGATGACCCGACTCTTTTATGTTGTCGCCTATATTCCGTATCTAATCATCACTTTGTTGGGATTGGAGCGTTATTTTATCAACACCGTCGCTGGGGTTCAGGCGTATAGGGGCTATGGACACTGGAGATACATTAACATCTTCGCAACGAAACCTGAGGCTCGAAAAGAAAAATGATCTCTTTCGGGAATCGGACTATGGTCTGGTCTATGCAGGTCCCATATTGTCTTTGTTACGTTGCTACTCTGAGGGTCGAATACCACAAAGAGTTCCTCGAGGTATGATACAGAAGATATTGATTGCTGGGAAGGATGCACTGTTCAGAAGGAATCAAGCCACTTGTGGGCAGCAAATTCTCCTTATCCAATGGCCAAGTCTCAAACTGGAGCCTTTTCTAGAAGAAAAAGAGTGTGGAAAATAGAAGAAGACAATTGCTTGTTATGGTAATGCATTCAGATAATTATGTACAATGCTCGCCCATCTATTTTTTTTCCCTGCTTCGTAGGAACTTCATAAGAGAAATAAAGATCAGAAACGAAAAAAAAAAAAAAAAAAATTAAAAAAGAAAACACTGACAAGAGTGGGATTCGAACCCACGCCTGCTTTCGCAGATCAGGAACTTAGCTGAGAAGTTGTTATTAAGGTAGACCTTAACCTGACGCCTTGGACCAACTCGGCCATCTTGCCGTTGTTGAATTACCTTCCAAATTAGTGATTTATCAAGCAATCCAATTTTTGACCGATGGGATGTATCACCAGTGCTGCCACAGCTTACTATATTTTCTGCTTGATGGAAATTCTAATTCTCATCTGGCTAAGATGGGATGTAATTCTAGTACTAATTTTAATGACTATGATATTATATAAACTAGAAAAACCCAAGGGTGCTATTTTGTTTCCTCCCCAGCGGATGTTTCGCCTGGATATATATCTCCGGATACTCACCCATTCCTTCACTGACACACACAAACAAGAGTGATCACTCACAAGTCCCACCCAATGCAGATGCCACAGTGTCATGGTCCAAGTTTCTTCCGCATCCTTGAATAGTTCACATGGTATCAATAGGATCCGCTGTGATTTTTGTTCTGCGGTAAGAATCTATGTATGTACGTACATTGGACTATCCAAATACTTAGAACATTGATGGGATTTCGGAGACCGGAAACGGGCTAAATCGAATATCAATTTGGAATATGTAGAAGCCAAAATCCCGAGTTAGTTTTTTTTTTTTTTCTTTCTGATGAGAAGATACTGCGGAGGTGTGCCGTACAGACAATAAAAACTCTATGTAAATAGTTACCTACTGCTTCGGTGTGCCCCTCACCAATCAATTCATCTTTCCCCGGGTAACACGCTCACCCATTCACTCGTTCCCTACTCACAAACCTCCCTCCCGGGGACAACATCCCAGAGAGCACCTAGTCCTGGTCCCTCTACATCCAGTCCCGAGAAGACTTCAAATCCTCAATTCCACAATGTCCACCACCATCAACCCTCCCACCGTACCATCTCAAGAATCCAGCACGATGTGCGCCCCAACCCAGACTCTCACACTCATCGTCGCAACGACACCCGTCCGGACACTATGCCCATCTACAGGAAAGACAATTACGCGTCTAGGAATCGGTCTCGATGGGACCCTGCCCTGGCCGCGGATAAAATCCGACATGAGCTTCTTCGCGCGCGTCACGACGCGTCCGCCGCGGGAGGGAACCACCAATGCCATCATCATGGGTCGCAAGACGTATCTTTCTTTACCGGGACATCTACGACCGTTAGCGAAGCGGATAAATGTCGTTGTGTCGAGGAATGCGACGGGGTCAGTGAAGGATATGGTGTTGGTGGATCTGGAGAGGCAGCGGGCGAAGAAGGCTGCTGCAGCGGGTGTGCAGAAGGACGGAGAGAAGGAAAAGCAATGGGAACCGGTCACTGATGTGGTCGTGTGCGATGGCTTGGATTCTGCATTGGATGTACTACGCAAAGATTTCGCGCAGCAGGGCAAGTTGGGCAAGGTGTTCGTGATTGGTGGTGGAGAGATCTACGCTTCTTCATTGCAATTGAGTCACGAGGGCTTACGAGTAAGAGTGGTTATGACGAAGGTCAAGCGGAAAGATACCCCGGAAGGCAAGGAACAGGCGTTTGACTGTGACACTTTTTTCCCCGTCGATGAGATGACGCCGGAGAAAGGCTGGAGAGAAGCCACTGCTGACGAGGTCACGGACTGGGTTGGAGAGGCAGTCTCTCCGGACTGGGTTGGAGAGGCAGTCTCTCCGGACTGGAAGGAGGATGGAGATGTCGCGATTCAGATTGTTGGCTATGAGAGGACGTCATAGGATATGTCTGGGGAAGTTCATAGAAGCTATATACCCCTTCCTGCAAGTTGTGCAGGGAGCAGCTATTCAGCCCGATGCTCCCAAAGCAGTGACGTAGACGAGCTTCATCCGAATCTGGGATCGGAGTCTGCGTAGCCTACAAGAAGGAAGCCAGATGACGATTCAGACCTTGCGTCCGGAGTGCTGGAAAGATCACACGTATTGGTGGCAAGGAGCTTACAGGGGTGAGCGACTTCCAGAATCATAGATCTGACCACCATACTCAGGATATACAAATAGACTGTACTATATTCAAATTAATACAGGAATCCAACGAGGTAACTGGCAAACCAGATGCGAGATACCACAATGTCACACCGTCGCCATGCAACAATGCTAGACAAAAAGCTGTAACCAACACGCAACGTCTCTCACTTGGACTGTGAAACTTGCAGTGTGTGGACGCGCAAAGTACCTGCAACCATGAAGAGCAGGTATCTCAAAAAGAATCAAAATGTATAAAGAAAGCTATGGCAAGCGCTTGTAAAAGGAGATACACATAGTATATGCAATGGCTGGGAGAGAAGATGGGAAATCTAACATCATGTATAGAAACATATCATAACATCACAGACAAGCGAGCGCAGTCCTCGCTAGTCATCACCAAAACTGGCGCAAACAATAGCAATCACCGCAAGATCCATATGTTGCAGGTTCGAGATCGAAAAGGATAGATGCATTCAAGACTCTTCGTGCTCCTTCATGAATTTGACAAAGGTCTTCTTATGTACGAGCCCAGCGTATTGTCCGTCATGGAGGACGCATAAGTATCGCAAACCCAGCTTGACAAAGCATTGGTAAACCAAGTCTATGGGGGAATGAATATCGAGGGCAATAGGAGCCTGACAACCACCGTTAGCATATCTGGACAGAAACATAAGGCATAAGTGAACGTACCGGATCGATGTATGGCGTAAAATCGGCCGGCCCGGATCTGGTATCATCGTCGCTGTCGAAGGCTGCCCATGACGTCTCCATTGACATGATACACATAGCATTTTCCTCATCCTTTAGCTTGTCGAGTGCAAACTCGAGATCGGGCGCAGGTATCAAGCCCACCAACACGCCATTACGGACTATGGGCAGACCGCTATCAAGTTCCCCAGCCATTAGCAGATGATCGAGTTTCTCCCTCAATTCCCGAGCAGACACCAACGGAGATCCCGAAATGTCGATAATACGACCCTTTCGCACCGGAGGAACGATATCTCCTAGTCCCGCCTCACACAAAGGGTGTGAGTTGTTGTCTAGGAAAGGATAGTCATTCATGTCGGTCAGTAAATCCTAGAGAGGTCAGTTGAGAAGACGAATATAGCACATTAGGGACCTTACGTAGATGCTTCTCGGCTCTATAGCATCCGCCGTCCATTTTGCGCAGAGGACCGCAATCGAAAAAGGAAGCACATGATCCAGGCTGCCAGTCAATTCAAACAGAATAACAGCCAATGTCACCGATAACCGGGTTACACCGCACATGGTCGCACCAGCAGCAACAAGAGCATAAACGCCTGGTGTCACGCAGAATTCCACCCCCTGACCAGCCGGACAGCTTTGAAACAGGAAGAAGTCTGGATGTTTAACGACGAAGTACTGTGTAATGTGGCCGACAATGCGGCCCATAAGACCACCGACAACCATGGAGGGCACATAGATCCCTGCCGGAACTTTGATACCGAACGTCACCGTAGTCAAGAAGCTCTTAATGATAAATGCAGCTAGCAGATATCGTACAACCTCCATGATGCCATCCTCATCAGGGCACAATCCGGTTCGGGATTCGTCATCCTTGCCACATGGGCTGGCAAGCTCAAAGAGAAGTTCAGACACAGGTAATTTGGTGTAACGATTCCAAAAGCTGGTGATGCCCGTGACTAGAGCAACGAGGACAACCTCAACGAGCGGCCACTTCTTAATAATCGGTATGCGTCTGAAAGAACGTGCCCACAGACTGGAAGCTTTGATAAAGAGCGCTCCAAAGGCACCGCCTAGGATCCCAAGAAGGATAAAGAGAATCATTTCAAAGATCTCCCAGTCCGATACGTACCGCACTTGAAATAAGACGATCTTCCCCGTGCCGTAGGGATTGAGAAATTTCAGGGACAGCGCGGCGGCCTATACTTCATTAGCGCTATGGAGATCAGGAAATCAAAGGGTTCATAGACGTACTATGCAGCAGAAAAATGTTCTGAACAATGTCTTTGGAGGGAAGTAGTAACTATAAACTCTTGTGAGCGCACAATCATGGGATAGAGGACAGGAAATGCTTACCTGACTTCCTCCAAGCTGAAAAGGACACCTCCTATTGGCGCACCGAAGGCGACAGCAACACCGCTAGCAGCGCTGGCGCTCAGAACCTCACGTCTCTTGCCATCATTATGATGGTATTTCGAGAACATACGACAGCAGATATTGCCAACACATGTAGCAATATGGACGTAGGGGCCTTCTTTCCCTAAGCTGAGACCAGAAGACACACTGAGGATCAGTCCCAGCGTCTTGATGATCAAGGTTTTCAATCCCAGATAGCCATGTATAACGAAACCACTCAGGATAACCTTTACTTCCGCAACTCCACTGCCGGCCGCGGAATAGTACACCATATCTGGCCGACTTTGGATCGCTGCCAATACTCTGGTTGGGCTGACGTTCAACTTGGGGTCTTTGACCGCATCGCCGTTCTTTGCACCGCGCGATTCAGCTCCAAGATTCTCATCCAGCGTTGACAGCGCAACTGAAGATGGAACAACGGTCTTGGTGAGTAACGTCAGAAGGCACGACGCCGTTGAAAGCACGATAGTCCAGAAGATGAACATCGTGAAGTCTACCCGCTGATCTTCTACCCCCGAAGGCTTCAGGATCTGGGACCAAGACCGCCATGCAGGACATTGTTCCCCGCCTTTGCAGCACTTGGTCCTGCTGAGGAACCAGGTTGACGTACAGAAGCCTTCTTTAAGACTGTAAATGGCATTCTCATTCACATCCACAAAGTAAGCGATAGCAGCAGTGATGCAACCAGTCACCGCGACAAGAATCCAACCCTGAGCACTATCGAACAAGGCCAATAAGCGACCACGGATATCCTTCCTGCTTCTCAACTCTCGGAGGCGGATCCCATCCGAGATACTGTCGTGGACCCAATCCGTAGATGTGAACTGATCGTACCATACTCGTTCGTCCATGAAAGAGGAACTCGTCATGGGATCCTTCGAGTGATCGGCATGACTGTACTGCCTTGTGATCACTGGACTACCACTCCTGAACCGTAACGCCTGAGAGTTCGTACGGCTGTGATTCCTAGATCGACGAACGCTGCCGGCAGTACTGTGATGTCTGAAGAAGGCATCTGGGCGAGGGCCTTGTGAAAAGCTAGTATAAGATCGCTGGGTGTAGCTCCTGGGATTAGGTTGCCCGTTTCCAAGAAGACTGGTCGTCTCATCCACATCTTGTCGTATACTTGCAGAGCGGCTGCTAGCATCCAGGTCCGCCAATCGACTGTATGTTATCCTCTCCGCGGACGGCGAAGGAGGGGCTGTCGTCGGTACTCTTGTTGGCTCCCGACCATCACTGTTATCTTCTTCGTCCGTCTGAGGGACAGGGGTACGTCTCAGAGCAGCAGACCGCGGCATTTCGAAAAAAAGGTATCAACAACAGACCGTGCGGCGGGGAATCGGTATCTAACTCGAGATCACTTGCATAAGTTAGCAATGGCGGTATGAATTAGTGGAGAGCGACTAGGTGGTCGATGAACCAAGCACGCGAAGGAGATGCTCTCAGGCAGACGCGCCACTCCAGAAGAGTGCAGAAGTATGGAGTATCTACCTTGTCAAAAAGTCCAAGAATTCCCGAAATAATAGATTTGGGAATATGCGGTCTTCGTGGGTAATGTTGTTTCCCTTGGTCCTCCGTCAAAGGATGATCTTTAAGCGGATGGGAAAAGGCCGTATTAAGCTCGTCCGGTGACATGCGCACCTAAGACAAACAGTGGCTGGTTGCCATCATTTCACAGCGATCATCCAAAAGTCGGGAGTTTCGACGGACCCATTGGCCTTAAAACGCGCAACGAGCTTCGGCCACTCAACTCACGCTTGGGCCAACCCCGCGTTGTATCTACGGCTCACTATTTCTGCTCATCCATGGCTATGACGATGAGGCGTTCCTGCTTGATTCCATGACTGGACCTTCTAAACAGCTATGAAAGTGAGGCCAACGAGCACACGGGAACGCCTTCAGATATCGTCGCCAGCTATCTTTCCATTCGTCCAATCCATACGTCTCAGACCAACGGGACTGGCGTCTCCTAGGAGTCAACTAGTCGTTTCGAGTCCTATCAAGTCCCGCACGAGATGTACGGCTTGCATCACAAGAGGAATCGTGAGATCATCTGCAGCTCTCGAGCTGTGTGCACAGTCGAAGAGCAATATTATTGCTAATCGCGCGGCTGATAACGTTAACTAACTAGCAAAATAGACAAAGTGGATGCCAAGACTAGTCCAAATCAAGAATATTCGCGAGATTTCGGAATGACCTTCGAGGCTAGAGATCTGTCAATCGATCAATCATGTTGCACTCCTCACTGGGACCGGCAAGACAGCTCGTTTGGTGACCGCCCTTTTGGTGGAATCGACTACATAACTACTCGCTCAGCTTCACGTTCAAACAAGCTCCTGATGGGGTTCTTCAGCAGTGACGTACTGAGTGATCTTTGATCTGGCTAAAATGACCCTGTGGGTCAGAACTTGATCCAGTAGGAAAGCAACATCCATCCAATTCGTGCGCGATGTACGTGTAGGAGCTGGTCATAAAAAAGCATGATGGCACCTATGTTTGTACTCTACCTTGTGCTGATTTCAAATGCTGTCCTTTTGGAAGGAACCTGCTTGCCATGACAAATAAATCCTTATCTTTGAGACAGAGGTCAGGCATGCAGTCGACGTGGAGAACATGTGGAAATGGAAACTAATCATCCTTGGCCAATCGTGTTAAGAAGACAACAGTGTTTCCAAGAGCAAAAAATGCTGTGAATCGCCAATTGTTCCGGCAGAACTCTTCTTTTGAGTTCAAAAAAGTTTGAGTGATAGAGACGCAAACACTCTTTGATGATCACGCCAAGCACCTGCTGAGTTTGACTGCAATGAAACAGACTGAAGCCAGTTTTCAGACACAAAATACGGGACATTGTAGGGACTTTTGGAGAAGTTGGAAGAAATCAATTGAAAATAAGGATCCAAAGAAATACACCTTGCGTTCGATATTTTGGCTAGTATTGATCTCAAGCAAAATATCTCCCCTGTATGGCATCGAGAGCATGCATAGACCGACCATTCTTACGCCAAAAAGCGACTTTACAAAGAATGAAAAGAAGCAAACAAAGTCGTTTGCACCGAGCGCTTGTTCATGTCTCAGAGTCTCTATCAGGAAACTACTATGGAAAAGCTATTCTATTTTATGGAGACAGCAACATGCAGGGGGAGGATGCATGTCCGAGTTTTTAAAGCCACAATGCGGGATTGACCCAAACACGCTACAAAAAAGCAGTTGCTCAACCCCAAAATAATATATAGTAATGATTATCAATGCAAACCATTTGATTAAGCAGCTTTTACAATGGAAAAGAGTATGTGGGTCAAAAAGCAGTCTTTTTTTAACCTGCACAATTTTAGGACAGGCCGGAGAAATTGGACTATCTAGTTATCTAGTTCCTAGTCGCTACCTAGTAAGGGGCAAATAAAGAACCTTGGGAGAACTGCAAAAAAGGATTGTTTTCAGTCGACCTGGGACAAAACACACACAATCGCAAACAAACAAAGGACCAGTAAACTCGGTCTGAGAACGCGTAACATCTTCGGTAAAACGGGCGCTGAGTCTATTCTTGACCAGTACCGACTTAGTACAAACCTTGGGACAAAGCCCCCACTCCAATAATTGGCATCCAAAGTTAGAGTCGCCCCCGGAAAATCCAATATAAGCCTCATGCAAGACTGGTCGTGATTGTTGGATTTTGTATATACTTCTTCACTACGATTGACGTCGGTAGATCTGCAGCAGAAAGAATGTCGACTGGCGAATCCGCTCTAAGTGGCCTTGAGGAGTCTCCCTCATTTCTGCCCTATGAGCAGTTCGTCCTCTTTGGGGACTCCATCACCGAGTTCTCTTGTAATCAAGAGCAGGGGTTCGGATTTCACCCGGCTCTGCAGAATGGTAAGTACGATTTGCAGGGTACCTGCGTCATCATACTTTATACCTCATCTTGAACATACATACATACATACATACTGCCTGAGCTAAGATCTGAAAAGCCTACAGTAGACGCCTGGATGTCGTCAATCGAGGATTCAGGTATATCTTTCTCTATTTCGAGCATGGACCGTCACCTAACTAACTCTGCTTAGAGGCTACAATACAGCACATGCCATTAAGGTCCTTCCCAAATTCTTTCCAGCGCCCCAGACGGTTCGCGTTCGACTGATGGTAATTCTATTCTCCCCTTCATCTTATAGCAAATCCGTACATAGACTGACAGCTTCAGACGATCTTTTTCGGCGCCAACGATGCGGTTCTGCCAGGGTTTTCCCAACATGTTCCACTCGAGAAGTACAAAGAAAACCTGAAGGCGATTATAACGCACCCTGCGACCGTAGCTCAGGCTCCGAAGATCTTACTGCTTACTGCACCACCTATTAATGAACACCAACTGGTAGGTTTCGATGCGCAGAAAGGGTTTCCTTCGCCGAGTAGAACTGCAGAAAATACAAAACTCTACGCAGATGCATGTCGCGAAGTTGGTGTCTCTCTTGGTATACCAGTCGTCGACATTTGGACGGCATTCATGAAAGCTGCCGGCTGGCAGGAAGGACAACCGTTGGCTGGATCTAAGGACCTTCCGAATAATGATGTTCTTTCGAGCTTGCTATCAGACGGTTCGTGTCTAATCCCAGGATTGATAACCTATCGTTAGCGGCTGACTCGTACTTGACAGGCTTGCATTTCACCCCAGCAGGATACAAAATCATGTACAACGAGGTGCTGGAAGTTATTCGGGCGACGTGGCCGGATCAGGATCCAGATAAGTTACCTATGGTTTTCCCAGGATGGGAGCAGGCCCCGAAATGATGAGCGTATATGGCTATTGGGAGGCTTTCTTCGTTTGGCGGAAACGGAGGGCGGCAACCTTGGACTTATGTAGTGGCATAGTGACGCTTCGGTAAAACTTTGAGTATTTCAAAGAGAACTACCGCATAAATAACTAGTTATTTATGAGAAGATCCACTGAATTGCAGACAATATACAATGGTATAGGGAAAGCTGTGAGTGACATTGCTTTCATGCCGTAGGTTGACAGGGACTCCGTTCGTAAGCGGTCTAGCTAGACAAAGACCCAAAGCTCAAACTCTCTCGGAGCCCCCCTCCGCAACCCCAGTTCTCTGGACAGCTTAACTGTCTTGAAACCTCGAGACTAGATCATTCAGACACTAGTCAGCACATCAGCCAGTTTCCGCGATTCCTTTCAAACCTGGTCTTGTCCTTCACAGTGTTCCAAGACCCCTTCAGCGAGTAAAGGCTGTTCTCAACGATCCCCCGGATAATCACGACCGGTCGCCGCTTCGCGTCCTCCCAGAACAAGCTCGTACCTGTCACTTTTATACAAGAGTCGTCGATCTAATTTTATTCTTCGACCAGTGGTCTACGGTCGGCTGCGTGCGATAACTGTATCATCCACAGTCGACAGTTAGTCGGTGGTATCTCCTAAACACATCGGACTGCAACCCCGGACGACATCCACCCTTTCCGCTCACCTCTCTACCTTACTCGACCCTAACTGCCACTCGGCATTTTTCGCGTATAATAAGTGCATAGGACGTGGTTTATGTCTAATACCGGTCTGGATACTTGAGCATTAGTAAGGGACTGGGTGGACGGCCGTGAGGCCGTCTCGCAGAGAAGGTGGGAGGAGGATCTTAGGGACGTACGGGATTGCGAGGATACAGCCCGCGGGGCTATTTCAGGGCATACCATAGACTGTTGGGAGGAGATTTATAGTCTTTTTTTCATCATTTTCTCCTAATACGGCAACTTTGGACTGCCTGCGGTGCCTGGCAGAAAGCCGTGCCGTGTCTATCACGAGGGGAAGGATTGCTGCCGGCTGCTAGGCGTTATGGATGCTCAGTACCCTTTTGCGTCGCGAGAAGATATCTGGCGCGTATTTGAGGAAGTCAAGGACCTTTACGCCACGCAAATCGAGCACGGGGAGCGGATTGCCAGATTGGAACGCCGCAGGGAGGACGATGCGAGACTGAAAAGTGTCTGGGGTCCATTGTCTTCTCCTTTCCCGAGCAGCGTTGCGGGCGTGATACCTCCTGGTAAGTCCGTGTTTCTTTTCGTATTAGTGAAAGCTGTAGGGCTCTAGCTAACATGATAAAAGTAGAAACTTCCTTCAATCCAACTGCTGAAGCGTTCCGCGGGTTTGATCAAGGACACCAGCCAGGTCTCGTCAGCGCTATGGCACTGGATGGGGAGGATGAGCCTAGGCGAGGAGCTTCGAGGGCAAATAGTGTTCGATTCGATGAGAGTGCCATCCATGGATACTATGGGCAGGTCAATCGATCGAGTAGCGAGCTTCCCTTGCGGACAGGCAGTGGCATGAGCGGTCATCCTCTGACCGAACGATCTCTATCACATAGGTCAGATGGCAGACAGAGCTCATCTGGTCACTCACACCACTCGGCCAGAACAAACAGTCTTGGCCTTGACACCAGCAGGTTGATGGGTTCCGCCACCGGGTCTCCTTTGACTGCTATGACCCCTCCTCCGGGACTTTTCATATTGGGTCCTGTGCCTTGCATCATCCGCTGCTGGCTAACAACAAACTTTTCTAATGATTCTTTGCTCTACGCTGCCGTTTGTTCTGGCTCATATACATCTTTTCTTTGCTATCCAATGATCGAGAGGCTTGGCTTGGAGGATCTTATTGTCCAAGACGGAGACTTGCGATGCATAAAACTGCCAGTATATCTTCCTGAAGCGAGTGTCCACCAGACATCCTCTCGCGCTGGGAGTCCCACCCCCCAGCTTCCGTCCTTGACAATCCGTTTCCTTGTCCGCGAGATCGATCCCAGCGACAAGGGCATCCAGATCTTCCTGGGAAGTGATATCCTTCGTTCCCACAATGCTGATATCATGTTCTCTCAGGACAAGATACTCATGGTAGACGACGAAAGGAACAAGATCTCCATACCTCTTGTTAGACCCGAGAACGATTCTGTTTTTAAGACTCTTACTACTGGCTCGGACAAGTCTAGGTATGAGGGTGCAGGAAGACGTGATGCGAATGGACACTACGAGGCCAATGGGAATGTAGTGGGAGTGATCGGGCGTCCAGCTTCGATCTCACCGCAGGAGAACCCGTCCGCAGCAGTAGAAACAGCGCCGGCTCCGAAGGAGACATATGAGGACGGCCCCAAACCTAGTTCTTCGCATTCCCATGAAGTTCCCGAGGAGGCGAACATGCAACAGATACAACCAAAGTCTACTGCAGGGAATGACTCCTCGCTTGACGTGCAGTCCAGACCTGAGAACACGAGTGTTTGGGGTTCCTGGAGACGTGACTCTAAGGCGGACGCCAATGCCATTGGAATGTCGAAGTCAACTCGCGGCCGTGCAATGAAGGTTTTGAGGCCTTCCAAATCTTCTTCGTCGACGTCCCGTGCAGTTTCTACACCGACCACGGCGCCTGCCAGCTCCGAGACTACGAATCCAAACCCTCCTGAACATCGTCGACCAAGCCAGCCGGCATCTGCTGGTTCCCCCGAGATTTTCCATCCTACCCCGAGTCGGTCGGCCAGTACCAAGTCCGGAGACGGACCATGGGCGACTAAGCCTCGAACTGCTAACCCTGTTGGAGGCGCCTCTGCATTTGGATGGCTTAATTCCCAGCAATCTAAGTAGCGACGCTAGGATGCTGACCTGCACGTTTCAGTGTATCTATGTATGTGATGCCTGTGCGTAATCTCTTGTTTTGTTGCAACTGTATCCCGTTTTGGAAAGGGGCGTGAAGCTCTGGAATCGGACGATGGCCATGTCTGTGCTGGAAACAGCTAATGATCATGTCTGGGTACCTGCGTGAATTCTCTGTTTGGCAGCTTATCTGAAACCTATTCAGCTCGATACAATCGAGTAATGATGTGTCTCAGTAGTGATGAAATTGATCGCTCACCTTCATAAATTGACCATGATGCCCAAAGTCAATATCCGTGTAGCATTTCCAGAGGAAATGACGGTTCTCTTTCTGCTCGAGGTAAGTAACACAAGGCAGCCAGGATGATAAGAGCTGTTGGCTCGCCCACTCTGGTTGCTCACTATTCAATGACACTTCTCCTGTAATATTCACTTTAGACTAGCCTTAAACCTTTGAAGCTTCTATTACGCTTTGGATTTAGAGCTTAGCCTTCGTCTACTATTTGATATTTGCTCTTGGACAGCGAGGGAATCGCCTCACAATACGTGTCTGAGAGACTTGTTGCTCTGCCTTTATTGATAAGACATCATCCTCACCAGAACCCACACGTGACAACAGACCCCTGATGTTTCTGCTCATCTTCTTTCTTCGTGGCCGCTCTCAGAGATCAACCACGTTGCTGCTAATCGGGTTATCTCGAGATATTTCACGCTCTAACAACTGTAATTAATCCTACGTTTCTTCTTTCCAGTTCTCGTATAAATATTAAGATGACAAAGCGTTCAGCAGCAGATGCCGAGTTGTCTGAGATGAGATCACAGACGGCTTCGCCCTTGACATCTGTAGGAGGCGACCGAAACGGTATTGACCACTCACGAACTGTTCGATCGTCTGCCCCAATCTCCATGTCGGCCTCAAAAGAGGAAGAACGATGCAATCCGGAATCTTCATTGAACAATCATGAGAATATCTGGATGGGCGAGGTATGAATTTCGTTTGTATTCGATATTTCCTCTCGGTTACTGAATTTCACAGTCCGAAGTAGCACGACATTTCACGAAAGGGCGACACTTGTCCAGAAAGCCAGAGAAGTTGAACCAAACATTCCGGCAGCTATCGCCCACTATATCATTGTTTACAGCACTACCGTCCCGTGTCATCTGTGACAAGCTGGTTGGGTTCTACTTCGATTATTTTGAGAACGTTTACAGGATCCTGCATATACCAAGCTTCATGCGCGAATATGAAACCTTCTGGAGTGCAGAGGGTGAACGTACCAGGTTTCATAACTTCATTCCTCAACTGGCTGCCGTTGTCGTCATCGCCCACGAATTCCATGATGATATAAATGGAGATTCCCTGTCAAGAAGCAAAATTTTCGGCCTGATTGAAGAATGGTTAAAACACCAGGACACCAAGATGGAAAGCCAGCTAACAAATATGCGCCTCCGATGTCTCCATCTTCTTGCGCGATTGATCACGTTAGACCGCGAGGAAGATACAACCGACTTGTGGTTGGCTGTTGGTAACCTGACCCGCATAGCCATGACTCTGGGTTTCAATCGCTCTTCAAGCGCGCCACACGGTATTTCAGTCTTTGAAGCCGAACAGAGACTCAGGCTCTGGGTGACTATTAGGGAGATGGACCTCCAGATATCCCTGATGACAGGAATGCCTGTCGTAGATATCACTTGCCTATTTCCACAAAATATTGGTGATGAAGACTTACATGAAGATTTGACCGAAAGACCAGCCTCTAAGAACAATGATCAATGGACAAACTCGTTCGTACAATATATATTGGCGAGATCATTTGCATTAAGATGCGACGCAGTGAATGCAATCTCTGCTGGGGATACGTACAGCGTTTCCGGTTCCTTTAGGATTGCAATGCAGCTGGGGGACTACGTCCAGAATTTGCAAATCATTCTCAGCACGCATTCTACTTTGAAGAAAGAATCACGAGACCAGAAGCAGGTATTCGCTTTGGTGTTGCTCGACTTGCACCTTCGAAGACCCTTGTCACTTCTCTCCCAAAAGCTAGTATCGGAAAGACTTACAAGACATATGTTAATGGAGTTACGGCTTGGAATTTTGCGGTCCTCCATTATCATACTTGCCCATAGGCATCTAATAGACCCAGGGGATCCTGACTGCAGCTCAGTACAGGTGACACCTGCCTCAGTTCTGTTTTTCTCTGCCTTGAGGGATAATCTCATGAGTGCGGCACTGAATGCGTGTTACGAAATCAAGAGACGTGGTGATGAGCCTGATGAACCGGGTTATAATGTATCTCTGTCACAGAGAACAGCAACTGAAAATGATGTTTTCTTCTGGAAGACTGAGCATTTAATCCAAACAGTCAAGGAAGCCTCAGAATTCTTTATCTGAAGCCTCGGAACACGTTGGGGAGATATCAAGAGCACTTTCCATCTATCTATTGTTCTTGCATCAGTCCAACCTGCAAGCGCAGCAGGGGATCTGCAAGATAGGACGTGGAATGCGGCAATGGATATTTTGCGCACACGTTGGAAGCACCACCATGTTCCTCGGATAGACAATGGCCTACGTAGCGATTCTACAACCGATGCTGTAAGGTTCCCCAGATCAGTAGCTATCGCCCCTGAGGTTGATTTTCCTAACATATGTGAAGGACCATACGGTTCGAACCACATCGCCGACAAACAGGCTTGATGAAGATCAATGGTCTGGGCGGGAGTCGGCTCTCCACGAAGTTTTTCAATTTGTAAGTCTCCTTCTGTCGTCTTTTATTCCCCACTTTGAAATCCATAACATGTTAGTTTCTGACTGACTATTGCATTAGTTGTCGAAAACGTCTACGGACTTTGATCGTGAATGGAACTCTGAGCGGAATGTCCCTGCTATGCTTCTCTGAAGAGTTCGTCTCCTGAACAAAGTAATCACATTGGTTTTTGCAAGGGAGTTAAATGCCGAGTGACTTGGGGTATTCATGGAGAAATCTCTAACCCGCATCTTACTTTTCTTCAACAAGTATTCTTACAAGTCTGAACAACATGGTAAGGAGCTCCAGCATGTAATCGGGTATTGGAAGAATTAAAGCCAATATACCATCATTCTGGCTGGTATTTATATAATGAGTGCATGCCCGACAAAGCACCTCAATATGCCTCGGAAAACATAAGCGCTCTCTTTCCGCTTTCCCCGCACGGCGTCTTTATCCCCGCCGAGTTCCTCCGCAGCTTCCCCGCTCGCCTTGTTCACGGTCACCTCGAAGTCAATATTACGTCCACTGTGTCATCGTTATTGTTTCTTGCATTAACTACAGCGACAGCTGCATCTCCACCTGCATCAGCACCTTCGCAAACAGGAATCGGATTAGAAGTCCTCTGAACGACGGGGGAGGTCGAACATTGGGTACGATGGCAGCGATCACGAAGGCTACGCGGATCAGTATGTCTTCCATTATACGGGGGTACTATTTGTGTATCCGATACTGCTGGAGTTGGCTGAATAGAACGCTAATATGGTCTGGTGAACTACATAGGGAATCCAGCGCTCTTGTATGTCTGCGATTTGAGTCCCGTACTTTGACTACTTTTATTTGGATTGCTCTCGATGAGTATATGACAATGGAATAAAGATTATATCCAACTAACAAGGTGATCGTGGAAAACAGCATCTGCGATATCCAGGAGAAGTTCAGACCCGCGATCTTCGAGTATCCCAAGCTGTGAGTTTTCTCTAATTCTTTTCATCTCATTCTTGTATACCCTTCAATATCTGACACGAAGAAAACGCTCCTTAGCATCTCCACGACTGAAAAGCTCCTCAAAGCCACCGCCCCACTGCAGATTACCATTTTCGTGACGACGCAATCCCGCTGCCGTCTCGGCGAGACGGTCTCCGAACTAAAACCATATCTCACTGGACCGAATCTGCGCGCGGATGTTGACAAGACCTTGTTCTCGATGATCACACCTGAGATCCGGGCCCTGCTCCCGGAGACGGCCCCTTCTGGGAATAAAACACCTCTTGATGCTATTATCGTGGGTATCGAGACGCACATCTGCGTTCTGCAGACGACTTTGGATCTCCTGGCGCTCGGACACAGGGTATATGTGGTCGCGGATGGAGTGAGCAGTTGCAATGAGGGTGAGAGGGGCGTTGCATTGGCGCGGTTGCGGGATGCGGGTGCGATCGTGACTACTAGTGAGACCCTACTGTTTGAGATTCTAGGAGATGCGAACAGGGGAGAATTCAAGATTATTAGTGGACTGGTTAAGGAGATGAAGGAGCAGACGAGGGCAGCGGTGGATGTTTTCTGTAAGATTTGATTGATTGAGCGAGAAGATGTCGCAATATACACCCTTCTTAGGAAGGGAATATCTAGTTGATTCGATTGAATTTATCTATGCTATTATATGTTCTTTTTGCTTCCCCGGGTTCAGATGGTGACGTAGATCTGAAACGACCGGCTAGATCTGATATCTCATGAGAAATAAGGAATGGGCATTCCCACACCATGAAAGGACGTGAGACACTGCATTATGATCATGTCTCCAGTCATTGCTTGTCGAGGCCCGAACTACAGGCGGATTTCCTGGACCTTAGCCCGGCCAGCGAACCAGCTTTCGTCTCCACGAAGGGCCGCTTTACGGATGGCGTAGAGCTCATCGAGGAAAGCGGGGATGAAGCTGCCCGGCCCCCGTACGTATTCCTTTGCAGCTGCGTTCTCAGCAGCAATCTCGAACATCAGGAGTCCGGAGAGGACGGCGTGGAGTTTGTCGGTTCGGTGGACTGTCAGGAAGGCACCGGAGACGGTACCTAGAGCGCAGCCGGTCTGTGGGATGGTTTCGTAGTTAATAAAACATGGTTTATATTGTGGAATTCCTTAGTTTCATAAGGGGAAAAGAGTGGGCACATACTCCGGTGACTTGTCCCAAGAGTTCGTGGCCATTGCCAACGGCAAAGATCCGGTTTCCATCACTGAGATAGTCGACATCTCCAGTCAGAAGGACGCAGTTACCTATATACGGAAGCTGTCAGTCAAGGATAGGAAGATGTTTTAGATTGCAAACGACTCACGTTCCCGGCGGGCAAGGTCTCGGGCTAGAGTAGCCTTTTCACGGTTATTGAGGGTGCTTGGTCCGCTGTCGACGCCCCGTTGCTGTCCAGCACTGTTGCCAAAGACCTCCCTGATTTCACCTTCGTTACCCTTGATTAGGTCAAAGTAGCCTCCGGCCATGAGCTGCTTGACGGCAGCTTTGCGAATCTTGGTCGCCCCAGCTCCGACGGGATCATAGATAACAGGGTTTCCGCCCCCATTGTATGCTAGCATTGCCTTGAGGTAGTTAGAGACGCTCTCGCTGTTGAGAGTGCCCATGTTGATGAGGAGAGCTCCTCCATGGGAAGAGAGATCGCTAGCCTCGTCGCCGTAGGGAGCCATAATTGGCGAAGCACCGCTGACGTTGTGTTATTAATGGTGAATCTTATAGAGGCATGAGTGACTGTTTCAACTTACATGGAGAGAGCGACGTTGGCAGCAAAGTTGGCAACGACAAAGTTGATCATGTTGTGGACCAGTGGACGGTTAGTCGCCACTTTAGCAACGATGGATGGGACATCCTTCAACAACAATGCGGCTTCGTTCTCGCGTAGAGGTGGTGGAATACTTGCGAATGAGGGAAGGGTGCTAATGCGTCTGCATAATTCTAAAGCTGCTGCTCGTGGGTTCTCTGCGGCGATGATAGCACTGACGACCGCAACGCCGTCCAGGCCTTTTTGGGTGCCTTGTGATTGGTAGATCACGCGTTGGACGTTGGAGTGATTAATTCCACCTATAGAGACGGTTCCAACTGGACAATTCATCTCCGCGAGAGCGTTCAAGATCTGTTTAGTGCCGGCAGTGCCAATGATAGATTTCGTATCCTTCTTCCTGTTTGAATGAATATCAGTTCCGTGGTTACGAGATATGAGATTGGAATTTGCATCAGAAGTCCAGCTAACGAGGTTCAGTTGGCTTGTGTCCGGCATCGATTTACTTACGTGGGTGTTGCAAACATGGTCCCAATACCCAAGTAATCGGCGCCCTGCTCAACCGCTCTCTTAGCTTCCTCAACAGAGGCGACAGTGACACCAATAATGGCCTTCTCCGGAAGTAGCTTCTTCGCATGATCCACATCTGTTTTTTTGTCAGTCTATATCCAAAGAACTGGTTTGATATAGCCTACCCATATCGTCCTGCCCGAGGTGGACACCTTCAGCCCCGACCGCCACAGCGACATCGACGCGGTCATTGATGATCAATGGCACATTGTAAGCCTTCGTGATTTCATGAAGTTTCTTTGCTGTCTCAATCATGACCCCTGTGTCGTTGTGCTTCTCTCGATACTGAACGATCGTGACTCCTGATTGCAAGGTTAACGGCGTGAAATCCGACGGTAGGTTTCAACTCACCTCCTTTCAGCGACTCCTCCACGACATGGCAAAGATCTCGTCCCTTGAGGATCGCGGGCGTTGAGTCCGTCACTAGATACAAGGATAGGTTGACAACCATGGTGAACGGAGCTCCTTAGAGAGAAGGAAGAGGAAAGACCGGACAGTACAGCTCTGAAATATATGACTAGATGAGGTGAGAGAGTAACAGTCAACGGCCTAACTAAATCCTAAGACGAATCAGTGACAATTGAACTAAATTGAGGCTGTCAAGATGTTCTCACAGAGAGTTGGTCCGGGAACTATGTGGAGGGGGACTTTATACGTCGGTTGATGGATGGGGATAAAGACAAGCAGGACAGAATATATCAGTGGGAATAATGTATCACAGAGCTGCACCTGATGAAGTATAAAGATCGTCTGTTACCCCGGGCGAGACATGATCCCACAGAGAAAGTAGCAGCGTGAAAGATCTTGAAAGAATGGAATTGGATCTTACCAAGAAAGAAAACGACTGTATGTTGAGATCCCCCAGTCCAATGCAATATATACAAAAACAACAATAAAGACTGGTCTTGACTCTCTCCCCAATCTTTTCCTCTCCCCGCGAGAGCATCACCATCTGCCAAGAAATACTCCACGAGAGCTCTGACACTGGCACGTGCCACATCTTACCCAAACGGGATAAGTAAGCGAAGCCACCATTCCCGAAGGCACGTGCGGTGCTGAGTCAGCCAGCCTCCAACGGACCAATCAGGATCGCCCCTCCCAGCAGGCCTCTCACTATAAACTCCGGTGTCTTCCTTTCCCTCCGTTAAATTTCTTCTTCCTCCACACAACGTGTCTTTTGCCATCGACGTTTTTCACCGTCGACTTCACTGTCATCCCAACACTTGACGCTTCTGAATTTATCACTGGCATCTTAGCTGCCACGCTCACGCTTCAGTGCAGCTCAGTTTAGTCTTCACAACCTTTTCTCCCGCCACCGTGTCCGCCTCTGACGGACGACAGCAAGAACCATCCGTTGGTTTCTCTTCCCCTGCCAGAGAAAGCCACAGATCGACGTCGAGCAACCTGTCTATGTATTCGTCCTCCGTGAACGATTTCGAACACCATCTGCCGCTCAAGCTGCAAACTTTTCGCTTCGTGCGGAAACCTTGTAGTATACATTCGAGATCCTGCGGTTGAAACCTGCCGGGCTGCCCATTTCCGCCTTGTCAAACGTCTGTCGACAGCAGTCTCTATTCATAACGATTCTTCTATCTAAAAGAAGAAATCCGTGACGCATGTCTTGTTCCAACAAAACCATCTTGGTTCAGATTCCTTTTGTCCGCTTCGCCAGAACGCCTGCTTCATTAAATTAGTGAAAACGATCCGACCACTACCGCAACCATGGCCACTGTCAATATCCGCCGGGATGTTACCGATCCCTTTTACCGCTACAAGATGGAGAAGATCCAGTCCAAGATCGAAGGTAAAGGCAACGGTATCAAGACCGTCGTTGTCAACCTGAACTCGGTCGCTCAGTCGCTCAGCCGGCCCCCAGCTTATGTCATCAAGTATTTCGGATTCGAGCTGGGTGCCCAGGCCAACGCTAAGCCTACCGACGATCGCTGGATCATCAACGGTGCCCATGATGCCCATAAGCTCCAGGATTACCTGGATGGGTTCATCTCCAAGTTTGTGCTTTGCAAGAAGTGCAAGAACCCTGAAACCGATGTGGTCATCAAAGACGGTCGGATCCTACTCGACTGCAAGGCTTGTGGTCAGCGCTCCGAGGTTGACCCTCGTTTGAAGCTGAGCACTTTTATTATCAGGAACCAACCTGCCAAGGGCAAGAAGGACAAGTCCACCAAGAAGAGCCGCCGTGAGCGGAACAAGGAAAAGAGTGACACGACAGAAAACGGAGACAAAGACGGCAGCCCAGGCGATAGCAACAACTCTGAAGAGGGAGAGCCGGAAGACCTGGCCATCGAGGCGAACAGCGACGACGAACTTACCCGCCGTATTAACGCAGAGGCTAAGGAACTCGAGCTGAACGGCGACGACGATAAGTGGGCTGTTGACGTCTCGGAAGAGGCCGTCAAGGCCCGTGCCAAGGAGCTTCCCTCGGATCTCAAGCGTGCGCTTGTCTTTGAAGATGCTGATGAGGAAGAAGGCGAGGGCGCCAGCGCCTATGACCAGCTTGGAAGCTGGATCATCAGCACCGCGGAAGCAAAGGAAGGTGGCGTTGTCGAGGTCAGCGACATTGAAATCTACATGAAGGCCAAGGAACTGGGCATCGAGACCAAGCACAAGACCTTGACAGTGTTGGCACAGACCATCTTCGACGAGAAGATTGTCAAGCAGATCCCTAGCCGTGCCTCTATGCTCAAGAAGATGATTACCTCCGAGCGCCACGGGAAGGCCTTCCTCGGTGGTACGGAGCGCTTTGTCGGCAAGGACCACCCTGAGCTTATTCCTCAGGTCCCTGCTATCCTGCTCCAGTACTATCAGCACGATCTCGTGTCTGAGGATGTGCTCAAGGCCTGGGGCTCTAAGGTTAGCAAGAAGTACGTCGACACTGCGACGAGCAAGAAGGTCCGCAAGGCCGCTGAGAAGTTCCTGGAATGGCTCGAGAATGCGGAGAGTGACGACGAGAGTGAGGAAGAGGATTAGATTGACGTGAAACTCAGGTTTCTTCCGGCTCTTTTACCGCTTTCCAGATGCTGTTCGTGAGCGTGTCGTTCCTTGGAGATCATCGTTCCGCTCGGAACATACTGTCCTTACCGCGCGAAACCTAGTGCTTGATTATTGATTACTGCTTGTTTTAAACTCGAGTTCTTTTAGCTCCAAGTAAATAGGACAGCAAACAATATCAATACAATCCCTACTCTGCTATCTTCCAGTCACGTAGTGATATTGGTCTTCAAGAGGACTTCTCCAAACCTGGTTTATTGTAATCTCATACGTACAAATCTTCCACAATGTTTAGACCACGATATAGATTATGCCAACAAGTAATAAATTATACACATATACATCCACGCACACTCCGTTCTTCGTCTTCATCTCTCCTAACCTCCTTCATCCCCTCATACGTCATCCTCACTCTATCAACCTAACCCAATCCTCATAAGTACAGCCCTGAAACATCAGACCCCGCCCAAAATACTTAGCTCCCTAATAATAAGCATATCTATAATCCGGCTTCCCTCTCGAACTCGCCCTACTCGCACTCTTCGACCTCGACCGACTCAACCTCTTTGCTGCAGATCCACTCCGTCCCGAATGCTTATTCGCCGTGGGCGCGCGTTGAGCTCGTCTCTTCCCATGACGCTCCTGGGCGATGTGAGGATCCGCGCGGCTTTGAGCGGGATCTTCTTCGCGGAGGACGTCGGAGGCTTCTTCGCGCGGTTGATTGAAGTCGCCGGGGAGAGGTTTGGACGCTTTGGACATGTCGGACATGGTTGAGGTTGTGATATGTGATATGCGAGTTGGGATGTATTATAATGATATAGCTTGGGATTTTCTGAATTTTCCTATTCTCCCGTTGGGGAATGGGAATGGAATCATTGATTTTTTTGTATTGTATATTAGATGAGAAGAGAAAGAGGAAACTGTGATGGCAAACTCTATAGAGTTCGGTGAGCCTGTCTTGTCTTATATTAATATTTAACTTTTGCCCACACCCCCTTGACGTCAAAACGCCTCCCGAGCGCCATCATGATGCAAACGTCTCACATCAGCGTGGATTGAGCGAATAGAGGATAAGATCTGAATATAAACGGATCTTAGGCCGGAGAGTGAGATTCGGTGTATGTGTGTTTTTGGGATGGGCTTTTTTTCGCGTAGAGTTGTGGTTTCGGACAGGTGAGAGGCTTTGGAGCAGGTTCGTTCATGATGTTAGTGTTGTTGATTTGGTGGCGATGGATATGGGATTGGGTATGTAGAAATGAGGGTTGTTCTGATTTGAGATGAGGAGAAATTCTCGACTGGATCTGAGATGATCCGTTTAGGATATCAGATCAGTTGTCATCCATCTGGATGCTTTTCGTCCATCATTGGACGTTTCTAGTCTTGACAGAAGCAGTGAATAAGAGCTTCTCATGTGATTTCCTGCAAAACTTAAATGAGAGAATCCATCAGCTCCCAGGTACATCTTCCCTCAACAGTTGGAAGGTATTATGGTTCCTCTTGTCTTAACTGTGCAAGCAGGTCGATACATAGAGATTTCCTCGGAGTCCCACTTCCTGTCGTGTCAGTGGACGTCTAAAGAAGGCTCATGTGACAATCCATCTCACGATAGAAGGTCTGGCATCCATTCCTGGAGTCCTTCTGAATCTCAGCAGCATCTTCTTTTCCCGAGGCACTATGTTCCAACGTGTGTGATTGTCCTGGATCCCCGGAGAGCATGATGACGGCGTTCCGCGTACACAGTAGCAATGTATACCCAAAAGATTTCGGGTTCGTAAGCTTCAGCACGCGCCAGTCTTAGGCTGCATCTAAACAGACATGGCAATTTTGCAAAATATAACGAATGCGCATCCTACTCGACGGCACCATTGGTATGTATCGCGTTATCAACACGGGAGGAGAGCCTAAAGGTCTCATCGATCCCGATCCAGTGCATTGCGTCCAGCCTCAACAGACCCAAGTTCATCTGTTCGTGATACCTGCTCTGGAGGCGGAGGACCCTTCTCCATCTTTCCACCAGCCTACGAGCTTTGGTCGCTCGGGCTTCTGTCGGTGCTTGGATGAGCAGTAGTACGACGAAATTCGACATGACAGCAAAGCCGACTCGTGACCCTAGATAGTATGTTAATTGATACTTCTATGTATCCGAGTAGGTGCAATGGAATGCTTACAAGAATACCAAAATCCGCAGAAATCAGACGAGTTCAGATTCGTGACGAAGTCAATCACTACTTCTGCACATCTCTCGGCTGCATCGATGACTGCCTCTGCGCCAGCGCGAATGTCTGGATCGATTGCGAAATCTTCCGACGTTGCAGAGTTATCCAGCGCAACGCATTGAGGCCCTGCCGGCCCGCTCCTCGCCAACGGACGTAGCACAGCACGGTAGAGATACAGCTCCAAGGTCAAGTAGGCAAAATGGACTGGAGCCGTCAATCCCACCTCTTCAATAGAAGGTTCTGATTCGAATCTCTTGCGTAGCCGTAGGGATTCTGGTAGAGAAGCGTACCATCGACTCAGTCTTCCACGAAGAGGGCGAACCGTCTCCAGTGAAGCACGGATGTTGGTAGAGAGTTCTCCAATAGTACGCACGGTGCTGTGGCACTCAAGTCAGCTTGAGATGCTCAGGTATAACGTGAAATTCTGGAATGGACGGCTTACTAGAAAGATTTATAGACGTCTTCGGCAATCTGTGTTAGGCTGCAAAGAAGAAGGAACGGCAGCGCTTGCTGTATCTCGTCGCTCGACACATTCAAGATCGTGTCGAGATCAGACGGTAGACTATCCATCTCGAAGTCGTCATCTGTGAGCTCGGACACTTGCCAGTCTTCGCGATTGATAAACGAGGGACGTCCAGATGAAAGACTGCGCCATTTATCCTCTGAAAACGTTATCCACCATAACCTCCTTCGCAGCCGTTTCTCCCATGCTGGAATGCGCCAGTTCTGACAGTCCAGGTGTAGCCCTAAAGAGGTCGCGAGGCCAACTACACTTCCCATAAATGATGAATGGAAAGGTGTATCCGCAACGGCGCTTGAGGAACCGGAGCGAGGTTTGTGCTGGTAGAGAAGTGCTGCCTGAAGAACCGAAAGACGGGGGTTGTGCATGTGTATCTGAATATCGCGATAGGTGATCTTCCATATCTGGTCTGCTGGCGGCTTCTTGTAAACATTTGACACGCACAGGTAACTGTCGTAAGGCACAAATGGTATAGCAGAAGCATAAACCGCTGCTAGTAAATGCGTGGGAATTTTTTGAAGCTCAGACACCTCTGGCAGCAAGGATGGCATCATGACCCGTATCTGAGAACGTGATAAAACCGGAAACAAAGGAAATATATGTGTTAAAAATCTATAAAAACCATTAACAACTAGGCCATCAATCAGGAACTGGATAGCAAATTGGTATACTCACAGTTTGAACAATCTGCGGCCATCTTCCGCGGGAATAAGATTCTCCAATTCAGTCCTCAGATCGTGCTCTGAAGTAGAGGGAGCAATATCATTCTTGAATCCTTCTTTAAGGTCATTTGAAGCAATCATGAAATGCACAGGAGCCTGTTCTGGTTCGCGGATATTGGCCACATTCCGGAAATGCAGCTTGTAGAACCTGCGCAGACCATGTTCATCGAAACGGCAGTGTCGTAGTAGCCATGGATCCGACTCCGCTGATATTCCAAATAACTGTGCTGTAAAGTCTTGCATTTCATCAAGAGAGTGATTCGACGATCCATGGTCTTCGGTGTGCGCGTTCTCAGAAGAGACACCTTGGGGTGATGAATTCGAAATGATCGAGGAAGATGCGGGAGACAGATCCAATGGACCTCCAACATCTGCAGCATGCGCATCACTGCTGGATTGATTCTCCGTTGGAAACGACTCTCCCTGGTAAACCTGTGGCGATAATACATCTTCCATAGCATCTTCACCCGTTGGTAGCTCCGGCGTGAAGTCACTATAACGGTCCAGCGAACTGTCTGGAAACCCTTCAGATGCCGCTAGGGTATCCCAATTGAGCATCTCTCTCCCCAAGTCAAGCTCTTGTCTCTTCGTTTTATTTGACCGGGGCTCAACGGCCAGAACAAAAGTGCAGTCCACCCGCGCTGCTTTGCAACGTTCACACGGAGGCTCATGATCGATGCGACACCCCAGCTTGCGATGGCGACAGCGATCACACGGACGACGCCGTTTAGATCGATACGGACGCGGACTACCCGGCGTATATTGTGGAGGAGAATTTCTCGCCATCGAAGACAGACGTCGTCCTTGATGACTATGCTGTCGAATGTTGGGGGTGTCTTTCTACAATCCGTCAGCGCATCTATCGGGTGCAAAAGCACGGAGCATCCGTCGTTCTCTAAATCCTTAGTCTTTGGGTTGACTAATTTGCGCTAATAATAACTATAGTCATCTAGTTATATCGGGTTACTGAGTCAGGAAGCTGGGCCAATTCGAAGTTCTCCCATTATCTTCAATGCTGGCTGCTCCCCACTTTTGATCTCTTGACTGCGGGGTTCAACTCGACATGACAGAGTCCAGACAGAGATTTATTCTGCCTCCGAAAGAATCAGTTAATGGCAATATTATTGTTCAATGGAGTTCATTCTCACAGTGAGTATGGTGGAGCGTTCCTGTCATACATACGAAGTCTCAATCTGTCAACTTGAAGATCCCCCCTCCAACTGCACAGACTTCAATTTATCCCCACGTGCACTGACCATTGGCCTGGACATCTCAGACGGTCAGCTAGAGCTGTGCCAGGGCTCTTAAAGTTTATTGATATTCGTTTGTTTTCCTACGTGGTTAATAATAAATCAGTGCTTCGGAAAAGTAAACTTCGGGGAATCTTATCCGCAGCCAACGGGATGATAAGCACAACAAGATCGAGGCCGTCAATTGATTCATGTGGTATTTGAATTCGAAAACTGCTGACTCTACTGACTGTATTTGCTTCCAATCCCACGCTGCACTGCTGGCCGTGCAGCAATCCGATCGATCCACTTCAGAAGGTGGGGGAATTCCGACATTTCTTCCTTCGTGAAGCCGCTACGCTCCCAGTTCTTAACCCACGGCCATGTCTTGATGTCTGCCACACTGTACTTGCCCTTGCCCTTTCCAGCTAGATATTCTCGTGGCTCGCCCGTGAACTTGCCGGAGAGATGAATCTCGAGAACGCCGAACACGCGAAGAGTTTCGTTCCTGAATCGGGTGATTGCATCTAGACGCGTTCAGAGTTAGTTGGATGCCCATGAAATAATAGAGACGAGATGGAAGTGAACATACAGGGAATCTTCTCAGGCGCGACCTTAGTGAAATGGTTCACCTGGCCCTGGTAGGGAGCACCACCTCCATGCCAGAAGAACAACCACTGGATAGCTTCGCTGCGCTCCAGCTCATCACTGAATCCAAACGTGTGCTGCTTATCGTATGTATCGAGCAGATACAGCAATTGAGCCGATGTCTCCATCACGGGGAACGGCGGCGATCGCGTGTTGTCGACTAGAGTGGGGATGCGGCCATTGGGATTGAGACGGAGAAACCACTCCTTCTTCTGCTCGTTCGTCGAGATGTTGATCAGAGTCGTAGTCCATTCAGTACCGTAAACATCTGCCAATTCTTCCAGGATGATCTGTGTCGCCTGGCCATTGGGTGTGCTTTGTGTGATGAGGTGGAGTCCCTTGGCTTCCTTGACCTCCTTAGGGGTCTCGGCGATGTACAGTTTGTCGGCCATGGCGAATGTCACAATTGATATAATTGATGGATATAAAAACTAAGATGATCCGCTTCATTATGATCGAGCTGGGCGCACATTTCTTTTTTATATTCACAGTCAGGGAAGGGATGAATCGTCATCATTGCGGGGTTCAATTGCAGCATTCGAACCCCGCCACGGACAGATTTGGTTTATTACAAATCAACAAAGCGCTTTCGAGATGTATAACTAGTCACATAGTCACAAACATAGATGAGTCAGATAAGATTAGAAGACGGACTGGGATGGAGAAACCTGGCTTCACTTATATGAACCTTGGTTCCAACACTCTCCCACATATAAATCTCTGTGTCCTCTGATATTTTCTTTCTTCCTTTCATTGTCTGCCCTGCTTCTTCTTTCTGTGTTATTATCATTGCCACTGCTCTGCTTTTTCTCTTTTTTATTTTACTCTCAACTCACCAAACAATCACCATGTCACCCAAATGCCAACATGTTCTTTGCAGTCAGTGCAAGCTTATTGAAAGTTCTCTCACAGTCCAGCAGCTCTTCTATTGCATCAAGAAAGAGATTCTAGCCACCATTGGTCCTGGCTATCTTGAATACTCATGTATTCCTTCTGATACTGGCTATCAGGTAGCCAAGAGTCTTTTTTTTGACTCTCAAGTTGAACAACTCTCTGTTCAATTATCCTATGACTCAGTCATACATATTTTGTCCATAAAAATGCCCACAGAGTTTCACAATGCCCATGTATCTTGGGCTACTCATGAGTTTGGGCTTGGTTTTCCTAATGGCTTCCTCACTCTGAACAAGTCTGATGATATAGATTTCTCTTGTGATTCTAGTAAGTCTCTTTTTAAACATGATCTCATTTATACAACATATTAACCAAAGCCAACAGGCTTTGACAGTTTTCTCACACTCTATCAGAACACCTTTAAACAGCCAAATGACTATTTCAAACCCACTGGAGCAGCCATTCTGACTATCATTTTTGAAACAGAGTACTTGGAATCATATCAATATCTTTTAGCTGATCAAAATTTATGGTTCAATGGAACTACTGGGATCAATGTTGTTATCCTTCTAAAGTGGTCACTCATCAACAACAAAACTAGTGTGAAAGATTACATTGAAATTTGGCATAGAGGTATTTTGACTTGTCAGAAGTTTGTAAGTGTTAATTGCTCTAAGAATCTATTCTTCTCTTGCCTGTCCACAAACTCACTCATCTGATACAATTATAGGATATCTTCCCAGCCCCTCCATCAGGGACCCCATCACAGATGGTTACTCTCTACAGAAAAGATTTCTATCCACTGGATGCAGTGTCTGCTGGGAGAAATCCCAATGACATGTGGCTATGGAGCATGGATTGCCTCCAAAAAGTTGTCCAGGGCAATCAGAGACTGTGATTACATTCCCACATAAACATTTCAATATGGCCTTTGGGAAACATTATTCAGAGACCCTCCAGTGGATCCAGATTCAACACATCTCATATCATGTTCTTCTGCAGCCATTCTTCCCACTGAGTGGGTGTAAAACTGCTGCTGATAGACTTCTCCTCAGCCCCCTGAGTTTCAAACCACAGTCAACACACTTCAAGGGTTAATGTGATAATCGGCCATGAGCACGAATATCTACCAACTAGTACTTGCTGTCCTTGCGTGTGTGACCCAATCATTGATTAGAAATCTACGATAAATATTAGGAATTACGATGACCAAAGAACTGTCGTCGTTGTAGAAGAGCAAAAAAAAAAAAGAAATGGGCCTTCATGCTTCTATACATATTTCCAACTAGGCTTACATGCTCGTGATGAATCCCCTAGAAGACTAGCTCTGCGAATCTTAGCTTTTCGCTCTGCGCGTATTTGATCAAAGCTGCAGGAAGACGCGGAGTACTGGATATCGATACGGCTGGTGGTCGATGCCTTTCGGTAGCTGCAGTATTGCGCGCCCTAGCTTGCTGGAAGATAAACCATGTAAGGTCGCTGTTCCAGCTTTCCATAGCATTGATTGCACTTTCCACGCTTTGAAATTCGGTATCTTTTGCTTCTGTTTGCCGGTGTAATCGTGAATTGGTATAATAGTCTGGACCCCCGAAGGTCGAAATCCACGAACCCAGGAAATCGCATATTTCATCATTTACGGACAGTGGAAGACGAACGTGCGTAAGAAGGGTAATGAATAATGATCTGAGAGCCCGCCAGATCGTGTGATGTGGAGTAAATGAACGAGAACCTCCAGCCTCAGGCCCGCTTGAAAAGAAGCCAGAACTAAGGGCAAGGCCCAGCTCTTCTTGAGAGATTTTTGAGGAATCTGATTTATCTGCACCAGAAGGAAGTTTCCGCAGACGCTGAATGCGGCGCTCTTTTGCTCGTTCTGCGTCTATAAGGACCTTTTCCCATGCGCGAGTATAGAGTCGCTTCCAGCGCGGGAATTCATTCTCCACGCGGGATGCCATAAAGTCACCTGCACATTCGCACATTGTGTTGACAGCAGCACATGCGGAAGCGATTACGAATGTCTCTTCTTTGATATCGGCTTCAATGCCGGTATTTTCGGGTGCTTTTGTAATTGCCGTGGAGGTAGAGGCTGCTCTGCCCGACGTAGACAAAGCGTCTGTCATCAATGAGGCAGGCGCGGTAATCCTTGCAGATACTGAAGGCCAAAGGTCGTTGATAAGCGGTAGAAAACTGTTTTCATCGAGAGCAAGGATTGGAAGTGCCTGAGTGAGAATCGAAAGGAGAGAACGGCGAAGAAACGGAGATGGGGAAGAAAGATGTGGCGGGATCGACTTGACAATATGCAACAGAAGTGTGTGAGATTTGCTTAGCGGCTTCGGAGCATCTTCTGGTTCTCGCGGTGGCGGTAGTGGGCCGTCTGATTCCTCTGCTTCGAAGGAGTCGGGAAGAAGCTCTGGATCCTCCCGTGGCTGCTCGGGACCATCAAGTGCTGCTGTCCATGGCCGCTCTGGGTGCGACGGCATTTTCCCATCTTCATCCAAATCCATCTCTGAACAACGAGCTCGCTTGGCCCTGCGAGATGCCAAGTCCTCCGCCACTTTACATACAACAAGAGGCTCATACTGACGCTTCCGATGATTAATAGATTCTCCTTCTTTGCCGCTTGTGATGGATAGCAAAGCTGGTTTTTTCACGCCCTCTTCCACGATAGCTGACAAGGTCGAAAAGAGCAACTCGACTAGTCTTGGATACCCATGATACATATCCAGGATTCCAAAGATCGAATCAACCAGGTCGTCTAAGTAAGGGATCAAGTTGGCACCGCACAACTTTACCATCATGAGCAGCACTTGCGGAGGATAAGGTGATACATCAAATGTGTTGAGTTTCAGAGCAATGGAATTGACGAGGTAGTCAACATTTTCAATGAGCATAGTGCTCGTATCGGGATAGTTGCACGCTGTAGTAAGAATGTTGAGACATGCCATCGCGTGGTTCTGAAGACTCGTGTTGCCCGAAGCCAAGAATCTGAGGACTGGATATAGAGCATCTATTAGCTCAGGGCGGAAAGCCTCTCCGACTTGTTGCGCTTGTAGTGCAACCGCTTCCAAGGCGAGAGCTGAAACGCGCCAATCCTTAGAAGTCGTGATTGGGGCCTCGTTCAGGATGGGCAGAGCTTCATAATATAACTCTTCAATGAGACCAGACCGAGTGTAGGACAGTGACGTAGATCCTGCAAAATCTATTGACAGGAAATCTTCGAAGCCTATGGTACTTTGGGATGTGCTTCTCAGAAAATTTAAAGCGAGCCAAAATGGGGCTATGGCAGAGTCACCAGATGCATGATGTATTCGATTCATTATTGATCGTGTAATTGCACCTGCAGAATCTGTGATATTCAGGCCTGCGATCAGGGATTGTAATTCCTTCAGTGTGTGTTGCTGGCTGCGATGTTCGAGAAGCACCGGCGGAAAAGAAACGGACCCGGCGTTCTGACGAAGAACCTCGAGTTTGACCATGGAATTACCTGTAGAACTCACAGGTTGTGGAGCATTGTCTGTCGACTTTATAACTGCGGTAACGCTGTCGCACAGTCCTGAAGCTATACTATCATCCAGAATACCAGAACCGGACCGGATCTCAGAAAGGACATTGAATGTTGTCGAAATCTGTTTTAGAGCTCTTTGCTTGGCTGCTTCATCATTCCCCTGCATAGTCCTTGGGAAAGCTGTAATCCAGGCATGTAGCGAGTCTTTAAGAATATCCGCCACGTATTCGTAAGTGATCCCAATGTGTTTTAGAGCAGTAAACGCGTCATTGACCATGCGGTTCTTCTCGTCGCCAGCCAGGACGACAATTGTTTCCACCATCAAGGGTAAGGAATCTGGGAGAGACTGAGAACATCTCTCAATAACCATGAGACAAAGGTCTAGCAGCGCACTTTTGACTTCTGATCTCTCATGGCGTCTTATTTGTATAACATTTGCCAGTGCAATTTTTATTTGACCAGCTGTAGCTTTCAGCCACGATTCATCTAGCGCAATTCTGTCGTCCAATTTCGGCTTCTCACTCTGTTTGTTTGGATCAGGTATTGCAACATCGTCACGAAGCACTGCTTTTATAATCTCTGTTAATAGCTGCAGAGAACTCTGCAGTAAACGAAATGAACGGCGTGCTTGTGTAGTCGGCTTTATTATCTTTGTCAACGCAGATACCGTCCGCGGCATAATGCTGGCTAGCACGACTCGATCTGTGATGCGAGAACAGAGCGCCCGAAGGGCTGTTACCGCCGCCTCCTGAACTTCATTTGATCCACCGTCTGTAAGCCCTTCGAGAAGGATATATGCGGTCTGATCAATTACCGTAGCGGTTCCGACCTCATTAAAGATAGTCTGTTCCGCCACGGGCCCCTCCAGTACTGTAAAGAGAGCGGCCAGGCACTTGAACGCTGCGACGGCCAGTTCTTCGGAATCGGATTTTCCAACTCCACGATTCTTGTTCTGGTTTGGGGATCCGCCCACGAGTATAGTCATAAGAATAATGAGCTGCTTGCCCATCTCCGGGGACAGACGACGCCTCCATCCCTTCTCGACCAATATCCGCAAACAGTCCACTGCAATTTCAAGGCAACGTAGAGACACCCTTTGGGTTTCGTTGAAGACGTGTGAGAGAGGAAAGAATGCATATTCAGCCAACTTCTCGTCAAGGGCATCCTTAGTTCCAAGTTCTTTCAGCACCTTGTAGACGGCTTCGAGGGCATGGAGGACGTCATTCGTAGTTGCTTGATGGGCTCGAAATTTGAGACCGACGGCACTGAGTTCGACACAGGGTGGTCGTAACTTTGGGGAAGTTAGCCACAAACACATGTCCTAGCATAATAGCTACTTCTGTTCGCATTATTTTACCTTCTTGAACGCCTCCTGCTGTAAGTTCTGCATGATGCGGTCACCGAATCCGATATTTGGCGTCGTTGGGCTTGATGTACGAGCAGCGGATAATCCGCAAACTTCCACTCGCTATACCATCACATGGGCCTTTTATCCACGGCGGAAGATACCTATGGAAAAGGAAGACTGCTTACCAGCGCTCTTCGTTAAGATCTGATCTCAAATACGTCCAGCTCCAAGCAGTTCTAGCCCGCCTTGCCGCCCGCCTTTTCTGCCAGCAATTAAAGGCGGTGAATATGCCAACCTTAAGGCTGATTCTGTTTCAGTCTTCCATTTCATTGCTACTTCTTATGTCTATGTCAATATAAGTGATGGAATAGTATTCTGCAATTCATTACCAAATATATCTTCTCATGGTTTTGCTAAGTTCTCAATATAGATGTTCTGATTTCTTACGAAGATCCTTAACCGCGAGCCCGTTATCTTCTGTTCACGACCAGTGCTTGGCAAAAAACTCGAGCACTATCTTGTAGCCCCGACTGTATTCCTCCCTGACACGAGGATTGGACAGGTCGGCGCGGGCGGCCATCCAGCCGTGGACCTGGTCGGCAAAAGTCTCGACGTGATGTGGCACCTTTAGTTTGCTCTCAAACTCTTTCACTACATCTGCAGGTTCCTCCCCTGACGCCAACAAGATATATGGCACTGGGATCTTCTCCGCGCCGGAGGGGTCCAGCATGGCTGGATGGGGGGCTGCAGCGATCTTGAATGGGTTCGCGTCGCTGGATGTTACCAGCTCAACTACCTTGCCACCCCAACAATACTTCACGCAGTCTTATCAGTGGACCGGGGAAAAAGAGGGTTGTCTGTAGAGAACAGAACTGGCAAACTTACTCCAATTAGTCCCCAAGACTTTATCGATGGGTTCTCGGCCTGAAGAGCCTTAACATAATCCGGCAGCGCACTCGCGGTGTCCTGCGGCCCGTTCTTGCTGAACCATTCACCGAGATCCTTCTGCTTCTGCTCAGTGTCCGGCGGATACCTGTCAACGTGGTTATTGAATAGATATTCTCCTGTCCGAATATGATGAACGTACCACTCCGGCGGACACGGGTTGCCCTTGAACCAGTCCGGCATGAACACCTTGTACTTTTGGTGCTCGTCGCCAGTAGCCAGGATATCAGCACCCTGAAGCGTCTGGTCAAAGTACCCAAAGATGTCAAACACGCAGACAATACCCTTGGTGGCATCAGATGGACCGGTAACATCTGGATCAATGGCGGGTTAGATGAGATGAGAAAAATGTCTAGGAGAATGGACGGTGCCCACAAGTCTTCATGTCTCCTAGTTGCTGGTATGAGCCCTTCGGGACATATCCAGATGACACCACGGGAGGGATGTTGCAGCAGGCCTCACTGTGGCCGTGGGTTGCAGGCATAGTAGACATGGCGACAGTTTGGAGGCGGCCATGGACTGTAGATGGAAAGGACTCCGTCAAAGATTGTATCTTGCTCTGACTGGGTTTAGAGGTCAAGATGCTTCTAGACGACGGAGTAAGCGAAGTGGCAGGCGATCTTGTAGCTGTTGAGGCCTCTGGCGTTGATGCTCGAGCCGCTGTATGAAGCCGGCTTGTAGACAAGGACGAAGGTGGGACGACACGTCCTGGGAGGCGTAGGTGTGAAGGCATGAGAAATGCAGAAATCTCGTTGTCCCGTCACGGATTATATGAGGGATTCCGAGTGTTTTATATATTCGGATGAAGAAACTCGCAGGGTCTGGAGTGGGATTCGGAGAGTTTCTGAATCAGGAAGTCGACTAACTACGCGGAGATTAACTGTCAGAGGATTCGGGGTTTAGGTACCTAAATCAGAAAGCCATCGCCGAATTTCCGATCCATCAACACTGCAGACGAGTTGAGGTTGTGACTATGGGCTCTGTTTAAATACCTTCCTAGCAGTGAGGACGAGTTTTCACCCTTCACCTGCTGCGCTCATTCCACATTCTCCTCAGTGCAATTCAATTCACATTATCGTTTCCGCACAATTCATTTCTTTCGCCATGGCAGCGCCTTCACATTCTGCTACGGTTGCTGTGCCAGCTCCAAGCTACCTCTTCAGTGCAACAGTGAACCTTGGCAAGCCCCTGGACCCTATTCCGTTGCTCGAAGGAGGTATCCGCATTGTCGAGCCCATTGTCGGTGGCGTTATTTCCGGCCCGGCTTTCAATGCCACCATTGAAGGTGGACTCGCGGCCCCGATCGTGGTGAACAGTCATAATGGAATGAAAGCCCAAATGGCTTTTATTTATGCATACGGTCATGCGAACGACGGATCGCCGTTCTATATCGAAGAGTCAGGTATCGGGTCAGGTGCCACCCAAAATACCAGGCTGATCATACAAGTTGGTGGGAAATATCAAGATCTTCAGAGCGTTTACGTGCTGGGACAGCCAAGCGTCAACGAGGCGCGGACTGTGGCTTCTGTTGAGTGCTTCAGCGTACCTTTGCCTACCTGAAACGGGATAAAACGGTGTCAATACAAGGGATTGTTCAATGAGATTCCGCCTGTGCCACTTCTATATATATCGAGGAGAGCATTCCATTATTCTGAAACCTACAACAAACTACTAGTTCCGTCGGCTCATAACTATTGCTGTATTTACAAGCTTATATCTGCATGACATAACGAGCCAGCGGCAGAATTTGTCTAAGAATGTCCAATATAGCAATCCATACACATACTCAAGGAGATATCAAGTTTTTGTAACTTGGCGATCGTGGTCTGATATCCAGGGAGATTGTGCGGAGTGGGTGATTCTGCAATTACTGTTATATCCGAACTATATTGTGGTCTTCATCGGTGTCCAAGTAGTTATATACCATGATACTATCAGCTCTCCAGCTGACACAATAATAGTGAATCAATAATTGTCAACAACTACCCCTTCTATCTATGGTTTCTACTGATTGTATACAATCAGATGCAGATTGCACCACTCCATCCTCAATCCTCTTCACCGTTTACGTATTCTTGGCCAGCTCGGAAAGCACAGGCATATAAAGTAAGAGGTATCCATCTACTTCCACTTCAATTCCTGGTGACCACTACAGAAACTTCTTGTCTAGTCTTCTCAGTCTCTTATTCATACCAACCCGAGGCGGTATTGAGTCATGAGCCACACATAAGATACGACCGTCTTGAACAGCGCCCACCCTACTCCTAGCCTCATGAGACCGATCATCCGGTTCAGAAGGATAAACCGCTTGGCATACAAAGTTGCCTGCTGATCCCGCTCCTCCTGGCTGATCTCCCCGCGCCAGACTCGGTCCATCTGGATGCAATGTCGCGCCGCTTGCTCTGAAGCCATGCCCAGATGCGACCGGAACCTGGTAAAAGCATCGCCCACGAGCACAACGCGGCCGTCATAAAAGCTGGCCGTGGAACATTGGGCCTCCCCCACCTTGGTTACAAACGGCCGCGGCGTCTTCGTGAGCATGTCGGCCAGGGGCGCGGTCATCTGTGGCAGGAAGCGCGCCAGCTGCTTCGCCCACACCTCTGGGTTCAGGAGTCCCTGCGCGACGGTGTATGGGTGGACTTTGCCATGGATATCGGTGAAGACACTGGCCATCTCGGGGGAGCCTTCAGGCATAGGAAAGTACCAGACCCAGTTAATGAGACGCTTGCCAGGCTCGACATATCCGCTCTCCGTGGGGATAATGTAGCTAACGTTCCCCTCGGTCAGCGTTTCCATTCTCCTTTCTGTTTTTTCTGTCGCTCACCTGATGAAATATGACCCCTTCAAAAATGAGAAATTGAGCCGGTTAGAGAAATACTTCACCGTCTGTGGGGACAATAGGTGCTCCGGTACTGTACCGCGCCATGCAATGTAGCCAGCATAGTCCTGGCGCGCTGGCGCACGTAAGACCTTCCGGAGGCTCGAATGCACGCCGTCCGCTATCACCACCATGTCTGCGCGGATCTTGTCTTTCTCGCCGTTCGTCACGTCGATAAATTTGCACGACCATCTGCCCCGTAGCTGGATCATGGCTGATCCCCGTCGCGCTTCCCCGGCCAATACGCCACCTGGCCATCCCCTTCCTTCGGTGCCGGTGGGTTGGGAACTGCCTCCGATGGCATGCCGTCGAAGTTAGCCCGCAGAATCTGGTAATACCTATTGAATGGGAAAAAAGAGCAAGAGAACTTAGAACGACATAGAATAATTACCTACCTAAGTCACAGCTACCGTCATGTCAAGATTGTTTTATTTTTATGTGCAGATAATATCTTTCTTTCTCCGAAGGACTAGGCTGGTTTGGATTGTTGTACCAATCCTGCATTGAATGGCTGCCGATTCTGATCTTTGAGTTCTTACAAGATTCCTACCATTAACTATCCTATATCCTTCGGTCCGATCAGGCTCAGTCAATGGGCTTGTCAGCCGGAGTAAAGCCCAAATCGGATCGTCACCGAAGCCGAAGTTTTTCTCCAAGAAAGGACTGTTTTCTCCGATTGTAGTCTTACGGCAGAATTAATCGGATTTGGTTCAACAAACTCTTTTATCTCTTTGAGCGGGTGGTAGTAGTAAAGTAGGCAACCTCGCCCTACCTTGTGATGCGTTTAGTGATGATATTCATATCTCTCTCTCTCTTTTTTTTTCTCTCTAATCGACCGTATCAATCACGAACACCGGGAGTGAACTAGATGAGAGAGACATCTTAGCAGATCATATCTTCCCAATGTTCAACAGATATATATTCTATAGGTTCTATCATCAGGTCGATAGGTTCACTATATCTAAAATGCCCAAATAAAATGTTTATATAAATTGCTCTCTAGAGCAAGTGATCCCAACTTGTGTTCGCACAACTCCGCTATATTCCCAACAACCCTTTTAACAGCTCGTCGACCTCCTCAACTTTCGCCCGCAGCTCCCTCGTTTGTCCCCTGACCGACTTGTACAAGGACCCATTCGTAAGGCCAGCCATGAGGCCCTCCTCAAAAAGCATCGTCCTCTCTTCTCCACCGCCGCTAGGACTTGCCATTGTTTCCCCGGACCAGGAGCTATCGACTGTTCTGACATCGGACGGCAGACCCAACACACTCTCCGCGCCTGCTAGCGAGCTCAGCAGCATTGATACTGCCTTCTTCGCACGAGTGGCAGGTTCCCGGTCCGCACACAGGCAGATCGGTCGCAGCTGGCCGAGACGGAGTCCACGGTAGGCATGAGATCCGTGAGGAACGAAGACGACAGTCTGTGGGTTTCGTGGCTGGTGTGCGCATGCGGTAGCTGCACGAGATGCCCGTGCAGGTGTTCGAAGACGATCGAATAAATGCGCGTCAGGGTCATGTAGCAAGAAAGGATGAGCAGCTTGGTGGGCATGTCTAGGTGGAACGAGGGCTCAATGGCAGGAAGGTGACAACAGTCGGAAAGAATGGAGTATAGGCGTTGAGATAGGAAGAGTGCATCACCAATCGGGTAATTGTCGAGTTCATTGCTAGATAGTATGCACAGTTGATGCTCGTAGTGGGACATCTGGGTTACGAGGGAAGCCAGGTCGACCAGCGGTCCTGGCCTCCCCGTGGCCATCATGATGTCCAGGTCCATCCCCAGGTCAAAATCGGTAGGAGAAAGCAATGAATCCGAGACATCCAGATACGCACTAATATCCACAGAGCAGCTGTTCTCTATGCTGGCTGTTAGGGTATCTACCGTCTCGGAAGCACTGGATTCACCCGCAGGAGATGGGATCACCTCTCCGAAAAGAAGCTCTGGAGTCTGCTGAAGAGCTGTGACCTGAGATAATTGGTCTAATACTGCGCCATCCTCTTCCCACATGTCTGGTACGGTCTCTCCCAGTGCGGCGTTGGGTGTGACTTGCTTGTCACCGAGCTCACCGTCAGTCCCCGGTGCGCCCACGGCGTGAGGTCCATTCATCTGGGAGAAACTTGATAAAGCAAAGGCACCCATTCCCGGAAATGAAGATGTCGAACGCTCATTCTCCTTGCCTGTTGGAGTCACTGTCACACTGTCGCCGGCCACCTTTGCGCAGCGTCCCGTCCGTTGTCGCCGGCTAAACACACACGATTTTGCACTTTTTGCCCTCAAGCATCGCTGGCAAGGGGCAGTAGTATCAGTTTCAGAAGACGGAACACATCGCAATTTCTGGGCCCGGCAACGGTCGCACGACGCACGGAGCGGAGTGACCGTTGTGGTCACGGTAGAGCTGATCATGACTGCAACAGCGTCAGGGGGGTTATTGAAGAATTGGCGAAGCCGTCGTGTTCGCACCAGGGCTATGAAATGCGGAGCTATAAGACACAGAGACAAGCTACCAAGCTACAGACTCGTCTTGATGACGACGGATACGGTAAGTAGTTTGTAGCTTGTAGTTGTAGTTCCTGCTTGGAGGTCAATCAGGACTATAAACTCTATCGCGGGAGACCGATTGATTCGATTTCCTCTGTATGTCATACGGAGGAGGAGAAGTGTTTATACCGAATTGCATCTCAGAGCATTGAGCTCACTGGTTCAATTGAAAGGTGCGAATCTGAATACTATGTGGTTCTTCACGTATGCGAGTCATGCACAGATAGCTTCTTGTTGACCTTCACTTGTTAGGGGCGTCTTTGACCTTGAATTAGAATTCTTCGCATTGAACGCAAGCCATGAGTGTACCATGTTCACCCTACAATACCACCACTTTGATCCTTTGATCTAGGGTATTGTCGAATTATCTTTTAGAATCGCGGCACAGACATACCTTACCTCTCATCTCCCGCAGATAAACATGCTAGGCCACGCCAATCGGCCCCCAAATCATGGCTGCAAAGAAGTGAATGAATTAGAGACACGGAGTAGATTGATATGATGCGCATTGCCCCTCTAGAACTCATGTTGAACTTCCGAGGTTCAAAGGACCTGCCTTTGTTGGGATAGAAGAATGCCGCGAAGGAATCTGCAGGGCGCATCTTTTATGCAACTCTTACCTGAATCGGAGTAACGTGGTGTGCCAGTTTTGATAATGGCAATTCGAAGTCTACACGCACTAGAAGAATATAGTCTTCATTCTGTCGGGTAAGACGCGGGTTACAAACTCTTCACATACAATTATTGTGTTTGAGAGAGCGGTTAGGTACATTCGCGCCCTTAGAGAGTTTAAAAGTTACACTGGACGAAAAAAACAAGGAGAAAGAATGGAGATTATTCATTATCTATGTTTGATTCTATCCACACAGCCCGACATCTTGTTGAAATCGCTTCGAGCATTTTCCGAGGAGGTAACATGTAATACCACATCGTGGGGCTGATAAGATTGATCTGCTACAGCATAGACCTCCCCCAATCGACCGTTTTAGATCTGGACCCCAGTCTTAGCGCGAAGCCTCTCTCCGTACCGGTAGAATAGCACTGGCGCTGGAACAAAGACTAGTGCAAGGAAACCTAACAGCGTATTTCCCCAGCCGTAACCCAGTCTCTGGTACATGGGAGGCCCCGCCAATGGTAGGAAGGTGCTGGAAATATACCGCAGGAGGTTATTGGCACCCAAGGCGGACGCAGCCCCTGCAGAACCAAAGACATCGACGAGATAGAGCTGCGCGGGCATAATAACGAAAAAGGCCCCAAAACCGATAAAGACAGTACCGATGATGGGCACAATCCAATATACCTGGTATTTGGCTGTCCAGCCATAAAAGAATAGGCCTAGCCCAACGCAAGGACTGAATATAATCATCAATAACAAGCGATATTCCGGCCGGGGTTGTTGCACCCCATCGGCCTTCATCCGCGCCGCCTGGACGCGGCCATTGATGAGAGTAAATAACAACATACTGGCCACTAGGGCGACCCCCAGACCCAGGTATACGAGTCCTGTGAGGGACGGGCGGAAATTATACTGGCCTTCGAATACATCCGTGAAGGTGGTGAACAGCAGGTACATCACTCCGAAGACCAGAGCCACGTAGAGGGATATGACTAGAAGGATAGGTGAACGAACTAGGAGCATTACCGGGCGGACGAGCACCTGAACAAGCACCTGGCTGGGCTTGAGGGGCTTCGAGAGCTTAGATCGGAACGCCGGATTGCCTGTGGTAGCGCGCAAACGGGCGGCTTTCCGCTCCAAAAGCACCTTGGGGTACGTTTCACGCATCACGACCAAGGCGACTAGACCAAAGGCACCACCGAGAATGACCAATAACCAAAAGGTCCATCGCCAGCCTTTTCCAGCGGCGACGAAGCCGCCGATGACAGGCCCCAATACCGGGCCAGCCAACGGACCCAGGCTGAACAAGGCCATCGCCAGTGCCCGTTGCTCAGGTACGGTGACGTCGGCAATGGTCCCTCCACCCAGCGCCATCGGGGTACCACCCGCGGCACCTGAAATGAACCGAAAGACCATGAACTGGGCGATGGTCTGACTCGTTGCATTCCCGATCAGGAAGGCTACAAAGACAAGATTGGCCAGATGGTAAACCGGCAGGCGACCGTACACCTCACTGAGTGGAGATGTGAACATAGGGCCGATGGCGATGCCCAGGACATAGAGGGTGACCGCGAGGGTGCTGACTACCGTCGACCGGACATGAAAGTCAGCCACGACGCCATCAATACCGGGGGCACACATGGTAGGGGCCATATTCCTGAGGTTTCAATCCTTAGTTAGTGCATTTTTCTTGTGTTTGGAGATCATAGAACCCTTACGTGATCAACGCCAGGACTGAAACGAGAACAACGTGTGCCCATCGCTTCACACTCGGCCAATTGCGCGGGTTGCTTGCATCGTCCGGCCCGTCCCAGTCGACGACGGTTTCGTCCACCTGCTTGCTGTCCTCCACTGGGGTCTCGACCTCGGACATGATTTTGGCGATGCGATTGTGTCAAGGGTTTCGATCTGTAAGTAACCGTGTGGAATCGCGAGACTTCTGCATGATAGAAAAACGGCCCCCAGACCATCACCAAGCTTAAGAATACGACCTTCAACGGAGATACCGAACCGGACGTATCGATATTGCCTGGTCATCGATTCCATCCCTCTAGATGTCCGCGGGTATACTTCCCCATGAGGAGCAACCATCTCGTCCGAGCGCTTGTCCCGATCTACTCCGTAGTACTGTAAATAGAGATAGAGTTTGTTATTCCCGTGGAGCTTCGGGCGGCGATCTCTTCGTGGGGCCGCGGAGGGTCGGAGATATCTTATCAGACATAGTTAGTGCTGCACTAAGTAGTTAGTGTAGAGTGTGTTGAGTTACTATTATTTAGTGTCGACTCTAAAGTCCACATGGCCACCACATCTTCTCTCAACAACGGTTCAATGTGCAAATGGAATAATAAGCATCCTAAGTCATCTTAGAAACGCTAGTGACGGCCCCTAACTGCCAGCTCCCAGCTCCGAAGGAAGAACCCTGATGTATCTTGTTAGCACGCGATGTTAATGGCGAGGAAGTGGCAGCATACGGCGTATTTACCCATCATCCAGAGTCGAGTTCCGGTTAGTTTTGAATCCTTAGAGCTAGTCACCTCGTAGATTCAATGTTTGTGCAAAAAGCCAAGGATGGCATTGGTCACATTCGATAGAATAGTTATAGAGTGGATAATAGAATAGGTAGGGACTTGTTGTGTGTTCGGTTTTCGCTGGAGGACATCATGTGACCGTTATCGGTCTCCAAGTTTCACGCGGCTGAGAATTAATGAATAACTTCCATCTAACTGACGACTACCACAATCTGCTGTCCTTGCTCCCCATGCCGCGTGGAAGGGTCATTGATAATTATTATCCTGTTCAAACGGATTTCCAAGCTTCCTCCCGTCAGCATCTTCTCTTGCGCATGATGGAGCCATGTCCACCAGCGGGACTGGAATGCCTTTCATGACGAGATCTCCATCGACGGCTCATCCAACACCACCCTTGACTGAATCATCATTGAGGGAGCCCCAAGAAGCTGATCGGACTTCGGCCCCCCGCCCTAAAGTCAGTCGACGCCGAGAGAAGCCCCAACTCTCTTGTAATGCCTGCCGACGTCGCAAGTGAGGATGTTTCCGGGCGCCTTAGGAGGTCAACGATGCTAACGTGCTAGGAAGGTTACGATGTGACCGCCAGCAGCCATGTTCGAGCTGTGCGTCCCGCGGCCAGAGTTGCACCTACGCGGACAACCCTGCCGGCCCGTGGCCGCTGAGACCGCCACCCGTTGCCGTGCACGATAGGCTTGTGCAACTCGAGCGTCTAGTGATGTCTCTGATGTCAGATTCAGTCAATACGGTTGACTTATCCAAGCAGGGTGGACTCTCCACGGAGAGGGGGAGTTCTGGGTCCGATATGGATGTCGTGCCTGGGGGCTCGTCGATAGATGGGAGCTTCGAATGCGGGAGTATGCGAGTTAGTACCTCAGAACTTCGCTATATAGGTGGTGATCATTGGGCGGCCATTCTGGATAGCATTGCCGACTTGAAGGACCACTTCGACCGGGACGAACAGCTCCGGCTGGCCAGCAGCCCGGATCCAATCCAGGAGAACGACGGGGACTCTCGAGCAGGACTGCGGCGTCGCCATGCGTTGCTTCTGTATGGATGTCGCCAGCCAGGGTCGCGAACGGATATCCTTTCAGCGTTGCCGCCCAAGGCCGCCGTCGACCGCTATATTTCACGCTATTTCAATAGGTTGGACCTAGTCTCTTCAGGTTCGGTTCTGCCCGTGTTACCTTCTACCGCAGCAATGACAGCTAACCTGGCCGGATACGACAGCAGCTGTCCATGGCCCAAGCTTTATTCGGCAGGCAAGTAGTGTGTGATCTTCTGTACGTGAACTGGGGCAGTGTTGACGGGTAATAGTACGAATCCTTTTGGATTAATCCATCCAGTGTCCCAGTCGCCTGGGTCGGCCTGCTTTTCAGCATGATCTGCCTTGCCGAGCTGGCCTCGGACGCATCCGAGTCCTTGCCCGGCACCGAGTCGGAGCAGAGGTCACTTCAGATTGATCTGTACCGCGAAATGACCGTACAATGTCTCCTCGCCGCCGAATACACCAGATCCGGCCCATATGTGTTGGAGACAATAATACACTACGTCTACATTGAGTTCTGCCTGCATTCCGACGCGGATAAGGACCTATGGTTTCTACTGGCACTCGAGGTTAACCTTGCCATGCGTATGGGTTATCACCGTGATCCCAGTCACTTTTCCGGCATTTCGCCCTTACAAGGTGAGATGCGGCGCCGGCTGTGGGCAACCGTGCTGATGAGCGATATCCTCATTTCGGGTCAGATGGGCATGCCCCGTATGATCTCAGACCGGCAGTACGATACGGCGGAGCCACGGAATCTAAACGACATCGACCTAGACGAGGATACCATTGAGCTGCCCCCGCCGCGGCCTGAGACCGAACACACAACCACCCTAGGTGTCATCGCGCGGAGACGTATGTTAGTAGCTCTGGGTATTGTGTCAGATCTGACTACTGCAGTCCAGCCGTATAACTATGCGGATGTAATGCGAGTTGATGGTATCTTGCGGGATGCCGCGGCTAGCATTCCCCCGCCGTTGAAAATGAAGCCGATGGCGGCGAGCGTTACCGACTCTCCCCAGGTTATTATGGCGCGGCTATTTATCGCCCACATGCTCTACAAGGGTCAAATTATCCTTCATCGGCGATTCCTCTTTCTGAAACCGCCTGCCGCGGACGAAAATAGTTTCGCCTACTCCCGTAACGTCTGCCTGGATGCCTGCTTTGGCACATTGCAGATCCAGCATCTCCTCGATGAGGAGACATGTCCTGGGGGACAACTCCATATGATGCGCTGGCGCGTCACCTCCATTATGAATCATCTGTTCCTTACCGTCACTATGATTCTATGCTCACTGCTGCATCGTGAGCAGACGCTAGATCAAGTCGAAGAGATTCGGGCTGCACTACGTACCGCCAGGACGATCTGGATGCGACGTAGTTCCATCTCTCGTGAGGCGAAAATGGCGGCAGAGACGGTCAGTATCGTACTTGCAAGGACGAGAGGGGCCTATAGAGATAGGAGCGATCTGGATGACGGACCGGCCGGCGCCGTAATGGCAGGGCCATGTATAGTCACAGATCTCTCTTCTGCAGTAAATGACAGTAGCTCTGGTGTGGGTTCAGATGTGCAGAAAGTGTTTCCGGACATGATCAGTCTCTGGGAGTGTGAGTCTGGAATGCCCAAATTTCAAATACGATGTAGCTGACGATGTTATAGCCGATCCTTACACTATGCCAGGTCTCTTGGGAACATTCACGCCTCCTGGCCAACAAAGCCAGAATTTCCCCATCGATGTTCAGAATATGAGGGATAGAAATGCAGAATTGGATGACTGGGCACCAATGAATTGGTCCGGGGTCGATTGGTAATACTCTTTGCAAGATGAATCGCTAGTTCCGTTCTCCAAAGGACTCAGAGGTCCAATGATTCATGCTGCCTGCTAAAAGTTGTGCACGAAGGTACCTACAATGGAGGGCGAAAGATGAGCTCAGACTGGTGGTCATTCACATTTGTGATGGTCCTCGTAATCAAACGGGGTTCAGCGCAATCACAGAATCTACACTTTGTGGCCCAGTACCGTATAATAATGGGGACGAAATCTCCTTGCATACGGAGTCTGTTACTGCTATTCCGCTAAATTTGATTGAGATCTTTCAAATTGTGGCGTCCACGATGAATCTTAAGAGGATTTATGTGCGTTCAATGTTGTTCTACCCTGTCTGATCATGTATCAGACCCTCCCGTCCATAATAATAACGATTTCTTCCTCCCCCATTTCTTCGGGGCCCTTGGCAGTCCAGTCCGGCCGACCAATATCAGCAATTAAATGTCTCTCTGGGATCTCTCCGAATATTCCGTTTCTGGGGGCATTTCTCCGACCCCCCTTCCAGTCTCCGACCGTTCGGCGCTTTGTATCGTCTCATCCAATCCAAATCCTCATGTGCTCTCCGAATGCCATGCATGGCCAGTCTCCAAGTCCTCCATCTAGTCTACGCTTCTTCGGTGCCATACAACCCTTCTCTAACCTGAGATGTCCTTTCCGAATGGCAGCTGATATTTTGTTGATGCCTGTTATCTTTCTATAGCCGACCACGTGGCAATCATATATATTCCACACCAATAGCTTCGTGATGATCTAGTTTCGTCCAGCTTCATCCGCTCGTCAGAACTGTGTCTCCAAATCTCCACTCGGTCGTCAGCACGCTGTGCCCCTTTGTGGCTTCTGGGGCTCTCGACTTTATCTTATCACAGTACCGCAGCTTGGTCTGAACTTATCATTTTAACTTCCACACGAGGATCAATATCGAGATCTTCTGACAGATCCTTTTCTATTTCCTCACTGCCTCCCAACATTGACCCCGTTTAGAGAGCTCCAGGAGAAGTTCCAACACCATGGTTGAACCTATCGCGATTATCGGATCAGGCTGCCGCTTCCCCGGAGGCGCTGACACTCCCTCTAAACTCTGGTCCCTCATCCACGATCCCCCAAACCTGAGCAGTAAACCGCCAGCCTCCCGGTTCAATGTCGACACCTTCTACCATCAGGTGGGCACTCATCATGGTACCACCAATGCCACCCAATCCTACTGGCTTGAAGAGTCCGATCGGACCAACGTGACGCGGTTTGATACCGGCTTCTTCAATATCCAGCCCAGCGAGGCTGACGCTATGGATCCGCAACAGCGCCTCTTGATGGAGGTTGTTTATGACGCCCTCTGCGCAGCTGGTCAGCCAATGGAGAAGTTGCGTGGCTCCGACACGGCCATCTATGTCGGGTTGATGTCTGACGACTGGAGTACCATGTTAACCAGGGACTGGGAAACCTTGCCGCGCTATACCGCGACGGGGCTAGAGAGAGGTATTGTAGCCAACCGGGTATCCTACTTCTTTGACTGGCATGGTCCCAGTATGACCATCGACACGGCGTGCTCGAGCAGCCTGGTTGCACTCGACCTCGCTCTGCAGGCTCTCCGCAGTGGGAGGTCGAAGGTGGCCGTCGCAGCGGGAACAAATCTGATATTGAGTCCCGGTACGTGCATCCAGTTGCTATTCCTGTGTTTATCCGTCATTTTATATACCTCCTTTACATGACCAACTTCCATCAAATACTGAGGATAAACTCCTGCTGACTGGTGACTTGACAGCCATGTACATCTCTGAGAGCAACCTCGGTATGCTTTCCCCTAGTGGCCATTGTGCCATGTGGGACACCGCTGCCGACGGATACGCGCGTGGTGAAGGCGTCGCCACAGTCTTTCTCAAGACTCTGTCACAAGCTCTGGCTGATAATGACCCAATTGAATGCATTATCCGCGAGACTGCCGTTAACCAAGATGGGAGGACCCCTGGCCTGACAATGCCTAGCAACCTGGCGCAGACTGCTCTGATTCAGGAGTGCTACGCTCGCGCTGGGCTGGACCCTAACAACAACCCACAGGATCGTCCTCAGTTCTTCCATGCACATGGTACTGGGACGCAGGCGGGGGATCCGCAGGAGGCAGAGGCCATCTCTCATGCCCTGTTCCCTGCTGGCTCTCGCGCTGCAAAGGAGGCAGACAATCTGCTCGTCGGATCCATCAAGACAGTCATTGGTCATACCGAAGGAACGGCAGGGTTGGTGAGTGTTATTGGCACATCCCTCGCTCTCCAGCATGCAATCATCCCACCCAATCTGCATTTTCAGAACTTGAGCCCTAAGGTGGCTCCATTCTTCGAGCACCTGGATATTCCGACCGCTCCAATCCCGTGGCCAGCTGCTTCTGGCCAGGTACGAAGGGCGAGTGTGAATAGGTATCACTTTCATCTCTGAATCCTCCTCCCTGACAAACCCTGTGCACCCCCATACTCTATGTATTCCTGGTGGTGCGTTGGGATTCTGCGAGAGAGCTCCATGTTTACTTGTTCCCCCACTGACCACACGACATTATAACTTTCATCAGTGAAATTATACTGACTATAGTCTTCTCTATCGCAGTTTCGGCTTTGGCGGCACCGATGCGCACTGTATTCTAGAGGAGTACATCCCAAATAGTAAAGAAAATACTCCTCGCTTGCTTTTCACCCCCCTTGTCTTCTCGGCCGCCTCTGAGAAGACACTTCGAACTATGTTGTCCGAACATCTCATCTATCTAAAGGAAAATCATACTCTTGACCTGGCCGACTTTGCCTATACCCTGCAGCACAGACGTTCCACTCTTCCCTACCGCAAGGCCATCCGGTACAATACAGCACGGCGAAGGGATGTACAAATCCTTTTGATGCAGGATTATTAGTTTCTAAAATGTGGTCACGGAAGCCACCTTTATACACCAGACCGTCAAAGTCCTGAAATATCACGCTTGAATCTACGTTCTGTATCGTCCCTCCATTAACCAGAATCTTTTCTGATGTATTTCACCGAATGTTGCTTTTCTGATAACCTCCGAAATGCCATTTAGTTAGTGCTGCAGGGGTGCTGTCCAATAAAAAAAAACTTGTCAGTTCGGAATAAACCCGTTTTAGTAAATAGATGACATTGTCAACTCCGAAGTATAACAACAACTCTCCATCAGCTATAGTTCCCACACAGAGATTCATGATACCCTCCCACTAATGTCCTCGTCGTCATCAACATAACTACCAAGTACTTGTTAACAACGGTTCTATCCTTTTGGCTGGAAGCAACTACAACTCGCTGTCCACTTGATCTCATTTTTATCGGGTGGGAAACATTTTAAAGGTGCATAGCTTTTCCCTTCGCCCTCTTGCCTTCAAGTCAAAGCTCACAGACTTGTAATACACAAAGGATCTCTTATCCATTCCAAAGTCATGAAGCAAGTCTTGCTTTCTCTCTTCGCCTATATAACTGGCTGGCTGGGATTTCAGGAAATCTGGGACACCAGTGAGCAAGTGGTAGTACCGAATTGGTGTCAGAACTCACCTTCCTCCCGACACTGTTGGGGCCGTTATGACATCGACACGAATTACTATACCACGGTTCCTGACACTGGAAGTACGGTCGAGGTCTGGCTCTCCGTTGAGGAAAGCATCTGCAATCAAGATGGATACAAACGCCCATGCATGACGTTCAATGGTACTATGCCGGGTCCAGCGATCATTGCAGACTGGGGCGACGAGCTTATAGTCCATGTTTCCAATAACTTGCCGTCAAACGGCACTACGATCCATTGGCATGGCGCTCGTCTACACAATAGTGTCGAGCATGACGGGGTTCCTGGTGTCACGCAATGCCCGATCCCTCCGGGAGAAACCTTCACGTATAAGTTCAGAGTAACTCAGTACGGCACGAGCTGGTACCATAGTCACTTCTCCCTACAGTATAGCGAGGGTCTCTTCGGTCCTCTGGTCTTCAACGGTCCAGCCACATCAAACTATGATGAGGATATGGGCGCACTTTTCCTCCAGGACTGGTCACATACCCCGATCTTTACCGACTGGAGTTACAAGGAAAAATTAGGCATCACTAAGTCGTTGGACAATCTTCTGATCAATGGCACTAACACCTTCGACTGCTCCGCGGTCTCGGACTCGAACTGCATAGGTGACGGCCAGAAGTTCCAGGCAGTGTTCCAGCCGGGCAAGAAATATCGTCTCCGCCTGATCAACGTCGCTGTCGATGGCCAATTCCAGTTCAGCATTGATGGTCACCGGCTCAAGGTGATCGCCAACGACTTCGTCCCTATTGAGCCGTACGAAACAGACAGTGTCATCGTCAACGTGGGCCAGAGATACGATGTCATTGTCGAAGCGAATACCTCGCCGGGAGACTACTGGCTTCGCGGAGGATGGGTGGCGGCCTGTCAAGGTGTTGCAAACGACCATCCGGATATGATGACAGGCATCATTCGATATAATGCCTCCAGCACCAGCAACCCAACGAGCACAAGCACTGTCAAGGCCCCCACCACCTGCTTTGATGAGATCCCGGCAAACCTGGTCCCTCGCGTGAAGCTCGACGTGACAAACATCACCGGCATGACCGTCGAGGACCTCAACGTCCGACTAACCGGTGCGGCATTGTTCCAGTGGACTATCAATAGTAGCACTTTGTTCTTGGACTGGAGCAACCCAACCCTCAAGCAGATCTCGAACAATGTGTCAGTCTTCCCTACCACCTACAACGTCGTAGAAATTGATGTAAGCATGTCGAAATCTCTTGAGAGCACCTCCAATCGTGGTTACTGACTTCTCCTGTGGTAGAAGAAGTCTTCAGAGACCAACGAGTGGGTTGTTTTAGTGATTGAGAATACGGCTGCAGGGTTCTTTTCAGGGTTGGTTGGTCCTGTCATTTTCCAGTTTGATTTGATGTATGGAGCTAACACATTTTGGTAGCATCGCACATCCGATCCACCAACACGGCCACGATTTCTGGATATTGGCGCAAAAAAGCACCCGGTGGGATGGAACGACCAATTCATTCGAGACAGAAAACCCACCGCGACGTGATACCGCCATGCTGCCGGCAAAAGGCTACCTCGCCATCGCTTTCCAGCTCGACAACCCCGGCGCATGGCTCGTTCATTGCCATATCGCGTGGCACTCCAGCCAAGGTCTCGCTCTCGAGTTCGTTGAAAGCAAGAACACCATCGCGTTGAACACTGTGAGCCAGAAGACCTTGGACGACACCTGCTCGTCGTGGTCGGACTGGTGGCAGGGTGCGCCGTGGCCGCAGGAAGATTCGGGGGTTTGAGGCAACATCAATTTGATTTCACAAAACTTTGCTTCTCTGCCCATTCTATCTTTAAACACCTTCAAACCACTTGTGTGCTAATGCCTCACGGGCCGTGATCCTCCTTTCCGGATCGAAATTCGTCATGGCACAAATAAGACTTTTGAAATCATCATCAACACCCTTCCAAAGGGAAAATGGTTTGCGTGGGTTGTCTTTGTTGAAACCATCCCGAAGTACTTCAATAACGCGAACCCAGGGATTATCGCCAAGAAATTTCAAGAACCCATTCAGTCCATCTTCATCTGCAAAGTAAGAGATTTGGCGTTCAATTACAATAGCCAAGGGGTCCACACCCTCTTCCAACTCCTCTTCCCCAACGGCAAAGATGACACGTTCATGCATCGCGTAAATGCACTATATGAATAGTGAATAAGCCCCTAGAATCCAAGAATTGGAGTAGAGACAATAAACTTACAACAAGAGCAAAAGAGAAAATATCAGATGGTTTATTCACAGGCCCTTCTGCATGGGCTTCAGGACTCCTCCACATCCAGTTGCCTGCCTGTTTTCCAATCATATATGATCCAGGAGGAATATATGCAGCATCTTCAAGATCCCCAAGTTGGACATGCTCAATAATGATTCCATCCTGGTCACATTTCCAGTTGATAAAAACATTGTCCGCCTTGATGTCTATCTGAAATCAGTCCTCACTTATAGACTATAGTCCTGCAAAAGGTGTAGCTTACCTGTATGGACAATATCTTGGTCATGGAGTTCTGCAATTCCACAAAGAGTATCTTTGAGAATCCTTTTTTTAACCTCAAGTGGCAAGTCCTTCTGAGTAAGGTGTAGAAGATGATCTGCGAAGTACTCAAAGACAAACATTGACTTCTCAGGGATGGTGTCTTGGGCAAGACGAACATGATTAGCACCATGTAGTCTATTGTTTATGTCTTGGAGGTCCTTGAAATTAACCAGGTGAATGTACTTCAGTACAAACTTTTGGTCACCAGCACTGAGGAAGTATTTAGTAGGTAATTGTGAGGAGTAATCAGTGCCAACTCACGTTGCAAGGCAAACCTGGCGTGGGGGAAATGTTTCTTCCTGAAGCACACGTTTGATCCTATAATTACGACCAGACTGGCCGATGCACTCCTCATCGACCCGGGTAGTTGACATTGTGTTTATTCTGCGATGAAGGGTGTTTGGTAAAGCAGGTTTGCAGTTGGAAAGTTTCGGCGCCGCTAGATTGAAACATGCCCGGTTTCTGCAAGAGCGAATGGCCAGGAAAGAGAGGGAGAGCCCAGTGGCAGCATTAGAGGCAACCGATTTGGAGAAAACTGTGAGGCCCATGAGATGCTGTTGATATGTTGCAAGAGATTGGACTGACAGAAGTTTATCTCAAATTATTCACGCGGTACGCCTCCCCTTCTCCTTGAGATCATGTGACAATGCCCCCAGTTCTTGTCTTCGCTACTTTGAGAAAGCCTGTCGGCCGCCCAGTGCTCAAGGGCCTCATATGAGCGAATCTCAATACTGCACATGAAGACCTTTCTCAAAATTGACATGACATGCTTGAATCTCATTCCAAGTGTGGCAGAGACAGACCAGAAAACAACTAGGAATGGCATATAGGATGAGATATCGATATTTAGATGGGTCGAGAACCAATCTGAAACAAGTGAAATTCCTGAAATATAAATTTCCGGTGAAGAAGGTCTTGAGAACGACGACATATCGACTGAAGAATTTTGGCTAAAGTCCATGGCCATTCTCAATGATGGAAGCACAGAACTCCTTTCTGATATCTCTAGTCGTTAGTTTATGGTAGAATTGAAGGGATGAGGGCTATTAATAAAGTCGCGGAATATCCTACACTTCTCCCTTGACAAGTGTCATAGCTGGGACTCTACTCGAGATTGTTGTCAGCGGGATATGCGAGCGGCCCATCCAGCTCATTTCATCCAATAGTCCCTCAGACATATTGATACTGGGAATGTTCGCAATATCCTTTAGTTAGTTGTAGCTTTGACCGTTCAGCTTGAAATAAATTCGGCAATTATTACATGAGGATCCGTCCTGAAAAGGAATTTTTTTTGCACAAAGTGCATTACGTAGTGCGCTGCTGAAGCGGGGTCAGTGAAGCAGTGGGAAAGGCAAATCTTGCAAGGAAACCATTTGGCCCATAATTGATACTTATCGCCTTATCCCCACAGAGTAATCTGGTCCCATCAGAACTCGCTTTTGAAACGGAAGACTTCCTCTGATCCTTGGGCCTCCTATAGTCTAATGCAGCTCCATCACTATCGTTCGTTCACACCTCGTCTTTCAGAGTCTATCGCCCCACTACTCAATCAAAATAGCTTACCCAGTACTTTTGGACATCATGGACAAGTCATCGACCAAGGAATCATCAGCGGACATGAATCCTTCACCAACAGTTCCTGTATCGCGACGAGATTACCCGGCAGTTAAGTTCGCCCCAAACCCTACAATTTCGGAGTTTGAGAGTGCCTGGGAGAACCCTAGTAATGGGAAGGACCGAGTCAAGATGAAAGAGCAAGTGTATCAGACTTTTTTGGGCAGCCAAGTCACAGATACCATGTTGGTCGAGGCTGCAACACTCTTCAGCGAGAACTATGGGATCTGGGGAGAGAATTCACACAAGCCAGGTGAACCAAATTGATTCCTTTTTCCATCTCACCAGGGAGGTTGTCTCTAAAGCCTTTTAAACAGGGGAGCCCGTCAAGCTCACTGCACGCCGACTACGAGAGCAATATCTACCTAATACAGCTAATACCTCCTATAGCAGAGTGACTATGGACGGTAACCTTGCAGGAAATGCGTTTGTCTGTCGTTGGAAATACAACAATAGCACCGTATGCTGGATCACCCAATTGGTTGTACATAAAAATTACCGTGAACGTGGACTCGCAACTGTCCTCTTGAGATCACTTAGGGCAGATGCCGATGAAATCTACGGTATCATGAGTTCCCATCCAGCCGCATGCCTGGCTGCTGCAACCTCCTTTGGAAGTAAGCTCAGATCCCTTTCTTACCAGGTTGAAGCTGATTCTGATTCGGTGTAGGAACCATCGAGAAAGTACCTCTTGACTTCATCAACAAGAATGCTGATGCAATCATAAAGGCTTCGCCAATACCATATATCAAGGATGCGAAGCTGTGCGGCACCCTTTTCAACCGCGAGGATGTGACTGGACTAGTCTCAGGCGTCAACACCCAGTTCTTTGTTGATCACAAGGAGCCTCTGGAGGCCTTAGAACGGGTTAAACAAGACTGGCAGTGGCCTTTGGGCGACCTACCCGATGGATATGAGTATCTTCTTGTTCTGCCAGGCAAACAGCCTCGTTCGAGATCCCGATCTTAATCTAGGCCTTCAAATAGACCGCTCCTGGGTTATATTATCTGAAATAATTAATATTTTATAATATATTAATAATTTATAAATAGCCATTTGTCAGTATTATAAGCAAGGACTTTAGATGTGCCTTTGGCGCGGCCTGAGTGCTTGTAACTTACTAATCTAATTTTCTGATTATTGCTAACATTAAAGGGACATTTAGGTAGCGTTGTAATAATTCAGAGGAAGGTTGATTTCCAATCTATACGGATTTATTCCGTTTATGAAGCTCTTGACTTGATCGAGCCTTGATTCACAACATTCCCCCTCTGGATCTCTGTGACGGTACGGCGATACTGCCGTCCTCCACATCAAGACTGTCCCCTGTAACTGTTGATTCTTACATGTCCCAAGATTAACCTTATGCCAACCAGCGACTATACTAGATCTCAGAGAAAATGAGAATAGCTAATGCTATTAAAGTGAACAGATTGTTGCATGTGTCTCTCTATCATGGAAGAGGTTCTAGATAAGCTCTTGTTCTTACTACCGCGGTTGCTTGTACTCTGCAGGCCTCCTCCGTTCTTTCCTGTCATGGAAACAAGGACTGCTGTACTAATTTCCCGTGGGTTATTGCTACCAGGCTCCCTCCCTCTTCTCATTCCACTCCTGTCTTTTCTCTTCTCATCCTCCATTGCAATCCTCTTCCATCCATCTCTCTAGCCTCGATCCAACACCTCTTTGGCTTCCATCACTCACATCAAGCCGCAAAAATGGTTGTCTCAACGATCATCGGTGTCTTTTCCATCACCATAGCAGCAGCAGCACAGGACCTAGTTCCTTTGTTGACTCTTCCTGATTGTCCTGTAGGTGGCCATGACAAGAGAGCAACTTGATCAGATACGTTAACCATCTTTTCTCCAGAGAAACTGTATTCTCAGCATCTTGCCATCAGCTCCTTCTTTCGGCTGTCTCAGCATCGACTCTATGTGTCTCTGCAAAAGCACTGGTTACAACATGAGCTTGTTGAGCTGTGCCACTACCCAATGTTCTCCTGCCGAAGTCGCTCAGCTGGTCAATGCTGAGAACAACTTTTGTGCCTTAGTTGGTATGTCCGTTTCTCCTGTCTTCTTCGGAGCAACCGCTAACGAGAAAAAGACATGCTCCCTACACCAACGCCAACACCATTGTTGCCTCCTTTACCCACTGGGACTCTTAAGAGAGCTACATCTTTCTCTCGTGTCTCGAAGGATGGTCTCCTGAACGAAAAATAAGTCACTGGTACGTCTTTAATCAAGCACATATGGTCGTCGTTTATACCCATATTTATTCCTTTGACGATCTGCTAACACGTGAAGTTATCCACAAGGGATCCTGTGATGATTTTCATCTGAGGAATTACGCCTATTATATTATGCCCTCTGGTTCCAATTATTTCTCCAGTGGTAAAACATATTTTAGCGTTCCACTCGATTTGAATTGCCTCTTATCTGTATTTATAGTTCTTCTACTCCAGAGGCACAAGAAAAGTTTCAGATAATTTCAGTGTAATTCTTTCTAATAGACTAATATCGAGATTCAATTGTTGGCCGACATTTTTATAATATTCAATGTTTCATCTAGAGATTTCAAAATCTGCCAGCGCACAACCAATGCCTCGGACCTTTCAAGTCGTCTCTCTAGCTTTAAGCATAAACGCTTCCAATCAAGGTCCTCGTCGGCGATATCTTTCATCTCATGGAAAAATTTGGTAGACAAGACAAGAATCATACCCTCAACAGTCACTTGACCCGATGACCTATGTCATGTGCACAGGCCATTAGCCTAGCTTACCTAGTAATCATGGCTTCATCCTTTATCCACCCTTCATCCACCCTTCATCCATCTTCCTTCATCCACCTTCTTTTCCTATCATTTCTCCATCAGATCTTGACTTACTGGTATCAAGAGCCTGTGCTAGTCCGTTTTTTAGTTCGAAATCTGGAGGTGTTGAGTGGGCTCCCCTTGAGTCAAGGTCATTCTTCAAGAGCCTTGTGCAGAACGGATCTCATCAGGTGTCACGATTTAATTCTCTATGGAGCATTCTAGAGTTAAACCGCTGCGCTACCAGCAAAAGACTAGTATTCTAGGTCGAAGACCTAGAACTGCTCTCGCTTTATATAGTTATATTTACTAGTAAGTTGCCAGCGCCGTCACATCAGGGCTATCATTGAACCTTGGTTCAAAGGTCTGCATCAGACCCCGTGGGCTCGAGAAAGATTGCGAGAAATCTTTTGATCTTGTAATCTGGCTTTGCTAGTTCTAAGTCCATCATCATGGCTTCAGATGATGAATTCAGAGATGATAGCCGTCAAGCGCTCATCGGAAGGCTCAACTCTGTCTTATCTAGACTTGGCAAACCTTTCATGTTATCTCCCAGTACGTGGGCTGCGCTGTGGTTGTCTGATCTGAGTGTTCTGTCAGAACTCGTCGTGGACGCGGAGAACCATACTTCTTCCCGGGCCTTGTTCGATCAAGATGCAATGACAAATCACGTTCTGAAGCCATGTATGATTCTATATACCCCAAGTTTGATACTGGAGCTAATTGTATGTGTGCTAGGGAACCAACGGGCTAGGGACAGGCGAGTACAGTCTGGAACAAGTACTCCGAGAGCCGATTCCAGCCCCCTTCTTTCCCACCCTGTGGCCGAACTACGAGAGCACGGTGATCCCCAAGACATCTCATATCTTGAAGATGAGGTGGATAACTTGAGTGATGTGGATAGTGTCACGATTTAATTTTCTAGGGAGCATTCTAGAGTTAAACCGCTGCGCTACCAGCAAAAGACTAGTATTCTAGGTCGAAGACCTAGAACTGCTCTCGCTTTATATATTAATAAGTTGCCAGCGCCGTCACAAATAACTTTTTCGGGGAAGACATACACTGGCCGAAACAGCAGGTCAGTTTGGGTCAAGAGATTGTTCAAACTTTGTATTAGTAGGTTTTACAACGGGAAATAAGGCAAGGCTACAGATGCTGACAGAACCTCTCTAGAACTCCAGTGCTTCACTTGGTGGTTTCTCACCACGAAATACTTGACTCGGCAGGGTCATACCCTCGATTGCAATGTGCGGAACCAAGTTCTATATCTATTAGTATTGTAGCCAAAAAGGTAGAACTGTCTGCAGTGACTGCTGACTACGATTTTATCATGCTCTTCAGTGTTATTTGATGGTCAAAAAGGAAACATGGTGAGATGTTCATGTATGGATAGTGACGCTCTGCGGATAACACAATAGAAATAATATAAGGGTTGTACAATTTACATACAACAGAATCACTCGCTACGATTTCCTAAGTTATAAAGCGATAGTCTTATTCTTGACAATGAGAATGTATGCCTGAAATCACGACCACGTGATCAATTAAGCGGCGCGCGTCACGTCGCGTCTGTGATAGCTCCGATCAAACTTGCGGTTGCTGCCTCAGCTAATAGGGCCTTCCTCACATAGGAGCCTAATTTTTGTATGTCTATATTATCTTCCTGGACTCTTATTTATGTCTATTGATTCTTTTTTTTAACGTGTTAGTTGACCCTGCCTGAGACCATCTCCTCACTTGAAGCTGGGGTCTATGCCATTGCTCGCTCTCCAGAGTGCTGCGTTGAGCACGCCTCGATCAGAACGACGGATTTTGTATCAATCTTATGCAAGAGCAATCCATGGCATTGGTTCTTTGTCCTTGAGAATTCCGAGAAACTCCCCTCTCATCACCATTGCGAACTGCGTACCGCAAACCACCACCAGCGTAACTGAAGCTCGCCGACACTGTACCACTAAGGCGACAGGAGACACGCTCCTGCCGTCATTTAGGTTGTCCGTCTTGATAATGGCGGATAAAAAGGGTGGAAGGCAAGCCACACTGGGGTATGTCAGAGATTCTCAGTCAACGATCGGGTGCGTTGCGGTTGGCTGCTGAGCTGCAACCATTGAAACGATACGGCATTATTTCTGCATTGAGCGATAGTTTGACTGATTTAATTGTGTCATCTGAACAGGAAGTTTTTTGGCTCCAGTGCAGCCTCGAACGAAGCTCCTAAGAGACAGACGACGCTGTCATTCTCAAATAATCGAAAGAAGGAAAAGAATGAAGCGCGCCAGGCTACGGATAATGTAGTCGCTACGGAAAGTAAGGTTGAGGAGAATGGAGTAAATGATGCGAAGATAGAAGATGAGGTTTCACCAGTTGAGGTCGTGCCTTCACCCAAAGAGAAGGGAATAAAGAGAGAAAAGAGCGCCGACGAAGAGAGCGACGAATCAGATATCCAACCTGCTACCAAGCGCCGAAGAAGGAGCAAAGAAGGGCGAAAGAATGGGAGAAAGCCTTCACCAGCGGCTGACAAGGCCGCAGTCGCTCCAGACAAGGCCGTCAAAGTCACTACTGAGAAGGCTGTTCAAAAGGCTTCAGGAGAGGTGACTCCAGTTGAAGAAAAAGAAATCTTAGATATCGATCAGGAAGAGGAGCTGTCAATCAGTGAAGAAGAGGAGGAAGAGAAGCCAGAGTTGAAAAAGAAGGAGATTGAGAAAGTCCAAGCCACCTTGAAAAGCAGCGGGAATGATCCCTATCCCGACTGGAAGCCCGGCGAACCAGTTCCTTATGCTGCTCTTTGTACGACATTCTCTCTCATTGAGATGACCACGAAGCGTCTGGTTATCTTAGCCCACTGTTCGCTCTTTCTCCGTCAAGTCTTGCGGCTTACTCCAGAGGATCTGCTTCCCACGGTGCAGCTTATGATCAACAAGCTGGCGGCAGACTACGCCGGTATTGAGCTGGGAATCGGCGAATCATTGATCATGAAAGCTATTGGTGAAAGTACTGGAAGAAGTCTGAAAGTTATCAAAGCCGATCAACATGAGATTGGAGATCTGGGGCTGGTGGCTGCGAAAAGCAGATCCAACCAACCTACCATGTTCAAACCAAAACCGCTAACTGTGAGAGGCGTCCATGAGGGACTCCTCGCCATAGCTAAGGTCCAAGGTCAAGGCGCCCAGGACAACAAGATATCGGGTATAAAGAAACTCCTGTCGGCAGCGGACGCTGCGACCTCCGGGAAGGGCGGCGCTGGTATCGACATCACGAAGAATAAGGGTGGGCCAAGTGAGGCAAAGTTCATTGTTAGGTTCCTTGAGGGAAAGCTACGATTGGGCTTGGCCGAGAAGACCGTCCTTGTTGCTCTCGCCCAGGCAGTCGTTGCCCATGAGGCAGCTGTCAAGGGGGAGAAGACTCCGAGTGCCGAAAAACTGGTCGAAGGTGAAGCCATTCTCAAGACTGTTTACAGTGAGCTTCCTTCCTATGAAGTCATTATTCCGGCGATGCTCAAAAATGGCATCTTCAAACTTCGGGAGGTCTGCAAATTGCAACCAGGTATTCCTCTCAAGCCTATGCTTGCCAAGCCGACGAAGTCTATCACAGAAGTTCTCGACCGCTTTGAAGGCAAACACTTCACCTGCGAGTACAAATATGATGGAGAGAGAGCACAGATCCATTACGTCTCAGCCGACACTATTCATGAATATCCTAGCGCAGCGACTACGTTAAATAAGGACGGGAAGGGGCTATGTGCTATCTTCTCGCGGAACTCCGAAGACTTGTCGAAGAAATATCCAGACATCATAGAGAAGCTGGAAACCTGGATCAAGCCAGGAACTAAGAGTTTTGTCGTTGACTGCGAGACAGTTGCGTGGGACGTAGTGGACAAGAAAATCCTACCTTTCCAGCAACTGATGACGAGAAAGCGAAAAGACGTCAAGGCGGAAGATGTGAAGGTCAAGGTCTGCGTATTTGCGTTCGACCTGCTGTTCTTGAATGGAGAGGTTAGTCTACCACGTAAGGACTAGTAGAATCTTTCGTTACTGATCCGGATTATACAGCCAACGGTCAAGAAAACGCTGCGCGAGCGTCGTGCTCTTCTGCACGAGACTTTCCAGCCTGTTGAGGGCGAGTTTGCTTTCTCTCAATACGGAAATACAAATGAGCTGGAGGAGATCCAGCACCTACTGGACGAGAGTGTGAAGGCCTCGTGCGAAGGACTGATGGTGAAGATGTTAGATACCGAGGAGAGTGGCTACGAGCCTAGTAAGCGAAGCCGAAACTGGCTAAAGGTACGGGACTTCACCTAGTATCGACGTCGACTTTGTTGGATTCACTAATATCTTCCTACAGGTCAAGAAAGACTATCTCGCCGGACTCGGTGACTCCCTGGACTTGGTGGTCCTGGGTGCCTACTATGGTCGTGGCAAACGTACCTCCGTATATGGTGCCTTCCTTCTCGCAGCCTACAACGCGAGCACACAGGCCTATGAAACGATCTGCAACATTGGCACCGGATTCTCCGAAGCCCTCCTCGAAGAGCTTCATAAAGAGCTAACCCCGCTCGTCATCGACCGACCAAAACCCTTCTACTCGCATTCGAACGTCCCCAAAGACCAGCCGGATGTGTGGTTTGAGCCGCGTCTCGTGTGGGAAGTCAAGGCAGCCGACCTGACCCTCAGCCCACGGTACAAGGCTGCATCAGACGAAGTCGTGGGCACAACGGGCGAGGGCAAGGGCATCTCACTCCGGTTCCCGCGATTCATCAAAGCCCGTGACGACAAGAAGCCTGAGCAAGCGACGACCACGAGGGCCGTTGCAGAGATGTACCGAAAACAAGAGAGCGTGGCGAAAGAGCACGCTGGGAAGGGTGGTGTCGATGATGATTTCGAGTATTAGGTTTACTTTTTACCTGCGAGGGATATATCCTTGAATTCAAGGGTTCGTTTATGATTTCCAAGTTCGCTTCCACGGTTCCACACTTGATCCCCATGTACTCTATCACTAGTTAAAAATATGCCACGGCAATGATGACTGTATACTTCCATCTCATGAGGGGACCAGAATAATGAGATCCGATTACGAAATCACACACAACATCATCATGGCCAAATCGTAGATAATCGATCATCGAGTATTACTTCTCACTAATGTTATCAGAACATCCTACCCAAAAGAATAAAAGCAGAGTAGAAAAGAAAAGAAAAGAAAAAAAGAATTGACGTGCAACAATGTTATCATTACATTCATTGCATTTTTCTCCCTTGGACACTATAATCCTTCTTCTCCTCCCCGATCCCAATCCGGGACTGTTTGTAAATAGCCAATAGATAGTATAAAGGGAGGATTAATTAATCAAGAAAAGAACAGAAAGAAAGAAAGGTAGAAATATAAAAGATGAAAAAATAAAATAAAATAAAATAAAATAAGAACGATAAAACTAATCTACAGAGAAGAGAAGAGAAAAAAAGAAGAAATCTGGCCATTGAACCAAAATCTCAACCTCCTAGAAGAAAAGAAAGAAGGGAAAAAGAAAAAAAGGTTTGATTGATTCCAATTCCGCCACCGTTTCCGTATTTTTTGCCGCCCGCCCTATCCTTCTGAACCGAGAAAAACAAGGAGGGGAAAGAGGTATATGATTCTGACTCCTTCGAGGGAGAAAGATATGAAACGAAGAAAGGGGGGGGAAAGTAATCAGGTGAAATATAATATCCATAAACGCCGGGACACCGTGCATGTTTCCAATTCGAGAATGAAGTTACATGGTATGGTATTGAGATGGGGATTCGGACTCGGAGGAATACGAGGAAAGAGAGGGAAAGACTTGTCTTCTTGTTCTCTCATTCTTCGAATTTCCTCTTCACTCCGTTCCCGTTCACGGGGTATGGTCTCCGTCGTCGCTCTTCTTCCTCCGCCGTAGCCTGTGCCTGTCTTCGCTTCCATGCGGACTTGATGGCAGGTGCAGCACGGATGAGGTCGTCTTCCGTGACGCGGTCCCTGATACTCTCGAGAACCTTCTCGACGGTGGAGATGTGGTTGGCGTCCTTCTTGTCCTCGCGGAAACGGAGGAATCTCCAGCGTCCTTGCTCGTCTTGGTAGCACTCGACGATCGTATCATCGAGAGGTTTCTGAAGGGACTTGAGGTTCTCCCATTCTTGGGGCGTGATGTACATTTCGCCGAAGAGGCGGTAGTCGCCCTGGTTGTAGAGGACGAAGAGGTGGAAGACAGGTATGGAATCATAATCCGGATAGGGTTCATGGATGCCTTCTGCTTCGTCATCCGTGTCGGGTTCGAGGAGAGGGAACTCAAGGCGCATGCGGAAATCGATACTATTCTCATGGGGTGGTTTCCACTTGAGAATGTGCTCGTCCGTGCCGATCTTGTATGGCGTCGAACGACAAGTGAAAATCAGTCCATCATTTCCATGGATCTTCTTCACTTTGGGGATGATCTCGCGGAACATCATCTCAATACCGTAGCTGAACTGCGTCGATTTGTCCTCCACGGCGAAAACCCGATGCTGCTTCTCCTCCGGATATTTCTTGTACATCGCGTTGTATGGCTTCAAAACTTTCTCCTTGAAATATGCCAATCGCTTGTCCAGCGTCCGATGCATCAGGCTCTGTCCGTCCAACACCATGCAGTCGAAAACGAGGTATTTCAACTGCATCGTTCCATCCTCGTACGTGTCATTGACCAACTCCCCATCCACCAGCGTATCCACATGGAATGACTGAAACGTATCGTCTCCAGGCAAGGGGAAGTGAAGACCAGGTACGTATCGGTAATCATTCTTGCGATCGATCAAATAATGAATTTCAGGCGTGTCCGAATCCGGGTCCCCGCGCGCAAAGTACATGAGACAACGGATCCCATCCGTCTTTTCGCACACATAGTAATCCTCCTTCTGAAGCTCCAGAATATGCTTTGACGAGAAACTGACCGGCTGCGCGCCAGGGAAACTGAGGTTGTTGCGCCCCAGGAGCTGCGCGACCTCCCGTCTGAACTGGTCCGCGAGGTGCGGTTCCGCTTTGATTCCGATCGAATCGAGGTCTGGGACAGGGCCGGGCATCTTGAAACCGTCCTGCGATTCGTGTAAGGCTTGTAGTAGAAGGAGGATTCCGGGAGAGGTCTGTTCAGTGAGCCAAAACGCTGGCGACGGAGCTCATCGAAGTGCAGGTCACGTCTCGAGGCGCAACTCGCTCGTCCTCACGACAGTGGTACCAAGGTGGAATCTCTGCACAGCGGTGAAAATGAATGGCAAGGGCAAGGCGACCAAAAGGCCCCTGGTCGGGAAAGACGCTGGTTTAGAGACGCGCTGAGGCAAGTATAGTCATGCCATTGAATATCCGCGCTCAATGAAGTTGGGAGCTTCGATGTTGCCGCCTGAGGCAAACATCGTTTATGTGGTCTGTGCACCAAAGTTCATTCCCAAATAGTCTATCAATACGACATGATATTCTCATTATTTAATACAGATCTATTTGTCATATAGTAGCTGAAATGTAATCAAATCTTTGGGCTAAATCGGGTATCATATCGTTACAATTTGCCCTGATGCATTCCCTTGTCCTTACATGCTCCGTTGACACCATAGCCCAACCATATAACTCCAGAAAAAATAAAACCCAACAGAAACCGGAAATCAACACTGTGAAGGCGCGATCAGGCCGCAGCAACGGCGGCCTTCTTGGGGGGATTTTGCATGGCACGATTCTGGTTATTCTGCGGAAGAGTCTTCTTGGAGTCCGCAGGGAGCTCGGGAGTACTCGTTACAATAGGAGATGTCAGAACCGATTCATCTGGAGTCTGGAAGAGACCAAGACCAGCATGATGATTCGTTTCTGCAGTGGTAAAGAGTCCACCGCCTCGAGCACCTCCCAGGACGTGCGATAGCATCTCCTTCATCCGGACGTACTGGTACTTCTTCCTCGTAGGGATCAACGTATGAGTGACAAGGGGCTGTGGATGCGAGCGGGTTATTGCGGCCATGACTGCGTCCTTCTCTTCATCGGAGTCCACGGGCCCATTGTTATCCAAGTCGTCTTGCAAAGGCGCATTCGCATCGATGGCAGCCTCTGGGGTTGAATTTAGCACCAGTACATAGAACGGAACAAACAACGTAGAACTTACTCTGCTGACGAGCCTGGTTCTTCTTCTGGTATGCCTGCAGCAACATATCATACGGCAGGGAGCGTCCAGGAACGGCACGCTTCGCACCCATCGAATGACTCTTACACGTCAATGACCGTGCGCATTGAGCACCGTTCGGCAGAGTGACACCACATTGCTTCTCGACATCAACGGGTCCCTTGGGCTTGGGCACCTTGGGCTTCGGCTCATCCTTCTTCTTCTTTTTCTTTGGCTCTTTATCCTTCTCGTCTTCGCCATCCGCCTTGCGCTTCTTGCCCTTCTTGGTTCCATCGTCTGCCATGCCCTTGGCCGCGCTCTTCTTGGAGCCTTTCTGGGCCTTCATTGCATCCTCCCCTTCAGCTTTGTCGTCGTCTTTATCATCTCCGTCCTTATCAGCGGCCTTTTCCTTGGCCCTATTCGCCGCATCTCGAGCCTCTTTCTTCTTGCGCGCCTTCTCTTGCTTCGCCTTCAAACAGCTACGGATGTGTTCCGCAGCAGTTTGTTTCAGAACCGGTCGTTTACAATGTTTGCAAATAACCGTCTCGAGCTGATCTTCTCTCGGTTTCCCAGTAGGAAAGGCGGCCATGGTCTTCTCATCCATCTCCGGGAGGATGGGTGACGAACCAGGAGAGTCGGGAGCATCCTTATCGTCTGTGACCAACGAAGGGGAAATCAACGAGTCAGCGATTGCAACATATATCAAAAAATGAGACAAACAGCTGTATATATAACTTACTAGAGTCCGGCTTCTTCCCCTTAGCGCTTTTCGACGACTTCTTCAACTTTATCTTTCCCGGCTTCATATCTTTCTCAGAGAACTTGAATCCCGACGCATCCACCAAGCTTCCAGAGCTCGACGCGACGGAAGAAGCTATCAATGAGATGGGCATGTCAGCCTCATTCTTGAATCAACATCGGGGAGATCGCATGATCAGCCACCGCGTGAGATTGTTCGCCATCAGATCTCATGACGTACCTCTCCCTGTAGTTCCGCTTGAAGCCATGGCTGCAGAGTAACTACAAGAAATTCCGGAATCCTCAAGGCCCGGGAGAGCTGGCGATGCCAAGATATCTCCCTTTGTCTGGAGTGGAAGTTCGACGTCGTCGGTCTCCCTATATCCAGTGGGGGGCGACCGTCTACGGTTGTATCATATCACGTGACTATACCGCAACTGGGCAATTACTATGTAGAATAAGACTACTTGACATGCATTTCCAGCTGAGATATTTGACTTTGCCAATCGATAAGAGTTGTGTGTCTCTATGTTACTAGTAGGAATGCCGAAGTGATCAAATGTAAGATGTAATTATCCAGTCTGGACCTTAATAGCCTTCAAGGATATAGATCAGCTTAGCTAATACCTACTTTTGCCTCATGCATATTGGTGTTGTACATTAATGTTACATTTTATATCTAGAAAAGCAGAGACTGCTATTTGTTCCTCCGAATCCAAAACTGTTGGTGAGCGCAACGTCGATGGTTCGCTCCTGTGCAGCTCCTGGTGCGTAGTTGCAGTCAAACTCCTCCGTTCGGTTTTCCAGATTGATTGTGGGAGGCATCACGTTCTGAACAGGAAAGAAAAATTAGTAACTGCCAATCAGTGTTGTCACCAAGGGTTACTAACATCATGGATGGCAAGGACAGAAAACACTGCCTCGATAGCCCCAGAACCTCCAAGTAGATGGCCGATAGACCCCTTGGTGCTACTGACATTGATCTCAGAAGCCTTCTGTTTCCCTCCCGGACCAAGCAGTAGACTCTTGATCGCCGCATTCTCGGCAGCATCTCCGAGCTTCGTAGAAGTAGCGTGTGCATTGATGTAGTCAACATCTGAAGGCGACAATTTGGCGCTCCTCAGGGCCTTTTTCATAGCTACAAAAGCGCCCTCACCGTTTTCTTTGGGAGCGGTGATGTGGTGTGCATCTGCGGAGCAGCCATAACCAGTTAACTCAGCATAGATACGAGCTCCTCGAGCTTTTGCATGTTCCAGTTCCTTCGGAGACCTGGTTAGTTTGAAGATGATCAAGACGGGATGAAGTCGACATGCCTCCAAGACCATAACAGCCGCTCCTTCACCCATGACGAATCCTTGGCGGTCCGCATCAAAGGGTCTTGACGCCTTTTCAGGTGTCTCATTAGATGCCGTCGTTAGACTTCTCGCTTTGGCAAAGCCTCCCAGTGCCAGTGGATGGACGCATGATTCAGCGCCGCCGGCAACCATGACATCCGCATCACCACAAGCAATGAAACGGGAAGCATCACCGACGGAATGCGCTCCAGTCGTGCAAGCGGTGGTCACTGAATGGTTAGGGCCCTATCAACGTCAGTCGGGGCAGCTTCAACGGGCAGCTTCAACGGTCAAAAGAGAAACGGACCATAAACCCATATCTCATCGATATGTGCCCGGCCGCCAGGTTGATCAGCAGCTTTGGCACAAACAGAGGAGATACTCTCTTGTATCCCTGTGCATTCAGATATCAGTCATCATCATTGATGGTTCTAGAAACACGCGGGTTTACTTACTCCCTTATCATACGACAATATCGTATCGTAGATCTCGTCAAAGTTGCCTATGCCTGAGCCTAGGCAGACCCCCTAGTTTTGATTAGCCTCTTGTCTCACCAGTCAGAGTCGGTGACATGTACCGTCGCTTCTCTCTGTTCAAAAGAGGTCGGCTTCCACGCCGCATCCTCGAGAGCCTCTTCAGTAGCGGCCATCGCATACTGCGCGAATCGGGCCATCTTCCGCTCTTCCTATCGCGGCGATTAGTCCCATCATTTAACACATGTGGTCTATCATGCGTAGCATACTTACCTCTCTACTCAACCACTCGGAAGCGGTCCATCCGCCATCCTGCCTGGTGCCCTGCGGCACAACGGCGGCGATCTGACATGGTACTTCCGCAAACCGGGGATGTCTGTCTTTGACGTTGACTACGCCGCAATGGCCGTCTAACAGACGTTTCCATGTACGACGGATTCCTAGACGAATTGACCAGTCAGATCGGTGATGTTATTGTCTGTTGTTTCATTTTTCCCTTCTCTTCTGGTCAAACTGCCTAAATAGGTAGTCATTTGGAGAATAGGTTTTTAGGTCAGCGGCCCCATCTTTTGAGAAGCCATGTGGAGCATCCCAGATGATGTTTTCGGACATCACACCGGCGACTCTATACACCAAGAAAGACGAAGATGCTCGAAAAAAGAAGGAGAAGACGATGGCGAATTACTCACCCACGCCCAGAGGCGTTACCGCACCAAGACCCGTCACGACGACTCGACGCATGGCATCCTTGCGCTTATGCGGAGGGAAAATTGTCCATGAGAGAGGTCTCCAAAGGACCGTTCACCACTTTTTGTTTTTTTCCGGGTCAAGAACGGGGGGAATCACGGTCGTGGAGCATCAGAGAGGAGAGAGATTTGACCAGAAGGGAAAGTCTGCACGATGTTCCAACTTCGGGCTATCGGCGATGGTTCCGATGACAATCAAAAAGTTAAGAATAAAAGAAAAGAATGGAAAATTATCCACTTTTCTAGCCTTCTTTTCCACGCGACTGGCGCACTAAGATTAGTTTGACGGTTCTGATTCCCTTCCCAGCGATTCGGCGGCTTATCGGAATCGCGCGTGAATCATAATGGCCAGTTTCTAGACAAATGAGACAACGCTTTTTTTCCTTTTGCTCCTCCTCCAGACCAAGAGAGTTCTAAAACCAACTTCCGAGGCACGGCGGGGCTGAGCTTCGCTTTGGGAAGTTCCAAGCAGAGAGAGCTTTATCGTCGAACGAAAAAAGATGCGCTCCACCCACCACCGCTGCTGTTATATAAGCGTCCATTATCATCCGCCGTGATTAACTTGTCGCTTTCTCCCCGAGAACAAGAGAAGTCGACCTGATATATATCACCATGCCTGGCTGGAAGAGTGCCCTCGTGGGCTTCCTGGCTCTGTCTGGCCCTGCCTTCTCCCACTCCCACCATGATGACGAGATCGTGCCCGAAGACCGACGCGCGGAGTTGCTTCAGAAATGGGAGCAGGAGGTAAGATATTCTAAATCATATGTAATTTCTATTCAGATGATCTGACTGTAATGCAGTGGCCGTTTTCCGGTGTTGCCAGCTTCGCTCACTTGAAGTCCGTCAAGTGCTTGGTAGAGCCGGATGAGCGCTACGATATCGCCATTATCGGAGTGCCATTTGATACGGCCGTTAGCTACAGACCTGGTATGTAGAAGCAATTCCAGTCCCCGTCCTTCCTTTTACAAATCAGATTCACCAGCTATATTCCTCCGAGAAAAGAGAACATATACTGACTGTCCATCAGGTGCCCGCTTCGGTCCCCGCGCCATTCGCGCCGCCAGTGCCCGTCAGCTTCCCGGAACGAGTTACAATGCTCGCGCGGGCATCAACCCTTATCTGTCCTGGGCCACGCTGAAGGACTGCGGTGACATCCCCGTGACTCCATACGACAATGGTCTCGCGGAGCGTCAGATGTACGAAGCCCTGTTGGAGCTGGGCAGCCGTCCCGCCGTGACGCCCGCGGAATCCAAATACGGCACCAAGGGCATCTCGGCCGGCAAGCCCAAGCTGTTGACGCTAGGAGGAGACCACAGCATTGCCCTGCCGGCCCTGCGCGCCCTGTACCAGATCTACCGGAAGCCCATCACGGTGCTGCACTTCGACGCCCATCTCGACACCTGGAACCCCATCCGGTACGCCTCGTACTGGCTCTCGGACCAATCCCACTTCAACCACGGCAGCATGTTCCACATCGCCAGCACGGAGGGTTTGATCTCCAACACGACCTCCGCCCACGGTGGAATCCGCACGCGTCTCACCGGCGTCGATGACGGCGACTACACCAACCCGGGTCCCGAACAGGGCTTCCTCCGCGTCCACGCCGACGACATCGACGACCTGGGCCCCGTCGGCGTGGCCAAGAAACTCATCGACCGTATCGGCCTCGACCCCGAACAACCCGTCTATCTCTCCGTCGACATCGACGTCCTCGACCCCGGCACCGCCCCCGGCACAGGAACCCCCGAACCGGGCGGCTGGACCACGCGTGAATTCATCCGCATCCTGCGCGGCATCGAGAAGCTCAACATCGTCGGCGCGGACATCGTCGAAGTCAGCCCGAGTTACGATAACATGGGCGAAACCACCGCCCTGGCTGCTGCGCAGGTGGCGTTCGAAATCATCACGAGCATGGTCAAGGCTGGTGTCGGTGAGGATCTGGGTGGATGGTACGGTAAGAAGGACGGTGAGGTCGAGACTGAGACTCAGACTCAGACTGAGGAGAAGGCGGAGTCCGCTATGAAGGATGAGCTCTGAACGATTGATGTTTTTTCTTCCCTTTGTTTTTCAAGGTGAGAAGTGTAGTATAGCCGCCAAAGCATATGATAGGATAGGATAGCATAGTACGAGTGCATGAATGAATGAAATGAGATATCTTTGAAAGAAGGCACAGCATGATTGTCTGCCGTATCTATCTTATGAAAGCAAAGACCTGGACTTGCTGGATTGCACAATGTGGCCATGTCTTGCAGGCTTGTCGATGACTTTTGCTCTTAAACGCCATACGTTAATATCCGTCGACTGCTTACAAGAGCAACGTAAGGCGAATCAATAGACGCAATACTTCATTCCAAACGCACACCATGCAATGAGGGCCAGCTGCCAAACAGACACAAGTTCAATAAAAGAAGACTGCCCCGAGAATAAATTTCGAAAATGTTCTTCATTCAATTCAATATCTGTACTTTAGTCGCTCTGTTGATGTTGTAGATAGGGTCTGTTCCGTCCAAAAACTCAAGAGAAACAAGGAAAACAAAGGGAAAAGGAGAAAGGCGGTGTATCCTTGTTTTGCTCGTCCCAGCTCATATCACCTGCTTGCCTGCTCAAGTGTCATCTCTGCCCCGCATCAAACTGGCTGGCCGGCGGCAGATAAGGATTTGCAGACCAGGCGAGGAGAGACAGGGACGAACACCTTGTCTGGGAAGGATTTTCAAAGAGAAGACTTGTAACGGCGAACACGGTGATCAGCCGGCTAAAAAAACATGCGCCACAATTTCCAACGCCAGGGAAGAGGATGTGAGAAGAAGCGGGGAATCCAATGTGATGTTCCGCATCGCAAAACAGATCAGACTACACGGAGAAGAACGGGGAGCAAAGAAAAAAGGAAAAAGAAAAAGAGGACGGACAACAGGCATTGATGAAATGAGAAACAATCCCATACTGGCTGGAGGATAGGGTAGAAATGATGAGAAAGGAAGATCCTGGTGTATCGGGGACGGGAAAGGGGTGGTATATGGAGGAAGAAAAGTCCGGAAAGCTGGCGAATACAGAACATATGAATCACATCCTACCGATAGGGCACGAAATGACAAACACATGGGCGACATGAGTCTGTAAAATAGGGACCAAGCGAGCTAGCGGGTTCAAACAAGAAAAAAAACTCCTCCCAATCGTGAATCGGAAAAAAAAAAAAAAATATCTAGACCAAGGTATTCTTTTAGGCCCGCCAAATGAACCATCCTGGTATGTCTGAGCCCAGCAACCAGACAAGACCTCAAACATGGGCGGCCTTGGCCCATCGTATCAGAAAACAGCGTCCGACAATAACCCATCGACAACACACATTTCACAGCAGGACGCACTTGTTCTTCTTCTTAGGAGCCGGCTCTAGTGCGGCGACAATGGCCTAAAGATGCAGAATGTAAGCTTGTGTCCAGGCGATAATCATCCAGGGAGCTATTGATGACCAAGGGAGCTTTCTCCTACCTCATCGAAGACATCCTTCAGCTTGTACTGTGTCAGAGCAGAGCACTCGACATATTTCACTGCACCCAATTCCTTGGCCATTCTGTCACCGTCCTCCTTGCGGACGGGCTGCATCTTCTGCTTCGCCAGCTTCTCTCGGACGGCGGGGTCATCTCGCAAATCGGTCTGTGTACCGACGATCAAGCAGGGCACACCGGGACAGTGGTGGTGAACCTCGGGGAACCACTTTTCCCTCACGTTCTCAAACGAAGCGGGTGATGTGACGGAAAAGCAGACCAAGAACACGTCTGTCTGTGGGTATGAAAGAGGACGAAGACGATCATAATCTTCCTGACCGGCTGTATCAAAGAGTCCCAATGTGTAAGGCTCATCACCAATCCTAGTAAGCAGGAAATCAACAGGTCAGCCCATGTCCCCGCATATGTAGAATCGAGTTCTTGTCTAAAGACAAGGATTATTGTAGCCATTGACTCCCACCCGAGTCCTGCTGCAACGTCGATGTGAAGCGACAGTGCGCGCAGCTGGACCCAAACCAGTAACAGCATACCGAAAACAAAACAACCAGGCAACTCACATTACAGTCACTGCATAGTTATCGAAGACAGTGGGCACATATTCTGAGGGGAACTTGTTCGTCGTGTAGGAGATCAAGAGACATGTTTTCCCGACAGCACCGTCTCCGACGACAACACACCTAGAGACATTAAGAGTTAGCCAGAGTCAGAAGATATTGACCAGACTGACACTGTATGACCAAGAAGTGGCGGTAGACAGTGACAGGCTGGAGGCCATAAGAAGGGGGGAAGGTGTAACGCACTTGATCGTGGCAACAACCATTTTGTGTTACTGAAAATATTCTACAGCGGAGAAAAACCCGGGGTATATCAGAACAAAGAGTGGTTTGTGATATCAGAATGCGACAGCACGCGTCAGAAATGCGGTGAAAAGGAGACTTAGTCGCAAAAGGGCGGTGCCGGCTAGAAACGATGGGAGAGGGGACTGGTGGTGCGCTGCGCCGTTCAGAAAGGATCACCACAGGTAGGTAGATTGATGATGATGCGCCGTGATCAAGAAGAATCACACCAGCAAAAAGCTCCCCTAAGTGCAGATGAACGGTCTGCCGTGAAGGTTTCGTGAAGTCAATGAGGGAGGGAAGAGAGGCGGCAGGAGATAGCTGCAATGGGGCAACCCGCACGTTAGCTCATTTTGGTCTACTCGGTTGTCTGGACCTTCGAGACAAGCGATCCAGAACCGGGGTGACGGGCTCCATACCGTCCAGATGGGGGAAAGAGGTTACAGGATAGACGAACGCTGGGGTGTATCAATGCGAGGGAGACAGAAAACGAGATGCCTCTGTTATCGACGATGCTTCGAGCCTGCGGTGTTTATTTTTCTTTTTTAGAGATGAAGGAAAAAAAGGCGGACTCCGGGTCCTCGAAGGGAGGCGAGGTTGTGGGACGGGTTTGAGATGACTTGGGCCACACGACAGAGTGAAAGACGCTTCTGGAGGATCACCTGTAACTAGAAGGAGGAACGACCAGCAACACAAGAGAAGTAATACGTAGAGGCGTAGAGCAGAGAGGCCCTACGGAGGAGAAAGACAAAGGTAGTCGTCCACGAGGGTCGGCCGTGGCTTCGTTCCAGAGGATGGGCCTTTGGGGGAAGAGGAGGTGGCGGGCGGGTAAACCAAAGCCAAAACCACCTCAACTACTGAACTGGACTGGACATTTTTTCCCTACTCCGCCTGGTGATTTTGATTCGACTCTACATATCCATCTAACGACCTTCTCTCTAATTTACTCTCACACTGGCTGTTCTGGTGCCGACAAGTCTGAGCTAGCTTCCCTGGCACTGGGCTCGCCGAGGTCTGTGATCATCCCACTCCACGCTGGACCTTCTCTAGCACGTCGTTCACACCAAAAAGGGGTTGCTTTTGTCGGTCAAGCTTCACGGACCTCCTCATGCTGACATTCAACCCAAGAAAGCAGTAGAAACTGGTGATCCCCAGTGATACCATATCACGAGTAGATTGCTGACTCTCTCAATCTCTCAACACCACTTATCAAGCGTCTTAGATAGCGATATGACGCGTGATCATCACGTTTCTCACAAAACCGTTTCCATCCGGTAGCTAGACTAGGTAGCTGTAGGCGGAGAGAGGCTGTCCTTGCTGATGACCGTGCTGCGTCCCAAACACGACTCGATACACCGGGGGAAAAAAATAAAAGAAAGTAAACTGGGATCATGGAAAACGTGAAACGTGTATCAGATCCAGCTTCTCATTTTATTTCTCCCCCGGGGTGTCTTGCCCGATCTACTCTATCTAATCCCAATCACGGTTAGCTAAGAATGCACTACTGCACCTCATAATCCTTCACCTGGAATCTGGATGGTCAGGTACACAGAATCGGGAGGTGGAAGAGATAGGGTCTGATGGTTGATGAATGTCCGGGACCAGGGAGGTTGGTTGTCTTTTCAATTTTTTTTTAATTGATCGATTTGAGGGATGCGATAAAAACCACCACAGAAAAAAAAGAAAAGAAGCGGTCGCGGTACTTGTTGAATGATAGGCAATGTGCGCGCTTTCCCACCGTTTCCGCCGCGTCTTTTGCGTGTCTCCCCGAGACGGGACCGTCGGGATCATTGGGCCCCTCCACCTGACACTGGCATGTTGAGACAACGCCAGCAGTATCAGAACTAGCTAAACTCTCTGGGCATAGCATTATCCGTGACACATCATGTTTTATCCACATAGTTATCTATTAAACAGATGCTGCTGCCTAGCAAAATCAACGCCAACGACACCAAATCTTGCTCGATCCCCGCATCCATGACATTGCGAGTGTGAACCGATACTATCTATAATGCATTCGTAGACTGGTCATAACTCTTACTGTTTTCCGGGCTCTCCGTACCCCATTCAATGGTCTGCTTGACCGCCTGATCCAGCAGGCGACATTGCAATTACAAATCGGCCTCTGCAGCGACACAAGGCTGGGAGCCTGGAAACTCATCGTTCTTTATCCAGCGCGGGTATATATAATATATATAAGCACGTTATCTGCGCGCCCGTCCGATGTATCATCCATATGCAACAGGCTATCCGCAGCAAAGCACTTCACTGTTGCGGTTATTCAGACCGGAGGCTCATTCTGTGGTTACCGTCCGAGCGCTGCCCACTCAGCCAACCTTAAGAAAAACCAATAAACTGGGAAGGCTCACGATGGCTGAGACCCGATACCCTGAGGAAGCACTCCGCGATATGTCCAGGGCATTTAAGCCCAGGAAGGTACTGCGACTGGACGGGAAGGGGTCATCGAGGATAAAAAGGTCGCTGTGCATGTGCCAACATAGTGTTGGGCAGAAACCTAGACAGTTCACGACGCTTCTCCCGAACGACGGTCTGTATCTTTGTCATCCTCATCCAGTGCGGATGTGGCCACAATCGGGGTCTGGTCGTCTTCGTGAAGATGACCGATGACTTTCCCCTTCATTCCCTGACTCAGCTTCTTCAATTAGCGGGTGACGAAGAGCAGGGGCAGTCATAGAGTTGCCCACCTTATCCAGGTTGTAGTTCTTCATCAAGAGACTGAGGGGTACCAATGGGATGACGGCAATGATCGCCAAACAGAGCAGTCTATTCATTGTTTCTTGGTATGCTCTGTTGATAGCGATTCGGGTCGGGGAGCCCATGGGATAGGAGAGCGCTTTAGTTATTTTGCCATAGATCTCTGCCGCGTCCTTTTGGCTTTCAGGTGGCAGATACAGCCCCAGCTTTTTGGGGATGGAGTGTGTCCAGACGGCCCCGGAAATGGCTGCACCTACCGCACCACCCATCTCAAGAGACATCAAGAACATGGCAGTAGCCGCTGCCACTTCTTGATGGCTGGCGGATGCCTGAACTCCAAGCTGGACAGGGACATTCAGAAATCCACCGCCCAACCCGACTATGATCTGTGTGATAAGAATCTGGGCCGGGGAGCTGCCCTCTGTGCGGTAGAGGAACATCGACAGTAGACCGCTAATATAGATTACGCAGCCTGCCGTCACAAATGGCCGGTACCGCCGGGTATACTTGATAAGAATAGAGACGCAGAATGCCGCGATAGTCGACGTAAAGGCAAAGGTCTGCGTCACCCTCCCCGCGCTGGCTACATCGAAGTTCTGGACGACTTGCAGGTACGAGTAAAGGTATGGCTGCACGGAAAAATAGAAAGCCACTGTATACTTTGTCAGCAGCTGTCACTACGGTGACAGAGGTAGAATCCAATACTTACTGAAGTACCAGAAGGCGAGCGCGCATCCGGCAAGCACTGTCCTCTGTTTGAGGAGGTGCAGGGATAGAAGAGGCTTAGGAGCCAGCTTCTTAGAAGTCTCCCATGCGGGCAGTATGAGGAGACAGAAAAGGCCCACTACGATCATCGAGATGATGCTGTTGCTCTTCCACCCGTCTTTCGCATTAGCCGCCAAGGTAAGGGGGATCAGGATCAAAGCGACCGCAGAAGAGAGCAATATCAACCCGAACATATCCAAATCGTACCACGTATGCCGCACGGCGTCCCAAACTCCAGTCCCTTGCCATCTCTTTGGCTTGATCAAATTTAATCTTCTTGCCTTTCGCTGGTTGAACAGCAAGGTCAAGGCCAGCGGCAGAAAGGCGGCAGGGAGGATGATCGCCCACATCCCGTAGCCCCATCGCCAGGAACTGTGCTTGAGCACAGCATCCGCAATCGTGGGGCCAATCCAGACGGTACCCAGAAATGGCAGTTCTGGGAGAAGGGCAAATAAGGCTCGATTGAGCAGGTCACTGCTGTCAGCAATGAATACCTGCTGAAGGATCTGCAGACCGGTCGAACCGGCTGAATAGAAAATCTGAGCTGACGCATATGTCTGCACGTTCGTGGAAGCGGCCATCTGAATGTAGCCAAGTATGTATATGACGATACTGACACAGAACGCTTCGAATCGACCAAAGACGTCCGCCACTTTCGCCATAGGAGGTTTGATGACAGCTAACTACCGTGAGAAACTGACCACATCCATACAGGAACGGCCTGCTTACCATTCACCACATTCTGCACAACCAGTACCGTAGATATCAAAGAATGCTTGCTGAACGAACTGGTCGCGTAGGCGGACAGTCCGGCAACCGTCTGTCCCTCCAGAGATGTACAGAACGCCATGAGGAAAATACTTCAGGAATATCGTTAGCACGAGTAGAGAACCATGGGGCCGTCAAGTCGATTCACCAACCTTAGATATGCGACTATCAAGGACCGCCGTGTCCATGTGCGGCTGATCGCCTCGATCTTTCGAACACCCTCCTGCACATCGCTCCCGGACAACGCCGATAGACCATCATCATCCGTTTCCTCGTAACGACGATCCCCTTCCTCCGCAAATGCATCATATAGCAGCCTCTGATCTTCGCGATCCATGGATTGCTCTTGTGTATCGAGTGCGCCGTAAGATGGGCCGGAGTTGATGTTCAAATAGCTCATCGTGGTGAATATCGCGGAATGTAAGAGCGCCCCGTCCACCTGCTATCAAGACGCTCCGACGCAGAAGGTTCCTTTATTGAATCAGGTCCATGTATCGAAGTCTGTCCGCAGCGGAAGAGACGAGATCGGTTCAGAGAAGGTCCTGCTGTCTGACCAGGCATCAGTTGAGCAACAAGAGAGCAGATACTACCACCACCCGGAGACCTGCACAGGATGTGACCCTCTTTAAGGATGATCTGAACCGGTCAGGTCACCACGAAATAAAGCATGGACCGCTGGTTAAATCACGCCAGGACGCAGTGGGACGCCCAGCAGAGGAAAAGGCAAACAATAAGTAATTCTTGAGAGATATAGAGCCTGACGAATAGAGCGCTAGCCGGGGGGCGTAGTCTTCGTCGATCCAGGATCAGCCTCGCAAGGGGGCGGAAGGAAAGCGGAAAGGCTTAACGTCGTGACGTATTATCGTATCGTATCGCTGGGTCCAGTCGACGCAGGTCAACGTGGGATGCAGCATCTGACTAGAGTAGTATCGTGTCTTAGACTGGAGCCTGGTGCGAACCCTGCAGCGCCATATAAGGTCCAGCGTAAACGAGAGTGGGCACCGGGCAGGTGCCGCCTTTTGCTCTGTTATTTTTGATCGCCAAGTGCGTGTACGGGGGAGCCGCAGATGATCAGTCCAGGATTGCTGAAGGGGAGGACAAGACAAATGACCGTGTTGCGACGTCGGGTCATTTGGGGTTGGTCTGTTGCATGCCAGGCGGGCCTTTTTTTTTTGCTTTCTCGGCCGCTAAATATATGACTGGGTGAAAGGGTTGAGTGGCAAGGAAAACCTGGTACAGTTGGTTGGGTGAGATCAGATAACTAGTGATAGATAAGATCAACTGGTTGCTCTGTGTGAATGAACTTCCTTGCGGATGCAGAAGTTCGACCGGGTGTGACGCTGCTTGGTAGTTCAGTGGATCCGTTAGCGGGCACTTACTTGGGCGGTCTTTACTAAAGAACGCTGAGGCCCCCGACTTGACTCTGTCGCCATGTCACAATCGAAGATCCAATGGCTAGCCGGGGTCGGGTCTTCCGTGTGGAACGATCGGGTTAGTCGGCATTCTAGAGAGCCACCGATCTCGGGTGTAGCCGCTCCTGGATGGCGACGCGGCGTGGGATGTTTTGTATCCAGCAGACACAAGAAACATGACACAATCTCCTGTCAAATTCTGGATTCAAGGGCTATTAATGCCACTTGATCTTGTCATATTGCCAGTGTTGGCCCCATGGGAAATAGTTCAGGCCCTAATACAATGCCATTGGTCTACGAAACAGTGTCGGCATTTTCCATGCTATCAATATCGGGTCTAGGGAAACCGGCCATGAGTCCTGTTAAAGTTACTGGCACGCAGTCTGTAACAAAATAACATTCCGCGGTCATGTGGAGAATACCATCTACTAATCGAGTATGCGATGGCGCTCCCTTCGGATTTTTGGCGGCGGACAAGAAGAAAAATGGCTGCGGGCCTTGCGCAGTGGTCCTGACGAGAGATAATCTAAGATAATCACAGCCCAAGCAAACGGTGGAGTCCTGTCTGCCAACCTTTCTCCTCCGCGGTCCATCTTGGCGGTGCCAACAGGAGAGAACGTCACCCATAGAGCGGAGACTCGAGGTACTCATCTGACTTCTCCTGAAACGGTGCAGACCTGTATCATAGGGCGTAAAAAACATTGTGGTTGTAATTGACTAATAAAAATTACTTCAATAGTTACAGTCCGAATTAGGACTATTCTGATTCTGGAAACGACAAAAAGTCCAGCATAAAGAAGAGTGGCAATAATGTTGAGCAGCCATGGATGAGTCACCAGAATTGTAGAGTCAATAACTAACTTCCCAAGTGTCCTGTAGGCGTCTTTGATATTGATGGGAAATCCCCCTAAGATACACTATGCAAGTCTACCTGATCTTTCAGAATCTATTATCAGAGTCCAAAAATCACATGCTAACTAAGAGAATCGTTTCATATACTTGTAGAACCTGGATATACATCCTCACAGAATACCTACCACAGTAGACAGGGCTACCCCCACACTACACATCCTATTATATGTGTATCCCACCGATCACATTTGAAAAATAAAATAAAAAAAAATACCAAACTGACTCGTCATCTAAACGGTTAAAATGCACAGATAGCCAGGTTGTATAATACTAGATACTAATCCAGAGATTCCAGACAGACGGACAAAAACAATCACTCTTCACTCTATCAAATAACCTCTAAACACGTGTGTCTCTATGCCAACGTGCGTGTGCATGTGTCAATAAAGTTCAACGGATCATTTCTGTTTCCTGAGTTGCGACTTCTGACCAAGGCTAGGGAAATACTCCGTAGTTAGGCGGGGAAACTAAGATAGCATAGATAATACGGATCCCGCCTAACTATCGCGGCACGTGCAAATGCGGTCAGACGTGTGATCTACTACTCTACTCGAAAAAAAGAGAGAAGTGATACCTTCTATTTTGTGCTTTTGAATTAGCTGTTATGTGTTTGAGATTTATGGAGAATTTGTTATTGTGTGGTTGGGTCTAGCACGCGCAGTTGAGGTCACTGCTTCGAGTAGGAAAAAATTGTCAAAATCATATCAATCGTCATCATTGCCATCTGCTCTCTTCTGCTCATTCATGGATACAAACTAGTGCACAGATAGCGAATTCCGAAAACTGGAACTCTGTCTCTATCCTAAGAGGCCTGGAGAGGCATCCCCAGGGACCAAACAGGAGAAAATATATCCGAAAGTTAAGCTGCCCTTGTTCACTGTGGAGGGATGCAGTGTATGCGGTTTTTGTCTGCCTGTTCATTGCCGTGAACCGAACTGGCCCTCGTGTAGAGAGTATGCGGGTCCAATAAACCAAACAACTGGGGATCAACCCCAATCGGAGGTGAGAAATCCTAATTGCAGAGACCACTATAATCATCTACTCAGCCAGGTCGATGGTGAGATGTCTGAAGTCGACCACCAAGTCCCCTCCCTTATCTGATGGCCTAGCCGCATATGTACCAATCCAGCATTCCTTGTTGCCCTCATCTTCGAAAGCCCAGGTGACTTCTCTGATGGGTACGCGTTGAATACCCTCGAAAAGATAGATCCAGAGACTACCATCCTGTTCCCTCACCATTTCAATAGTGGCTGCTGGGCCGCCGGATGGGACCGGCAGCAAGCTCCAATCCGCCCATCTGTCTTTCACAACGGTGCTGATATGGGGCCTTTCTTTGACGAATTCTATCCCGGTCTTGATCCATTTCTGACTATCGCCGGGACCCTTGATAACGAGGATGAGACCGCCTTGATCATATTGATTCTTCCAGTTGGAGACAAGGGATACTTTAGCACGCTTGAACGACGACAAGCGGGCGGACTTGTAGAGAATTGGTGCGTTGAAGTGAGTAGTCGATGGTGGCTTCGACCAGACATCGGTGGATGGTGAAGCTTTTATGGTGAATTCCACGGGTATATCACCGTCACCCGGAACTTTCTCTTGACTATTGGCGAAAGTAAAACCCGCCATGGTTACCGCGGATCAGGCGTGGAAGTTCTAACCAAACTGAGTAGGCGATTCTATTGAGAAGAAACAAGAAACGCACTCAGGGAGGATGATAAATTTGCAAAAGAATTGTTGGTTACGAACATGAGTTCTACGTTGTCAGAGCAATTGAATGGGGCAAAGATCAGTCTATATCAATACGTCACAGCTAACTAGGATGAACCGAGTCCGTAACTAGTTAGCTTTGGCCAGGATGATGACATAAGCAGCATCGCCGCGCTGCTTCAGAGCAGGATGAGTGGCATATTGCATCTCTGATGTCGTGAAGACAGGGAGCAAGAGCGGCTGATTTGCCGCCCTTAATATCTGTCATCCATGAGTCGAACCGACATTCGTCATGTCTGCGCGACTCCTCCACCCTGACGAGTTCGAGCTTGCAGCTCGCTCGTCTGTTGATTCCCAAGACACATTCAACCTCGACGAAGCGGACTTTGAGTCCCAGTCTTATTCCAAGTCATACAGCCTAAGACGCAAGCCGTCATGGCTGTCGCGTTTGCTATCCTTTTCCTTCTCCGGATACCGTCGCATTAGAGATTCGAGAGCGCCTTTACCGTCGCCTAGAAGGCCCGTTACATGCTATCGCCGCTTGCTGGCTCGCCGCTCATGTTTCCTTCTGCACGCCTTCACCGGCATTATCCTTGCTCTCATTATTTTAACTTCGATATTTCGACCTTCTTATACACGATTGCCAGCACATTATAAAGCTCTTCAGAAATCAGTGTCAGACTCGAAAGTACCGGGAAGGGGTAATCCGCGGAATGAGAAGGTGTTTATTGCGGCCAGTATCTATGATAAAGGAGGTGATCTCGCACGCGGTCAATGGGGCAAGGGATTACTCGAATTGATCGAGCTTCTTGGGGAAGATAACGTTTTCTTAAGCATATATGAAAACGACAGTGGGCCAGAGGGAGAGGCCGCCCTTCGGGAGCTCGAAGAGAAAGTCGGTTCAAAGAAGTCTATTGTATTCGAGGAACATCTAGACCTGGCAGAGATTCCACATATTACCCTTCCAGATGGATCGCAGCGTATCAAGCGCATTGCTTATCTAGCTGAGGTTCGAAACCGAGCCTTGCGCCCCCTGGAGCAACGGTCGGAAATACGATATGATAAACTCTTGTACTTGAACGATGTCGTGTTCGATCCGGTCGATGTTTTGCAGCTTCTATTCTCCACCAACGCTGCTGAAGACGGAATTGCTCACTATCGGGCTGCCTGTTCCGTCGATTTTATCAATCCGTTCAAGTTCTATGATACTTATGCGACTCGGGATCTACAGGGATACAGCATGGGTGTACCTTTCTTTCCGTGGTTCACGAATGCTGGGTCAGGTCAGAGTAGGCGGGACGTACTGGCTGGTAAGGATGCTGTGCGTGTACGCAGTTGCTGGGGTGGGATCGTGGCCTTCGATGCGAGGTACTTCCAGGGCAGCAATCCAGTACGTTTTCGTTCCGAGAAAGATCTGTTCTGGGATGCATCGGAGTGCTGCCTCATTCATGCGGACATCCAAGACTCTGCGCCTGATGTCGAAGCAATTTCGGATACTGGGATCTATATGAACCCCTTCGTTCGAGTTGCTTACGATGGTTGGACTCTCTCTTGGCTAAGGACTACACGCCGTTTCGAACGGCTCTACTCTATGATCCATTGGATCGTCAACCATATCGCCGGCCTCCCTCGCTTCAATCCTCGCCGAGCAGAAACACCAGGCATGGAGGTAGATGAGAGAGTTTGGATTGCTGATGAAAAGTTGGATGGCGGAGGCTCTTTTCTGACCGTCAAGCGGCTCGCAGATAGAGGCGGTTTTTGCGGACGTCAGGGACTCCAGGTCGTTGTGGAGAATCGAAAGGATGGACAGGGTCCCTGGGAGTCGCTCCCTGTTCCCTCTAGTTGAAGTCTCGATCACATATCTAGGTGTACATAAGGGTGGGTTATTAGGCAGGCGCTGACCTGGGATTACGGAGTTTGTCGTTGTGATGCTGTTAATGAGATGACTCTTCATTGATCAATTTACTGCATATGGATATACTCATTGAATATCTTCCTCTGATACCCAGATTTCTTTGGGCCTTGCTTCTGCCTTTACGTTACTCGTCTTGAAGCTTTGGTTCATTTCGTTTGTAAAAGAGCTGGAATTCTACCCACGGTAGCTGCTCTTTCTATGTCTAATGACATCCGATTAGCATTTATGCACATATGGTTTTGATCGTCTCTTCAGATACGCCTATATCATCGTCTCTTTTCGATCTACAACTCCTTTTGTAAGCTGACTGGAAAGTTACCTCACATTCCAGCTGTCTATGCTCGACTTCATTGCTATTTTCTCTTTAATATAGCCCCATATCCAGACTTTTACTATGAGGACGGGGTCAAGATCACTTACCATTGATCCAGCCTCTTCCAGAGCTATTCACCCATCTGTCACTGAGCACAACTTCATGTTACACTCACCTTGACTGTGTGCTTAGTGGAGCAACCAGATCAGAGAACAATAGGTGGCTGGGAAATCCCATCATCATTCACATATATTTTCACATGTCTTGTTCTTTATGACTCTATCTTCCTAGAATTCTGTTCTGAAACTTCTTCTCCTCATCATCCTCTTGTTCTTCTTCATCTTCTTTCCTACATACACACAGTGGTTGGCAAATCTTCAAGATTCTGCAGTTGGTGACCGACATTTGAAGCTAAAGGTGTCTGGTGCCTTCCTGACTGCAATCATGATGCCATATGACCGCACCACAGAAATCGTCCAGGACGTCCTGTCCTACTTCGCTGAAAACTCCAAGTACACGCTTGCTGACAGCAAGCATGCTCCAAAGAATGCCAGACAGACGCTGGCTGCAAAGGGACCATCGGTGCGTGCTGTTCTGCCTTCCTTCTGCACACATATGAGACAGTTGGGTGTCCCTCTGAGGAGGAGAATCCCAGCCGCATGATTTTGTCGGGGACGCAGAACATGAAAGCTGACTCTTTCAACAGAGGTTTCCGGAAGAACTGCGTCTCGGCGTTGGGAACAAGATTCACCCCCCTGAGGCCGGCCTGCGAAACCTTCACACAAACACCGTCGCTGCACCTTCCTTCAGAAACAATCCTCGCTCCTGGGGTAAACACATCAACTCGAGAACTCCCTCTGCAACTACCAATGTCAACATGGCACCTCCGGCAGATGTTGATGACACAGCTGGTTTTATGGCTGCCTTTCGTAACCGCCGCCAGCAAGCTTTGAGTTCCCAGTCTCACAGCGTCGCGTCGTCTGGAGCTGAGGTTGAGCATCTCGAGACTGCTGTTGAAACTCCTGCTTCTTATGAACCTTCTCCCAGGCAGAAGGAGAACGGTATGTATAAGATAGATACAGATTTCTTCCCTTAAAGAGGCGTATAGCTAATAAGATTTTAGTTGAACCCGCGAACACTCCTCCAGAGGGACCCCCGTCCATCGAAGACCAGAAGAGATCCGTTTCTTCTTCTCCTTCCGCTGGCCTTGGAGCTTCGCGGTGGGCGGACCCTGAGTTCGCATCTCCCACTCGTGCCCCGAAGCCGGTGAGAGCTCGTGGTGCTTCCATCAAGACGGCTGTTCCCCAGCCTCGCACCCCTGAAGCCATAGCTCTTACAAAGGAACCTGCCATCGTTGAGGCTCTCGCGCCTCAGCCATCCAAGAGTGAGGAAGAAGATAGGGAGCATCTCACCCATTTCAAGAGCTGGGGCACTCCAATGGCTCGTGATAAGCCTGGTATGAATGAATTTAACTATCAGAGTACGGTGCCCGCCTTGCTAACATAATGGCAATATTAGCTTCTCAGGTCCGCCGCATCATTTTGAGCAACCTCCCTCCCACATTCGATGCCCCAGCCAAGATTTTGACCGTTGTCCATGGCGGAGCTATCGAGAGCATCCGTCTGTCTGCTGGCGGCTCTGCCCACATCTTGTTCTGTGATGCTCGTGCCTGCAAGGCTTACTATGACAATTATCCGAATGGCATCCCTGTTGGTCCTGGAGGACGCCAGACTATTTCCGTCGACATGGGCCAGGAAGTTGACGTCGTCAGCTCGCAGTTGACTCTTGCACTTTCAACCGGAGCGACTCGCGTCATTCGTTGTGCTGGCATTGACTTGAAAGTGCCCATGAGCACTCTGTTCGAGATGGCATCTGCGAACAATCGAAAGGTGGAGAAGATTGTTGACACTTATGTCTCTGGAGAGGTATGTGTTTTCATCTTCTTTCCGTATATAAATGCAACGCAATTAACTTTCTACCCCAGTCTCGCGTCGCGACTTTCCGTTTCTGCTCCATCGAAGACGCAATCCGATTCAAATCTTTTCTCGTCCGCGACGAAAACTGGGAGCACTGCAACATACAGTACGGTGATGACCCGTAAGTATCTCATATATCTGCCTCTGAAGATTACCATGGGGAACCAGTAGAATAAGCTATTGATTTCAGCCAACTATCGTGAGACACGATAGTTGGAAAGATGTGAATATTTTTCTAATATTCTTCTTTTAACAGATGCGATCTCGCCACTGGCTATCACGTCGACTAGATCTTCGATAGCATGCTGCATTGTTAACAGAAGCAGCAGCCTTTGTGATCCACTCTGTCATTCTTCTCGATGATGGATGAAGGATATGACAGTTTTCTATCCGTCTTCATTGCGTTCTTGAAAGATCATGTTTATTTTCACTGATAGGGCATGACGGCTGGTTATACAGGGGAAAAGACGGGAAAAAAGTTGAAAATCAAGAAACAAAAAAAAGAATATGTTCTTTTTCTTGAGTTTATGGATTGATACTTGTGAGACTGGACCAGGAAATCAAATCTGGAATTTGAGCTCTGCTAGGGAGGATAGTCTATGGAATCTTTTTCACGATAGTTGGCTGAAATCAATAGCTTATTCTACTGGTTCCCTCTGGTAATCTTATTCGTAGAGTGGTGCGGATCACGGAATATTAATAATATTCTACCAGAACATACGGTAGCAGCAAGAAATAAAATAGGTTTGAATAGCTTCAAGATTCTAGGGGTTCCCCTGGAATAGCAGGCGCACCCACTGCCAACGGACCAGTGGATCTGGTTCTGGGGAAATGGCATGCAGATGCTAAAGAAAGAAAAGCAGATTGTGAAGAAAAGAGTCTTTGAACTGTTTGTGAAGTTTGTTCAGGGACATAATGGCGATATTGGCTGGGGAGCGGTTCCCAGGAGGGTTAAGGAGGTGAGGAGGTTGAGGGAGGATGGGAAAGTTGATATTTGGATTGATAGAGTTCCATATAGAGAATGTCCATATAATGAGAAAAGAGAAGTCAGACTCAGAAGGCGTCAAGTGGGAATCCATCTGCCTTTACTGGTTAATGCTCAAATATTATACATCCCAGAGTCCTTGTGGACTCTGGAGCAACAATAAGACTGGGGGAATAAGTGTACAGATGGCTGGCCCAGGAACTCGAGTCATCAGATTAGTTACTAAAGATAAAATTATAAAATACCCAAGTTAACAGCATGATCATCCAATACAGGGAAGCAAGCTGCAGAACTCTTTTCACCTATGCAAAATCTCAGATAGGTAGTGTAGTTAGCTCTCGCCAGCTTGCATCTACTTCGATCAAATAGATCATGGAAATGAAAGGAGGTGATTGATCCAGATCACCATTTGCAGAGGTGGAAATCATTCCTTTGTTTTTTTTTTACCTCTAGGCATAAAATAAGTTTTAGGGTTAGGTCTCCAAAATGACGATTGAATATTTCTAACAAGAACTACTAACTAACTATAGCCTTCACATACTTCCGCATCATCTTCAGCTCCTTCTTGAAGCAGATATGAGAGTTCAATCCCTAATACCCTTCTATACCATTCGAAATATATACAAGTACTACTCAAATCCACATCCGCACGGAGTCTGAACAGTTCATTATTATTATTATTATTATTATTATTATTCTGCATAACATCTCTTACTCTCATAATAATAATAATAATTATTATTATTATTCCCAGAGCCTAAAATCAACCCCCTATTGTAACTGGTTTCTTTCTTTCTTTCTTTTTAGACATTCTCGTCTCACTCTCTGTTTCATTGTCATCTCGTCAAAAGTACTTTGCATACACATGGCTTTTTAGTCTGGTATAGTATAGGAGAGTAGATTAGAAATCGGAAATGTCGGTCGGGGAGGAAAAAAAAAGGACCAGGATAACAAGTGATAGTCTTGAAACAAAGGAGTTTGAGTCTGAAGAAAAGAGCGGGGGGGAGGCGCTGAGAGCACATGGCGTGGATAGACAAAAACTGGGAAATGGAGTCTGTACTCTTAGCTGACGCCGAATTACTCGAAGTGGTATACCTAGCGTTCCTGTTTAGGTTGAGCGTCCCATTGCCGCGTGGCATCGCTGTGCGTGCTCTAACTACAAGGAAATATGTACACACTACTCCGTACAGTTCTCATACGTACCCACCGGCAGCCCCAGGGAGGATACGATATACAGTCTACAATGACCCGAAAAAGGAAATGCGACGACACAAATAGTCAAACAATTTCTGATTCTAAAGCTGCAAAATTCAATGCTCATACATTGAGAAAGAAAGCTACAAGCTGGCGTCAGTCATGATCCAGAGATTGATTTGACCACGTAAATGCCTATCAATTACACCAGCCGCCTGATCAGAATGCAAGCTAGCAAAGATGTCCTTGGTCAGTAAAATGAATGAAATATTGGTTCCGTAAAATTGACAATTATCCCTTGGGTAGAGATGTCCAATGATGGATCTCAAAGGTCTACGAATCCCAAGGAAGAAGAAGAAGATATATGAGAATACCTCAACCCGTTAGATACCGTCCATATGTAATATATTTCCTTTGTCTCGAGAGGTGCTGAGACTTGTGGAAGACATCGCCAAGACCGCAGAACCTTTACTAAATGGCCTTTCTCAACGACTGTTTGAAGTCATACAGGCGAGTGAGGTTCTCTGGAAGGGGTCCATTTGCACTTCACAAGATGGTTTTCAAGTGTGCTGTGGACATCGTTGTGAACGCGGTGCGGAATATCAATGATTACACTGAGTACACGACCCTGCAATATCTCGAGCAACATATACCAGATTGCCCGGCTCCGAGGCCTCTAGGATGTCTTTCAGACTCACAAGCCATCGACGTCTCTTGGAGAGGTATGGCATGGCTTGGATAGTGACCAGAAAGCTTCAGTCAGGGATCAGCTGGAGGCTATTTTGACAAAATTAAGATCATTGCCCTATGTAGATGGGCGTCCTCTTGGAGGAGTGGCTGGTGAAGACTGCAAAGATGTCAGGAGGCACCTTCGACGGAGTGATAAACCGATCACAACACTCGGTGAATTCGAGGATTTCTTGTTCTCGAGTTCTCGCACTGGCGGTTTGGTATTCGTGGAGTTGCTTCGCCAGCTTTCTTTCCCCATGCTTACCTTACCCTCTCCTCCTAATATTGTTTTTACGCACGGAGATCTTCGGCCGGATAATATTACGCATAATCGATGTGTCGTTGGCCTTCTTGATTGGGAGTACTCCGTACAGTGGCTTTTACCCAGACTATTACGAAGCTGTTAGGTGCACCAATTGCTTGAGTTCGTGCGAGGACAACGACTGGTTTTTGTTTCTTCCTGATTGTATTTCGCCGAAACGCTACGCTCATTGGTGGCTCTTGGATCGGGTGCAAGACACCAGGGATATGTGATATTGATAACAAGAATCAGTTAATATCTTGCTCTTTACCTGTTTAGGTAATTCAACAGTGGCCGCTTAAAAGCGACGACGCCAGGACGGGAAATGCCACGAAAATGTCCCTTAAAGACCACGACATTTTGTGGCCTTTCCAGCGTCACCCCGAGTTACTGGTTCTGCAGAGTTTACTCCGTACTAGACTAGACTAAGGTACGGGGACTCCCCCGTATTTGGTACTTTTGGGTCATGGCGGTAGGAATTTATCTAGGGGTTTGTTTAGGATCTCGTCTCCGAGAGTGTTTTATTTAGTCTCAGATCTGGATAAGATAGGAAAGGATAGGAGGAGGAGAAGAGGTTTCAACTACCTATTTGGAACCTAAGGATCTCTGAGAGTAGGGAATAATGCATGGGCTGTCCTATCGCTTTGTCCTGCGCAGATTAGTTTAATACACCGTGGAGGGGGGGGGCGATAATAGCCGCTATGCTTGTGGCAGGTAAGTAAGAGAGTGAAAGTCTCCAAAATAAGAACGCAACGCTCGAGTGGGGGATGGGCATGGGGAATGAATGGGTCGCAAACTCGAAAAGAAAAGAATGGGCGATCGACAAGCCGCGAAATGCAGAGGTCCTTTTTTGGTAAAGGAGTCTTGTTGGCATTTCTAGAAAGCCATGAGACAGAAACCGTAGGTATGGGTGGTGGTTGGTTAGTCTGACATGCTGAAGAATTTATTTAAGGCCTGGGATGGGAGGGCGGGGGAATAAGACAGGGAGTGGTAGTAATAACTAGGAGGGAATGGAGATCCATTATTGAAAGGGTTGTCTAGGATGTGTGCTAAATAGGCAAATTAAATTTTGGCAGGGATGGAACAGAACAAAGAGAAGGGAGGTGCACCATGTCATGCGCAATGCAGGAATTATTCCGATTCTGCCAGTGTGGCTCTGGGCATCAACCTAGAGGAGAAAAAAAAAACAATTCAGGTATGAAGATGGACAGAGCATTAGGTCACGAGTCCAGTAATTGCTTATTCTCTTTTCTTGAGATCTTGCTGTGATACACTTGAGACCTACATTAATAGTTACGCAGTGTATGTCAGCAGTTACCCGGAAAGAGATTTGCGCTTGTAGAGGGATGTCATGACGGACTGCTTCTCTGCTGCTCATGATGATTGCAGAGATGGATTTGGATTATTTTCGAGGTTACATAGCAACACCATAGGTGACTAGTTAGGCAAACCCGTCGACAGCCCAGTATCATTCTCACCCAATTATTCAGAGACGATGACTTTGAGTTTGTGGGACAGGTGATGCTTGTGTTCCCTTCAGACAGGCATTAATTATTTGATTTGACTCAGGCGGCGCAGCACCTTTCTTGCGGCGCAGTTGTCTAGAAGTAATCTAGACGGCGCCGTCCAGGACCGACGAATCGTCAGAAACAAAAGTGCCATAGCCGCTGGCCTATCTTTGACCATGGGCCGACCCGTACCAACCGGATTCCGCGATTTAGCTAGCATGGACCTGCTGCCTTGCCAAATAGATTGGGGTTGGTGACAAAAGTCCATCAATCATAATGGAACCCTTGCCGCTCACAGGACGCTTGTGTACACCGACTATCGAAAGGTTATTCTTTGATCTCAAGCTCCGGAGAACCTAGAGGCATGTGAGCTACGAGTCCAGTGAGCCTATCACCACCAGGAAATGGTCCTACTCAGTCGCACCACCTAAAATTGGAAATCGGTGATAGCCAGGACCACAGCGTCAACAGTGGCTAGAATCTGCACATAACGCAAGATCAACTCGTCTGGCAATAATCGCAGAAATTCTACTGGCGCAGAAGTCTGCCTCGAATAATGGTGCCGATCTGAATCTCCAGCCTCAGCACTGGTCGATCGGTGGCTTTTCCGTCGGATCCGCAAGCACCGGGGATCGAGTCAGGCCGGATCTCACGGAGAGTAGTAATAGTAGTTACTAGCCTAGCGTGTGGAATGCGATGTGCAGTGTGCATCTTGCAGAAGAAAGGGACAGATAGACGCGCTTCGCGCAGCAGTCCGTGATCTTGAGGCTCAGCGCCTTTCTGCATATGATTCGACGGCGTCTCTTCTCGTCACGGTAGATCGACCGTGGATGGAGGATGACACTGATGGCAACCGGTTTTGTTATTCAGCTGTCATCGATGGGAAACTTTACTATGGACATACCGACCGATAATAAAGCTATTCCGGACTTCGTTGCGCGAAGCCAGAACGGACTAACCGATTATGTGCATTTTGACGAATGCCTCCAAAGAGGAAAACGCTCAGACGCATTCCCTGACAGTCCCAGAAAAATTGGATCGAGCGCCTGGGACAGCATGGTGGTGATTATTGGCGGGGGTCCGTAACAGCCTTAAATATTCGACGGCAAGGATCATAACATGTTGAGACAGTACAACACACTCTTTCATCAGTAAATCTCCCATATGATTGGATATTCCTGTCCCAGTTAGCATGAAGGCGGTTAAGGACTGGGAAATCTGTGTCGCGTCAGAGTGATCACCCCCTGCTGCAACCTCATAGCATCTCAATCGAAAGTACGAAAACTCCTTTTTGAGGTTTTTTTGAATTCGACCCTTGACAGCTCCGTATTATTGTCTTAGCGCCTTGTTGTTCGATGGTCCCTAGATTGCGAAGGGTAATGCTGTCCCAGCTGGAGCGTCAAAGCATCAAGATATGGAATCCTCATCACTCCAGAGTGTAGAAACGATACCACCCCTAATTCCATCTTTCTTGTGGGAAGTGAATCTAAAGAAGAGAGATGCTCTGTTGCAATTGGAATCAGCTGATGGCAGCGACCTGCGGCTTTCCTGCCTGGGGCTCTCACCATCCCTGATGGACAATTGCAAGAGGCCGCATAATTAGTAGGACACCCGGCTGGTGGCGCAGTTGCGAGATGAACACCGTTGAGCTAGTCTCTACAAGGGTAATACTAGTAGTCGCCAAGAGTGGTCGTGTCACTGCTGCAGAAATTCCATCTCGATATTTACGAGCTTCTTTGTGAGAAAGAGATTCGACTGTGAAGGCTGGGGGAGTCCATGGTATATGGAAGATTGCAGGTTACATGTCACCAGGAACAACACTAACTTAATTTCGTCAGCCAGGCTGCAATAATGAGGAATCTCTGGTTATTCCGTACTAGTACTTACTATTCTTCCTGGCGTGTGGACACTGACTAGGTCCACTATTTTGGAGATCCGAAGCCAAATGCTTCAGACTCCAGACGCCATCGAACACTGAGCAATATCCCTTATCATCCACAAGATGAGAACCATCCAAGCATCCCAGTGCAATGTCGCACAGACTGTGTCGGTGTCTGCTGGTGTAAACCGTACTCCAGGCAGACTTTCCCCCAGGGCATCGGGAGCATACATCGTCCGTCCCGTTAACCGCTACCTAAGTACCTAAGGAAGCTTCTAAGCGATCCGCCCATGACCCCGACTCTAGGACTATCTACCGCAGAGATCGAGATGGTTATTTCCTCACGGCATCGAAACTCGATCTGGATGTCAATGTCCATCGTGGATTAATCTCCCTCTTCTCTCCCATTCGTCTCCTCCTCTCTGTCTCATTCCAGAGACCTCTATGACCTCCACAGATGATGAGAGATGTACCAATGACCATGCTGAGAAACGATGAGCGCCGTATGATACCGTTTGAGATCCTCACTGGCTGTCTTTCACCTCATTTTATTCAACTGCATGAGACATGCTATTATTACTCAAGTCTCCGATCCAGGGTCCAGCCCAACGCCCCTCTCTGCAACCTGGGGGCGAATCTGCTGCGCTCGTCCTTCCCTACCTAAGGGCTGATCTGATATGAAGCAGCTCAGCAGGATGCAGAGATGCGTTGGCATGGTCTTCAGGCTTGTCGCGCGGCAGATGACTCCCCATCCGTGCCAGAAGAAATACTCTATGACCTTCTTGGGATCCTCTTGCGGTGCGATGGGACCGACTCAAGTTCGACGCTGCTCCTATTCGCTTCACGGACCCGACAGTCTGGTTCAGATGCGAAGCCACTTCAAGGATGAAAAACGCTACGCCCAATCCTCACTTCAAGTAAATGTTGGTTTCGACACTAAACAACGCCGCTGCTCTCACATCCGCCGGACATGAGAGCGAGGGGGGAAGAAAGTCCCACGCGTGCACACATCAGGTTCGTCACCCTGTCGGCCTTTGTCACATCCACCCTGGTCTGTCCTTCGATGCCGTGCTAGTAGTCCGGGCCTCCTCAGGTCTGATTCCTCTAGTCAGGCATGGGGAAGCGAAGACTGATTTTCGAGACGCTGCGGCAACAAAAAAAAAGTCCCCCATCCTCACGACAGGGACGGATCCACCAGGTAGTGACATGGCTGTTCATGGGGGGTTCTAGGTATGCCCGCGAAAATGCCAAGATTCAACCTGACTGAGGAGCTGCGCTTGTCGACTGTGTGTCTTGCAGCTGGTTGATGGCCTATCAGCGCTTGGGAACGGCGGTTGGATGTTGGAAGGGCCCTGGAAACAATGTGATACGCACAGCACTTGTCCTTTCTGCAGTGATGGTCCCTCTTTTTTTTTGCTAGGGTAGTGACGCTGCTGCGGTAGTATCAAACCCAGAAGAAGGAGGGATAGCACATTCACACCAGGCTTCCATGTCTTCTCTAGGATTGCGCATTGCAGCGGATCCCTACTTGGTTCGAAGTAAATTACGGGAATCCTAGACTAGCCGGTGCGGAAATCGGCAAGCGCTTCTGGGAATCGAAATATAGAATACTGGCCGGTGAGGCCAAAAGCGCTTGTTTTGTCCCATACTGCATGATGGTATCACCGACTAGTTAGTGCAGGGTCCGTTCGCCGGTGGGATTGTGTCATCACCTAGTCCTAGCATCAATGGAGATGGGCCTGACTTGTTGAGCTTGTTACTGTTGCCGCGGAACTTTATCAGGCGCTATATCTGTGCAGCCACGAGGCACCGCAGAGGGAACTCAGGCTGTCCTGCGGCTTTTTGCAACCACCATTGGAGCAGATCATCTTCTGCCAGGTCTCTCGAGTCACGAGTAAATACTGTTCATCCATCGTCCAGGCCAGAGAAAAAAAGACACAAAATTACTTTCCTCACAAACTCGGTCACGGTTGTCTGAAACCTGATATCCTAGCAGTCTCGTTCAGAGAGGGCTTGGATGATTCCTGATATTCTCTCTCCTGCTCACCAACATCGATCTCTCACGAAGACGATCTCATACAGAATCCGCTGATTCCGTCCGGTGGTCTTACTGCCAGCGTCGACCTGGCACTCTGCGTTGGACAGCTAAAAGATTCGTGCACCTTCCGCCGCAATCGAGACAACGAGTAATCCAGAGCAAACCGGAAGAACGCCGTGAGACCTCGGGAAGAAGAGTTATCTGCGTGTTTCCGTAGGTTTCAGAGGTCCATCATCGAGAATATCGGTTGCTCCGACTCTCCGCTTGTTCACTCGAGACGACCCCGGTACCCTACGACCTACCTGGTTTTATATCTGGGGAATTCAACCTAATATACCCGCGCGTGTTCCACACGGAGCATAGGGCCATCATTATCTTGGTGGGAATCTCGTCTAGGTTGTGCTGAGCTGAGCCCTTTTCACATCAGTCATAAAGGAGGCGTCCAGTCCTCCTCAGCGGGGAGGCCTGATAGCTTTTCGAGACTTACCCCCACTACGGGCATCACTGATATCAGTGAAGTAATATAACTGTCCACGACAATCTGCACCAGTTTATTCGTTTGCATGCATATTCTTTCGCGCTTGTGACAGTCCAATCCTCGGAATTCCATTCGACCCTCACTTGTTCTCGGCTTGTGAGCCACTGAAGACGAATACCAAGCCTATTTTCGATCACCTGCCATTCGGGACACCATCTCGCTATCTGGAACTGTTTCCTGGCCCATGTCTCAGACAGCGATGCAAGAACTTACTATACGCCCACGCCGGCATCCAAGTCGGATGTCCATCGATGCTCTTCTAAATCCTCAAGACGAAGAACCAACCCAGCAAGAGTATGCGCGTGGACTGCAATACTACCAGAATCCGATTGCTATCCATTATCCCACATCCTCAGTGGGACTTTCTGAACATACGGGCTTTATCGGGCCCCCACGATCCGCACACTCATCTCCTGGGCCCTACAGACGCGAGCGTTACGACTCGGTATCGAGTACTGCATCGAATGTTTCTGAACGTCGTCGTCCGCCTCGGCCAAAGTACGAGGAGGAAGAGATGTATTTCATCTGGTACCATCGCGTTGACCTGTCCCAGGACTGGAAGGAGGTGCGGGAAAATTTCAACAGGCAATTTCCCAACCGCCAAAGACGTGGCTTCCAAGGGATACAATGCAAGTTCTACCGTTTCATCAAGGAAAAGAAATGCCCGACCTTACGGGAACAAAGACGCATGCGGGACGGAGAATTCATCGCTCGTAACGGATCAGGGCTTTCAGACTGTTCACCCCGATTCGGTGTCAGGGAGTGGCTCCCCGGCGTATGGTATCCATGGATGAGCAGCAAATTATGACCCTGGTGATCGCCCCAAGCAAAGCACACGTCCTCTTTTTGAGCTCAACGACTTCCAGGTTAGGAGCATCCCACGGCTCCCTACCGCGAAAATATTTCTTATGACAGTCTACGAAAGCGTTGCAGTTGTTTCATATATCCCCTCCACACAGTGTACGGCGGCGCTATAGTTTTTAGGTCTTGATTCCCTGGGTTATTTTTTTATTTCGGGAAATATATTATTATATTATATACCTCAATTGCGAGATATTTTCCCCTCACAGTTCGGAATTTCGAAACCACCATGCCCAACTTCATCAAACCTTCATCCATTTGTACTCTATGGACCTCTCTGCCTCATTTTATTTTTATCTCCCCTTCCCTGATTCACTTATCTCCAGACCTCATACATCAATCCTATCTTTCATAACGGGCTTATCACCACTGCTCCATCTTAATTACTTGCTTCTTCTTCTTCTTCTTCTTCTTCTTCTTTTTCCCCCAAGGAAACAGTCCACCGCATACTTGCCAGAAAATCAAACGGTTATCTTTTTCTTTTCTTCTCTTCTCTAATCTATCCATCTAATCTTCTTCTTCTTCCAATCAATCACATACGGTACCCACCTGGCCTAAAAGCCACTAGTCCTCCTTTCCGACGCAATAAATAAAAATGAACCAGAGACGATGCTATAGATAGGTAACAACTCAGCACAGAATGTATCTAACCCCCTCAAGATATTTCCAGCCGAGGATTTCTAAGCGGCCAGTGCCTAGAACTAGCATGCACATCACCCTCGGTCGTCCGGCTTGGGAAGAGGGGGATAGGATGGATGATCTCACTTTAGTGATATGTGAACGAGGCCCGGATGGATCAGTGACTTCGGGACTTGGTTAGTCTTCTGTCTTAGTTATCTAGAGCTAGATTCCTGCTTACTGGTTATTTTTTTTTTGGGTCGAGAAGTAATAATGTAATTTACTGAAGTGGGATGTGAAATTAAAGAGGTATATTTTTCTCTTCCAAGAGCTTCCAACATGTTATTACTCGGCTGTATGTCAAGACTGTAAAATTATATACGATTGGGGTCTAGGGCAATGCATGAATGCGGAAAAATTATTTATGCAATCATGGTAGTGAGCATAAGACGGGGAAGAAAGAGAGATAAGCGAATGCCGCATTACCAGTCGTCTTCATTCTCTGAATCGAGTCCGTGGTGGAATCGCTGCCCGAATCGAGTAACGAGTTCTCCCTCGCTGTCGTAGTCGTCCATGTCGTAGCCCTCGTCATCGGAGTTGGCGCGGTTTCGATACCTCCTATAGGCGGCAGAAGGGTCGTCGTATTCGTCTGCAGAGGAGAGCTCTTCGTCTGGATAGTCGTTGGCGGGGTTATCTTCGGCTGTAGTTTCGAGTATGTCAGTGACTTTGTGTGATGAGATGAAAGGGATAATATGCATACCATTGGAATCAGCATCCTCACTGTCCCATTGCTCCTCTTGATTTTCTTCCACCACGAATGGTTCCCAGTATTCCTCGTCTTCCTGGGAGATAACCACGACTCCAATGTCCTTCCGGGTCGCATCAATGTGAAGAAGGGGGTCCATGAACGTGCTGCCGGCCGGTAGTGGCCGGCGAACATAGACATCATAGACATAATCGCCATCACTGTCATCTTCCTCTTGATGACTTTGGACTTGCGTAGAATCAGGTGCCTGCTCCATCTTCTCCTCGCTCTCGGCGGCTGGGCCAGCTTGACGCAGTCTGTTGGGCGACCTAGGTTGATATTTCAGGGCAGGCTTCGGAAGCACAGTCTGGGAAGCAGGAGCAGAAACAACATCTTTTGGTTCTGCAGGTTGCGTGTCCATCTGTGTTTCCAGGTCTCGAGCCACCTGGTTGAAATCGCGGGCAAGCTTCTCGGATTCATGATCGACATCGACATCGGTATGGACATCCTTGTCGAAATTCTCTGTGATATGCTTTTTTGCAGCAAAGATAGCAGCTTTCTGCTGCTCCCTCCAGAGTCTCTCCGCTTGGTTCACGACCGGACGTTTCCTGCGAGTAGGAGCAGTGTCCGCAGTCCTATTTTCATCCACGACTGTAGGCTTGGGCAAAACATTCACATCGCTCGCAGCATCCCCTGTGCGCGCAATGTTCTCAAGAATAGCGACTTTCTTTGGCTCCGGTTTGCGCGCCAACTTCTCGACCAGAATCGCTCGAGAAGGTCTCTTCTGCACGCCGGCATGACCAGCCCTTAGAGGACTCGCAGGGGTGCTAGGCCGCGAGATATGGAACTTCCTCAGAGACGAAGTTCTCCCGGGTAAGGAGCGAGGACTACCGCCTGCGGAGGACACCGCACCCGCTGGCGTAGCTGGTCTGGTAACATCCGTAGATGCAGTTGATGCAGCTGACTCATGCCCAGGAGTCGAGTTCAGTGCATCCCTAATCTGATCCTGGGCTTGCTTTTCAGCTGCCGCGAGCCGTCTCTGCTCCCGGAGCTCGGCCCCAGGCGACGTGGCGCGAACCAGAGGGATGCCCAACGTTCCACGAGCACCATTCGAGATGGACGGAAACTGAATGCTGCTCACAGATCTCGGACTACGGAGGCCATGTCGGGCAGAAGAAACCGCTCCCTGGGGAGGACCAACAGGCACCTGGCTAGTTTCGCCACCGATCCGGACCCTCTGAAATACAAAGTCCGTGAACCGTCTCTTCTTCTGATGCAGATCAGACTGGATATCTGTGATGATAGTTAGTACTAGATCGATGGTTCATTTGACATATCGAGATTGCGTTGCATGATGTTCCTCCCCGCGAGGGGAAAATAGAACAACAAAGACCAATCACAAATAACTATCACAAGGACACAAACGAGAAACACATACATAACGTCTCCACCGGTTCTTCTTCTCTACGACGCTTGATATTGATGTGTTCTGGAGGCAACGCCATGATGGTCGACAGTGACGCCACTGAGAAACGGGGATGGATGGAGCTGACAAGGAGTTGTAAAAGCTCCAGTTCTGCTTTTCCAGTTCACGATGTTCCTCTCAGCCCAAATGGGACTAGCGTGAGACAGGCCCCATGGATCGTACCATCACGTGATATCTCATAGATCGAGGTGACATTGGAGTACATTGATTGATTGTAGATGACATTACTTCCACAAGATGTTGATTATTATACTTCTTCTTCTTCTTATTATTATTACACAGTAGAGTTGGGAGATATGCATTGCTCCTATGGCAACAGGGTCCAGTGTAGAGCGACAGTAGAAGCGCATCATTGTATTGCTATCCAAGATTGCTTCTTCGCTATCCCCATCCCCTCTTCCAGCTCTCTTTTTCCCTTGATTTTCCCATTACCTCCGCGCAGCTCCTTCCCCATGAGCTCTGGCCCGGAGTGGAGCGTTTTGCTCAGCAATTAATGCAATAAAGACGGCATCACGAACGGAAAGCAGAAAGGAACACGAAAGGAAGGAACAGCGCCAACCAGTCTAGGGTGTAGCCGACCTGTTGTGTCTTCGTAACTAATTTGGATCGAAAGCTGTGCACAGCCCATAGAAGGAGAAAACTTCGTAGCCAGCTAGCAATACAATGTGATTAGGGGGGAAAGCATATTAAAACGGATTAGGCACGTTACCGCTAGATGTGAAGGTGTTTGGACAAGCAAAAAGAAAAGACTTGATTGAAGCCAGTACAAGAAACGAACGGAAAAAAAGAAAAGAAAAGAAAAAAAAAAAAAAACAACAAAGGGTCAAGAATCAGAAGATGCCGATCGAAGAGAACAGAAACTGGCTTCATTTCGCTCCAATCTCCTCCTCAGCCCAGCCGGGCAGAGAGGATTCGTTCTGGATCGCCAGACCGAAGCCGCTGTGGTTCAAACCGCCAAGAGCAGAGCTGAAGCTGGAGAAGCTGGCCTGGGGTTGATGAGTGACACCGGAACGACCCTGAGACGTTTGGCCAACCGATGGGCCGAATGCGTCTGGGGAGAAAGAAGGCAGGCTGACAGCCCGTGAATGTTGTGCGCGTGGCACGCTCAAGCTGCTGCCCGTAGAAGCATGGTGACCGCCACTAGCGGGGCCGTTGGAGACATTCAGGAAGCCGTTGGAAGGCTTGTGCTGATGCAAGGGACTGTCAAGTCCGCCATTGGTAAGATCAGTGGTGCCGGCACCGTTGTAAAGCGCGGCCTGCTGGTTGGCAAGGGCCTGCTGTTGCTGTTGCTGCAAGGCAGCTAGAGTGATCGGGTCATTAAGGCGATTCTCTTGTTCCTGGGCCTGCTGCGCGGAAACCTGATTCAAATACATCGTCAAAGGATTGTTGTTTCCAGCGTTCAAGATGCTGGATGGGGTTGACACCGTCTGGAGCGGGTGACGGGCCTGGCCGTTCTGGGAGTGTGAGCCTGTCGAACCTGGAGCAGGCGAAAGAGCGGGCCGAGTCGGGCTCGATTGGGATCCTGACTGGCTCAGGTTCTGCTGAAAACCATTCAGAGCAGGAGAAGGAGATTGGGGTCCTTCTAGACCAGAGCCGTTACGGTTCTGCTGGTTGTTGTTGACCTGACGGGGAGGGTTGCCGCAGCGGTCCTTGCCAAAGTTGATCTTAAACCGCTTGTATTCTTCGCGGCTTCGCATGCCCTCGATGGCCTTGATGGCGTTTGCAATGTTGGTGAAGTTGACGAATGCACAGCTCTTCTCTCTGAGAGTGTTGACAAGTTCGATCTCTCCATATTCAGAAAAGTCCTGGCGTAGGCGATCCTCAGTCCAGGTCTCGTCCAAATTACCAATGTATACATTGCGCGACGCGCCGCCGCTGACGGCAAGGGCAATAGCAGGAGGCAAGGCACCAGAGTGTTTACCCCAGCCAATCTTCAATCTCCGGTTGTGGATCATCAGTCCCTGCAAGTTGCTGAGAGCGTAAAATGAAGCTGCCGAAGTCGGGTCAATGAAGGTGACGAAACAGATGTGCTTATCGGGAATGTATCGGATGTGATGTAGAAGACCTCCACGGACCACGTTGCAAATCTCCTCGATAGTAGTTTCGGGGTGGATGTTGCCAAGGTAGATGGTCCGGTTACCAAGGTTGTTGACACCTCCAGCCGTTGTCGCAACGGCAGCAGCAGCCACAGACTGCTGAGCCAAGGCATTGGAGATCAAATCACGATCGGCACTGTTGAGGATATGGGCATACCCAGGCGCAATTCCCAAATACTGGGCAGCATTCTGCTGCTGAGTCTTGGAGACATATGCGCAGCGGTCCTTACCGTAGAATACACGTCTCGGAGCCTGCCACTTGGGTTCTTGAGGAAGTTGGGCGACTGCTTTAATCGCGTTGCTGATGGACAGGAAGTGAATAAATCCAATAGCCTTCTCTTTCACAATCTTCACGGTGTCAATGGGGCCGAACTTGCCCAAGTCTTCCCGCAGTTCCTCCTCTGTGATATCCTCCGGCAGATTTCCGAGATAGACATTTCGTGAGGCCCCAGACTGCTGCACAGCCAGAGCCACAGAGGTCGGAACTTGAGATGGCTTACCCCATCCGATCTTGATATCATTGCCCTTGATGGCCAGCTTTTTCAAGATGGCATCCGAATGAAAGTGGGTCGCAGAACTGCCATCCAGGAAGGAAATAAAAGCACAGTTCTTGTCAGGAAGCAGACGGACAGACTCAATCTGTCCACTGCGCACGTGGTTGAGGATCTCCTCCGCAGATGTCTCCGGAGGGATGTTTCCAAGGTACACTGTGCGGCTCGTTCCTGACATGATTCCCGGGGCGATCCCAACCGAGGCGGCTGGACCACCGAACGCAGCGTTACCCAGGCCGGGGAAACCACCAATCGGAGATTGTGGCCCACCTAACAACTGGGAACCACCAAAGCCTTCAGTCGACATCAGGGACGAATAGAGTCCTGGAGAGAGCGCGTTCTGCTGAGGCTGGGTCGGGCTTCCGAGCTGGTTCTGGTGGTTCTGGCCATGGGCCGGAGGGTTGGCCTGGGAGAAGCCTCCAAAGTTCGCGAACTGCGGAGATGCAAAGGCTGAAGGAGTCCCTGGCTGGAAGGGGCTACCCAACAGAAGCTGGGATGGGAGGAGAGGAGTGAAGTTCATATCGAAGGCGGCTCCCGATGCCGACAGGTCGTTGGCGTTTTGACCGTTCGACCCCGTATTGATCGAAGGGATGTTCGCACGACGAACGCGGTCCCCGAAGCCCTGGCCAGTAAGGTTGTTCGAATTGTATGCACTGTGGGAGAAACCAGTATGATCTGCGTTAATAGCGGATAGCTTGGACACCTGTGGGATCAGACGAGAACTACTAGGGATGGTCGAAGCATCCGAGGTTTGCATGGCGAGGAGATGGGACGGCAGGACAAGGTTGTCCCCAACGGCGGAGGAGAGTACAGCCGTTTTGACGATGGAGAGGTCCGGTAGCTGGTATCACCGGACACAACGCACGAAGGAATGGACGCCGCTGGAACAAAAGCAAGATCCTGACCACAAGGCGTGGGTGAGAAGAACAACCAAGAAGGTCCGCAAGATATCTATCGGATGGTCCCTGCGGTCAATGGAATGTACATTCACACAAGAGTATCGAAAAGACCACTTACACTGAACAGACCCTGAGCTTGAGAATGTCGCTACCGTTGTTCCGGCCCGGAGCAACCAACGGTAGAACAAGAAAAAAAAAAGAAGTGAGATCAACCCGTCAATTTGCTGCACCCTAGAAAGAAAGGCTTGAATCCGTCACTCTTTTCAGAGGAAGCCAGAGTCAAGGACCTGATTAGAAGCAGTGCACAAAGAATAGGGTGAAAGAATTGACTATGAACAGGCCGGACAGGATTAGGTGGGCTACAAAGGGATAAGCCGAAACAATAGAGGAAAGGGCCCGGGCGAAAAAGGGGGTTTCGAAGGAAAATTGATATTACGAGCGAGCGAGCGAGCGGCGGATCGAAGAAATTATAAAGAAAAGATAGAGCGAGTATAAAAGAACGTGGAGAAGTAAGGAATGGAGGAAGGTATGTAAGAAGCAACAATAATGCTCCCAAAATGAGGTCGAAGAGAGAAGTGAGGGAGTAGGGGAGGAGTCAGGACAGACTCAAAACGGAAAAGGGTGAGGTTCGGAGCTGCTCTACTCTTGTCTCTCCGATTGTTTTGGCACTCTAAAAAGCTCGACTTGTCGGGTACCAGGGAGTGGGAAGAGAGTACGGCGGTACCGTGGTACGTACCGTGATTCTGGCAAATCGACTGGATGAAACCGCGGCTTGAGTTTGAAAAGGGAGAAAAAAAAAAGAACAACAACGCAGGTTGAAAGCCGCGTACCGGGATTGGAGGGAACCAGACGGTTTCCTGAGCGCTTGGGGTGGTGACTTTTGGGGCCGCGAAGGAGAAGAGGCTGTCAAGGAGCCTCTCAGACGTTCAGAAAGGCCGCTGTGAAGGACATCTCAGGGTATCGCGAGAAGCCCCCGAATGGCAGGGAACAAGCCAAACGAGAGCCAAGACTAGGGACACTACCAATGCCCCTTCAGTCTAGTGGCGCCCGGACGTAGTAGTGGCTCCCCTGGGTCTGGCATTCTTGTCGCGAAGGAATCTAGTCGCTGTTCCCATTGTCTTGGCATTGTTTAAGGGAGGATCTCAATAGCTGCGAGGTAATTCTGAACGCCTTTTGTGCTGCAGGTACGGCTATTGGGTTCCAGCATACAAATGATTTCATGCAGATGGCAACATGCCGGACAACAGTAACCGTTGTTGCAGGTCAGGGTCTCTTGTGTGCGCAGTTCATAGGAGTACGTAGCGTAGTTGGCCAGTGCCGATCAACCTTCGTGGAGCTGGTCGCTCCTGAACCCTTCCATTTCAGGACATATTACTCGTAAAATTTTAAAGCGTCGTTGACCGCACCGTCCACGCGTAGTAGGCCCATAGGGCAGGGAAGACTGGGGTTCAAGAACTTCAACGAGAAAATTGGTTTCCAGGCATTCTCATCTTGGCGAGTCTGTATTGATCTATCATCGCGATCTTAGCGAGATTCCATAGGCATCTCCGAATCGATGTTGCGATCGCCTTGTAGGAACAACGAGAGGATGATGCAGATGATCCCCACTGGGTTCTCATGTTCATCGTGGGCAGTCGCATCAGCATTCTTCACCATCACTGGTGAAATCGTTCAGCATTCTCCTTCTAGAAGCTCTCCGGACGAAACTGCAGAGCCCCCTGACTAGCATCGCTAGCCGTTCTCTCTCCGTGTGACCACGCGATTTTGCAGTCTCGGGGCCGCAGCTTCGCTTCAACGATTTGCTACATAATGAGGTCCCCACCTTTCAAACCGTGGTCCTCAAAAGGCTTCAACGCGTTCAAGACAACGGGGTGTTTTTGCTCTCTGCAGCAATGAGAAATCATTATCATTCTTCTCGCGTCGTCGATCCGGTGTAATGGTTGCCTGTTGGGGCATGAAGGTTCGAGATTTAATTTTAGACGAGCCTGTTGGCCGCGATATCCGCACGCATAGGATGCATGAACGAGATCCCATCAACACGAGGCTGACGTAATATCAAACGCGTAGTTAGTTTTATCTGATATCTGGCCGGAAGTCAAGGCAAGCTCCGCATCGTGTCCAAGTCGTCAGAGATTGCGGGGTTGAGAGTCGTGGATATTGGAAACTTGCGAGAGCCGGACCAGACCGCAACAATCCGCACTATGGAAGGCCAACTGGGAATGCGTATGGTGATGTATCACAAGAGTCGGTATCCTAAGACACCAGCAATGATCTGACAGGTTGCCATCCTAAATTCCATGTGGCATGATTTAGCGCATTAGAAGATTTCCGTCAGTTAACAGTCGGGTGACATCAGATAGGTCCATGTCGCGATCCCGGATGTAGGGTCTTGTGTCTCTAAATACTGGAACCGGTCAATAATGATAATGCATCCTTGGAGACCGGAAGATGGTTGCCTTGGATCAATCCACTGACAAGGATCTGTCGCGTGGAAGACCTATGGAATAAAACTGAAACCCGCGGTGCCAACAGGTCAGCCCACTGCAGTTAGACACAATCATGCACAACAAATGTCTGATCAAGGATTCTCCTGAAGGCAAGGATTGGTTGACTGAAAGAAGTGGAAGGACTAACGTTAGTGGTAGATGATATTGATAGTTTACCTTGTTATCGGAGAAACCATCCGCTCCCAGAGCCAACCACAGGAAACATCTTGATCCACATGGCAGCATTGAGCTTGGATTCTATTCATGCAATTAGTCGTCATCCGGGATTGCAGCATGTCAAATGTTCTTGAAAGTGAGCGAGAAAAATACTTTTGTGAAACCGCCACGCATGAATCTGACGGAAGGAGCGCGGGTATCTTTATGCCTAAGGCAGAAGGATAAACGCCATACTTGCCAGCACTCTTAGAGTCTTATCAATCGAGGTCAAGTTAACTAGCCCTCTAATACTCGTTTCTCCCCAGTAATCTTGTTCGTACATGGGTTCGGTCCATATATGGCAGTGAGGGTGACCGCCTGCTGTTCCAAGGATTACTATGGGAAAACGAGTAGGCATCAAATCGTGATAGATTCCAGTCATTCTAGATAGGAAGCAACTCAGCAGATTTGACTATATGCCATTTCAACTAGGACACTTGTTTCTGTACAGAATCCTTCCTCCTAGCAAGTTTGGCTCTGGTCACCGCAGGAGTGACACACGTAGCGCTACCTTCCCCGTCGATGTCGAACTCGAACAGATTCTCGACACCTGCCAGGTAATGGTTGGTCTGCCTATTAATAGAGACTTGGAAGCCCACTTTCTTGTTTCCTTGATCAGGAGTTGAGAGCAGCAGTCGCGGCTTCGCTCCCCTGTAGTAGGATCTGAGGATGTCAGTGCCGTTGGAGATCCAAGAGGTGATGCTTAGGCCAGATGAAGCCCCTTTGATAGTGAACCGATTGAAAGAGATAGTGACGGATGAATTCAAATCCTTATCCATAGAGACATAAGTGCCAACGAAATTATGTATTGCCTCAGCAGCAGCTTGAGATTCAAGTGCAGGAAGAACAGCTTCGGCGACGTAGTCAAGGACTATGTTGCTGACGGCGCTACGCAGAGCTACATCGGTGTTGGCATAGAGAGTTCAGATTTGCCAGTTGGAACTGTGGAATTAGAGGATATCAAGCTAAGAGGCTCGAATATAGTTTCACGGTATATTCTATGCATAGATTTTCCAGTGATGTTGGATATTACCACCCCAAGAAACATCAATCCGTTGTTGGCATATCCGGGGTTTGTCCAGGGGCGGAAACTGGGCGGTTCAGAACGTATGCTCTCAATGTAGTCAGATGCGTCCGTGAAACTCGTATAGGGACCCAATTCGCTGAGGTCGACAGGCGGGAAGCCGTAAAGTGTGACTGGATCTTCTCCTGCAGCAGCTTCTGGGTCGAGTGCAACCGTGGCGTCGTGGCTATAATAGATCAACGAGCGACGCTGACAACCTAACTGGACGCTGAAGCAGAGGTTGATGTGATGGAAGAGAAGGATTCAGGTACCCGGTCAGCTCTATATTATGCCGCTAAACCAACCGCCCCCAATTTTGTTTTGATCGTTCTGACTTCGCGCCATCGGGCTTAGCAAACAGTCCATTAGTCTTCTTGTCTGGCCATCCACATCAACTAGAATAGTTGGTGGCCTCATGAGACCATTTGGAATGACATCGACAGGATGGGAAAGAAATACTGCAATTTCAACACCCAGTACTATGCCATTTACAACATTGCAGTTTCTAAGTAGAATTGTCAATGTGTCATTAAGACGAGATGAACGGAGTTCCCTTGTCCACTGTTTTGAAATATCCCATGATAATGGTAGCTAAGTCTATCGTACTAATCCGGATTAAAGCTGATCTAATAATGGATGCCCGCAAGAATGCCAATAACCTCTTTCTTTTTCCTGTCCTACATTCGCCGTTTGCATATCTTCATTCCACTGCTCCCGACGAGTAAGAGATTGAGAAGTGGAAACAAAAAGAAAACTCATAATAACATCAAAAAATGGAGGAAGAAAAAGCTGAACGGACTGCTCTCCAGCACATCACTATTACTCCGTTTGTTTCAGACATTGAAGGGGAACCCAGGTCGCAGCTATGGTGCCTCCTGACGAGCAAACTGTACCAAGGAGGCTACTTCGCTGCGGCCCCGACGTTGCAAATGGTCGATGTAACGGAGGAGACAGTCTGAATAGGCTTCTTCATCTCGTTTTCTCCCCAGGTGCCACCGCTGGCAGGGAAAAGAGAACCGCTGTCGCTTGATGTAACGGTGACCATATCGACAGCCGAGGGAACCATGTGCGGCACGACCAATCTCACACCCTTGGTAGCGCCAGCGCTGCTTGAGAAAGAAGGGTTGTGTCGAGGAGGGAGCGGACGGTTGCTGAAGTCAAACATCAGGCCCACGTAGTCCGAGCTGCTGTTGTAGGAGGAAGTAGCCGTGGACGGGGTGTGGGTCAACGACGGGATCCCCGCCGCTCCGCTTGTCAAGACGGAGAGGCTACTAGTGCTGCGATGACCCATGCCCGGACGGCGAGTTGACGGAATAGCTTCATCACCGCCATGAAACTGGGACAGGAAGTGCCAGGCTTCGGACGAGGCCAGTGAAGTAGCACTGCCATGGCGCGCATGTATTACAGGCTTCCATTCGGTGGGGTCAAGATCTGACTTGGCATCGTGCAAGTCTGCAGGTATCCGGATGGCAGGAGTCGAACTGGCCGGAAGAAGTCGGGTCGGGGTCATGGGAGGCACGATAGATCGTGGGGACATTGGCGGAGAAGAAGGAGGGGTCGTCGAGGGCGACATTGAGGCGCTCACTGCAAAGGATGCAGAGAGAGGTTTGCAGGAATCTTTGCGGCGACAACTGTGGAAATGAAAGACAAGTCAGCGAGTGAAGATAGATGGATGGAGAGGGGGTCAAATAAAGAGGATGAGGGAAGAATGTTGGCAGATGTCCCATACCTTTCACTGCAATATAGAATGAAGTTGTTGGGCACTGTTATCTGTCTCTCGCATGTAGCACTGGAAACAAACGTCAGCTGGATCGGGTAAGAAAGCACACACAATCCAAGGAACAAAGAATGTAGGAGGCAAAATCGATAGTGGCTGGAGATAAGACTGAGACATAAAGGATGAGATCACAACATTGACAGCCACCCGGTTTCGAGCGGCTGACAGCAGACGGAAAGCACTGCCGGCAATTCTGCCTTTCAATGTTGTCAACAACTAGAATCAAAAGCAACGTACCAGTACTGGAGGAAACTAGCCGCCATGTCTGCCTTGTCCTCCTCGTCCTTGCTCGATCGGCTCGTGGGCCCCGAACCAGCTCCCAATTTCGAAATGGAATAATGCGCGGTTGGCGTGTTCTTTCGATTCAATGCCGGCCGCGACGGCCTTACACCAGATGACTTCTGGGCATTAGAGGAAGAAGGGACGCGGCGGTGGTGAGAAGAAGGATGACTGGCATGGGTATGTGTCATTGAGGACGGCGGTGTGTCTTTTTTTTTTTTTTTGTCGTTTTTATACGGGTCCTAGTAGGGCACTTCTACCAATTTCTGGTCTGCGCGACCAGGGCTGTTTCGTGGATCTGCGGTAATAATTCTGCCCTGTCAAATTCGCAATGGCGAGCTGCAGGGGCCACAGCGCCCAATAACTCGACTGACCGTCGATGCCGCCGTTGAAAGACCGGATTGAGGGCTGGTCAATGCAGGAACAGATCGTCGTAACTAGATCTACTGGAAAATCGCGCGAACAATGCTAGAAAGTGGGAAGTCATAAAAATAATACTTTTCTGGAATGAAGAATCTGTAGCGCGGTGGGACGAGATGTTAGATAGAGCGCATGATTCAAAGAGTCATCCTCGGTGGGTGGGAGGGGGGGGGGCAATGGGGATAGACAGATCCGGCGGGCTATCTCGATGGCTGTGACTGGGGAGAGATAAGGGCGGAGACAACATACCAATCTAATCAGTCGTTCGAGCGGTGAAGTGCGCGGGAATTTCTTTTACCAACGAAGGGTAGTCACGGAATTTCCAGGAAGAATAATTAGTTGCGAACGAGAGTCCAACTTGACGAGATAATATATAGTAGTAGTATCAGCGATTCCAGCGGGGGAGAAGAGGTGCTAACACAGCTACCCCGATTGAGCAAGTGACGGCGGAGCACGTCAGGATGCTGTGAGTTCTCGAACACCGGTCGATACGAAAGGTCTGGACTTTCCTCTGTGGCTCTTCTGTGGCTAGTAGGATGTGGCTGGTAAGCCTGAAGTTGTCGCTCGCCTTCTATTGCTTGAGGCCGCCGAAAGCAGCAGAGTCGAGGGAAGTCGAGAACCTCCGAATCACCGGTTGTAGAATCTCGACGCGCAACGCTCCCGATATGGTGACGCGAAGACACCAGATTTTGCAATATTGATAGGCTCTCGTTGGGTGTTGACTTTGCTGGAACGGACCTTTTCCCCAGACACTGTTGCCTAGATCTTCGGTTCCGCCGTCTCCTAACTCGAGACTGTTGATCCACTAATGATTTCTATAATAGTTCTTGTTGAGAATCGAGACGATGGCCTGATCGCGGAGAAAATCAGCCTGGAAACCAAGAAAGGAACAACCGAAGAGGTTCCTAGGCTGATGCATTTGTGCAATCTGTCGCTCTCTTTAAATCGCACCATCTCTCAGGTTCCTCATCTTTCCGAGCATATCATCCGCCCGTTTTGCAACACACACATGGCACTATTCAGATTCCAATCACCCCATCACGTTCTTACCCAACTGTGGGGATATAATCCCCCTTTTCCCTGCCAGCGAGAACGGCATGACAGGTCATCGTCGCAGCCAGAAACTTTAAAACCTGCTTCTTCGCCGATACTGCTCCAGTAGCAATGCGACAAGACAATATGAAAGATATTCAGGGACGGGTCTAGAGCTTTGCTGGGAATTGTTGCGGTCAATTGTAGGGCCAATAATAGATCGATTTCGGCAAGCTGCATGCAGACTGCTCCGCCCACCTTGGGAGCTCCGAGCAGCACGTAATGCCGACGTACAAACCGTATTTCCCTCAACGTCAGGGTTCAATCCTTATACCTGAAAATCTAAAAGCTCTTACCCTTTGGATAATGATAGGCAAGCACATACATGTCAATGAGGACAACGCATGATTGGAGACACATAATGCTCAGTGAGCAGACCTACCTACCGACCCAGAGTCTTCAATGAGACAATTACTTCCCTTTCTTCCGCCATGAGCAGAAAAAATCGTCTTAGTCATCCAATTGCAGGCTTCCAGATGTGAGCATCAACAGTGAAACACCAGACCGATGCAAATGACGACATAAATGCCTTTTGAGACACGTCGAACTCCGCCATGGTCCCCTTTGTTCTTTGCGCGTACGAACCTTATCCCTTGGTTCATATCGAATAACAGCACCTCTCTACGTGTCATCAATAACGCCATAGAGTAACTCTGGGGAAACTGAGGCGAAGCTGGGTTCTTCGGAACAAACCCGTCTCACCATCTGTGGATCCGCACATAACACAACATGCACTGCAGGCGGGGCTGAATACTTGAAAAGCACAAGGGAGGCATCTTTTTTTTTTTTTCTTTGATCCCTTCCACCGATTAACCTATTAAGTGTATTGCACCCTGCTCTCTCTAACTCAATTGGAACATGAAAACAACTACCCTGACTACAATCTAGGGATTTTACGTACAGCAAATATCTGAATGGGATGATGCCTAATGTGGAGACTCGCTCGTAGCATCAAAAAACCCTGCTGATGTTCCCTGCAATCATGCGATCCGGCTATTCAGGCTGTTCTCGAGTAAGTAACTACCTTCAAAATGATAGCGCGCTGAGCGCCAGCCATTCCAACTACCCTGTCCTCTGCCATGGAATACATGATCAGAGGTCATTATAGTCGTCAATCTCGGAAATAGGATTTCATAGAGGCCTTGACATTTATCGTAGATGTTATAGGAAAGAACTCTGGTGCGCAAGGGAGCCTAGATTGCTAGCAACTGTGTACCTTGGGGACTTCTAAGTTTATAATCTTTGATTCGTAAATATGAAACCTCAGCGTATGACTTGATATTTTCCGTTTGCAATTCATGAACGAAGCTGCAAATAAGAAATGTCAAGAAATGCCAAATTAGTTGTAGCTATTATTGAGTTTTCTGGATCATAGGAAGGAATACAATATATTCAATCGAAATAGATGAGATCACTGGAAAAAGCGCCTCCTGTGCCGTTAATATCTCTTTCGATCCTCTTCAATATATATCGACTAATTCTTTATGATAGAAAAATGCATGCGGTCTTCAACTATTAAATAACTCCCTAAGATAGGTTACGGCCTCTTAGCGACCGCTTGGTTGCCATGCGCAACCGCAGTGGGATGACATCGCTTCCACAAACCAAGTTCGCACCCCCAGTTTTACGGTGCACCAAGGGACCCTGATTCCGTCAGAAAAGGACGCCAATTATAGCTTACAATATCTATAAACAATCGTAATCCCAGCTACTGTTATTACTCGGTTATCACCAGCCTCTCAACGATGCCTCCAACTCGCCGTCGAGGTGGCCACGCCCATCAGTCGACGCTGACCTTCGGCTCCAGGTCGAGGGTGACGAAACCGACGTCGGCGCCGTCGACGACAAAAAAGACCAAGGATACCGAGCCCATCGCTGATGTAGTCGATGTGGAAAAGGCGCACGATGTCGATACCTCTGATCCCGATCAGGTGCCCGTTGCTCCCTTGGAGGGCTCTTCTGTGCCGCACATCGCAGAGGTCGTCGTGAGAGAGCAGGCAAAGGCAGAAGTAGAACAGCCGCTGTCAGAAGAGGATAGGAGAGCATTGAAGGTCACGGATGCGGAGCTGAAACGGTATTGGCGCAATGAAGAAGCGAAGAGGATGGCTCCGCGAGGTATGTTCTATTCCTCGGCTTGTGCGGTGTTGATTAGATGGCATCCTTGAAGCCAGACCTGCACATCTTGCTATTGTATAATGCTAATATTTATGTCCTGCATATAGTCCATCAGGAAGGGCTGAGTGTGAACGAGAAGATTTTGCGACACTTCGACCTTTCCAGCCAGTATGGGGTAAGACTATTCGCATACCTACTCTCATATAAGAGTCTCCTCTCTAACGTTTGTGCTTTGCAGCCATGTATCGGTATTGCACGACTAAAGCGCTGGCGACGTGCGCATAGGCTTAACTTGAACCCTCCTATCGAGGTGCTGGCCGTCCTGCTCAAGCACAAGGACAGCACCAAAGAGCGGGCCTACATCGACGAGCTTATGTCGTGATCTCTGCTCTAGCTCCGAAGAATACCACCGGATCTCACTCATGGTACACTGCAATCTTTTGCGAGCTGGGGTAGAGGACGTCTTCACGAATGGACTGTATAATTGCTGGCGTCGGGGGCTACGGATGGAGTTAATGGCGTTCATGTATAAGTACATACCCTGGAGATCGAGTGATGAATTGTGATCTCTTTCCTTTCTTAGAAGCCACCGTACAACATATTGCGCGGGTCACAATGGCTGGTATGGCTTAATATGTAGGTGCTTGGGAAGTACCCTTGGGCTCTAAGATGGTCTCTACTACCACAACAGCATCTGGACAAATGACCCACAGCCCCCCTAATATGTCCAAGCAACATGTCGGGGATGGTCTAACAAGCACCTTTGGAAGATAAGAAGTCAAAAGATCTGATTATGATAAGGCCGGCCGAGAAGAGAATCTCCCGCATGCGATACAGCCATGGTGGCGGGTAACGCAAGAATAGCTTAGTGTCACGCACATTGCACTTTATTTAGACCTCACTACTTCTTCTTCTTCTTCTTCTTCTCTGTCCCTGGAAGTCTAAGTCTCTATCAAGGAAGAAAGTTGTTGTTTTGCTTCAACTTGCACCGTTTGATGGCAGCTCAACTTGCTGATGATCTACAGTATGTTCCCGGCCTATCAAGCCATGGTCGCGACACACGGTCCACTGCCTTAACCATCCATGATGGTGGTGCCATGTCTCAGTTGGAGCTGAATAAATATATCGAGTAATCGAAATGAATCTTGTGCCGCGTGGTCTTCAATTGCTCTTCAAAATCAATCACCATGCGCTCTAACATAGGGTTACCGAAAGCTAAGAGATATCGAGAGCTGACCCTGGCTCATCTACCCTGGTCCTGGTTCCTGGCTTATTGTCAGCAAGCTTCTGGATAGTTCGACTCGCGGTAAGATCGGCGTTCAGCTCGACCGGATGTAGTAGTCCGACTCCCAACAGGGCCTGTGAATCGAGGCATGGTAATGAGATGCTTTTTCTCTTTCTTTACTAGGCTCTTTGCCATCTTGGCAATTCGAAGTGCTTTCGGGGTTCTTTTTTGCAATGCCTTGCGGTCTGCGGGCTGTCGAGTCCCCGCCAAAGAAGGTTCGCTGCGAAACTAGAGGCCGCTTTGATTTCTAAGGCCGCACTTCATTAAGCTTCCTCCTTCATTGTGCCAATGCAACGTCGCAATAATTGCAACTTCTCACTTGAGTCACAGGGGGGGGGGCAATTTGTCCTCATCTGTTGGTTCAATGCCGCTCGCCAATTTTCTACTGTTTCTGCTGACCTCTAGGTAGTTATGTGGGTTGAGACGATGGTAGTACTAATGACGTCCCTCACTCGACCGATTTATTATTTCCTGCTTTTTACTGACCAAAACGAGTTCAGTCTCCGCAGTCTTCAGGCCGGATCGGTTTAAAATGAGGGGTCAAAGTTTTCATGGCGATCGCATGGTCGCGTGTGACCCAAGGACCGTGCGAGCTCAGTCCTCTATGGATTCGGGAACTGCTTTGATCCCTGGGTGACTATAGTTGCTAAACTCGCTATCACTGGGATTCACCTAGGCCATTTGAGCTCAGATCTCGGCAAAAGTCCTGGGGGCAGAGAATGAATTACGCGATCTATTGCCATCAAATGCAGGTACAGACTTCCTCTCTTCCCTATTACTGCCCATGAGTGTCATGGGATGCTTCGGCAAATAATTAACGAGTGGCTGGGTGTTTTACCATAAGTTAAAGAAACTGGACCGTTGATTAATTATATGCGCGCAGTGGTATTCCTCTTCACATTCTGTGAAGTCAATAATGTGGAAATATTATTATGAGGACCTTTGGATCTCGAGCATTGGAGCATGAGGGATTTGAGATCTCCGCCCATAACCAGCTCTACGAGTAGTCAGCGATGCAATCTATCTATGGCCCCCATTCGGGACGGACAACGCTTTTAAACGGACTAGCTAGAACAGCCACCTGCAAGTCAGAGCATCTGTGCTTTTACCCCGGATCCTCCAGCCGCCACTTCAACAACGTCGGTTTGGATGCTAGGTAGGATCCTCTCGGCACGGTGCTTAATCAGGCTGGCCCATCTCCGCCTTTATGCTCTTTTCGATGCCCCGTGTATGTTGCCCTCCAATGAATTGTGAATGTTGCTGCAGGTTAAGGGGCCGTCATTGCCACTTTGAATGGTAACCTTGCGACTTCTGACGGGACACAATCATATGGCTGATTATCAACTCCACACTCCGATCCCCAATCATTCCTGTGTTCTTCTTCTGTCCAGTGGGGAGATGGAGTTCGGGCTTCTGATCTACTACATTGTTCCCTCTTTCTGCCGTCATCCCTGCCCGAAGCATGCTCTACTCGACTAAACTACTGCTAGGATGGCCTTACCTACTCTATGACTGCGGCTCGCGGTCCAATTTTTAGCCACCGTACAAGCCACCGTGTACGTGTGGTCGTCCATCCGGCTATCCTGGACAGTGAATGAGAACATTGCACCGGCTCCCAGGGACTAGATCAAACTAACAGCCAACTCAATTAGATTGATCGATCACAGACATCGTTGCTCCCGCCGAGCTTGGCATGACTACTAGCAGTACTCCGTACACAATCTGAGTACCGCGGCTCTAGCTTGCTCAGACGCGCGGGGGTTGACCCTCATGGTGCATGTGACGCTAATTTGGCACGCCGTGGAAAATCCTGCTGGGCAGTTGGATGTGTAGCACGACCGTATAAAGAGCTTGGGGATGTCCAATTCTACGGATCTCTCATTCGACACCGATCACTCGTTACTTGGTCGACCGAGTCTATCGTTCCTGACAAGAAAGAAGAGCAACCAGCCTGTCCTACCTTTTATATCCTCACAGTTGAAAAAGCAAAGAAAGAGCAATTCAAAATGCAGTTCTACCACGTTCTCATTGCTCTCGCGGCCGCCGGCCTTGCCAGCGCTCAGCTGCCGGACGTCCCGTCCTGCTCCGTTAGCCCTTCTGTCCCTATCATGGGTCGGTATTATGTCTAACAATCTATCTAGCTCAACTGCTTTGTGACGGCGCTCACCACCGACGGCTGCTCGGGTCTAACTGACTTCAACTGCCACTGCCAAAAGAGCCAGCTTGTCAGTCAGATCACGCCTTGTGTCGAGAAGGCTTGTGACGTTGCTGACCAGTCCTGTATGTTTATATACCCTAGTCACCTCGCATACGCAATGCTAACAATGACGTACAGCTGTGTCTAGCATTGTGGTCTCTCAATGCTCTGCTGCTGGTCATACTATCTCCATTCCTAACCCTGGTTCGGCTTCTTCGACCGGTGCTACCACCACTACCACTACCGCAGCTGCTAGCCCTACCAGCAGCTCCTCTAGCAGCAGCAGCAGCAGCAGCAGCAGCTCGAGTGCGGCCACTACCCCCACCCCTACTCCTACTTCGTCTTCTGGCTCGTTCGTGACATCGTCCACCCCGGCGGGCTCATTTGTCTCTTCCACGGCTACGACTACTTCTGCTAGTACCTCATCTACTGCTGGCTCATCCAGCTCTGCTTCTGCCTCTGCCTCCACCGGTGCTGCTTCTAACTTCAAGGGCAACATGGCGGGCGCTGCTGCCATGGCTGCCGTTGCTGCTTACATCTTGTAATTTTAGTCCTGATGCGACTGCACGGCTGGAGCTCTATATAATTATATGATGTCTCTTTGGATCTCAGAGGGGGCGGAATGATATACGATTACGATTATAATGCCATGTTGATGAAATCATCGAGAAATCAGTTAACTACACGTTCCTTTTCTACAAAAGCACTTTTCCAATCAACAGTTTATAGATGGACTTTGTTCTTTTCTTCTGATATGTAGCCTCTCCGTAAAGAACCCAGTTTTCTGTTTCTGAGGTTCCAACCACGACTTGTTAGCCACGAGTCTTTCGCGCCGGATACTGCTCTCTGCGAGATAATAACCACAAAAGTCATTCATTTAAGTAGATGTCTGCAGTTGAATATTACTAGTCACATATTAAACTTTGACTTGTCTTCTTCAATGGCCGTTTGATAATTAATTGGCATCGACGATTGTTGTCATGCACGGACTAAGTACTTAAGCGGAAATATCATACACATGAGCTTGAAATGCCCGACAACCGTGCCGCTGGCAAGCTTAGACCACACTACTTCCGAGTGAGTATAACCGTCCATGCTCTAGAGTGAGTCAGTGGATGAATATAAGTGAGTCACTCAATCAGCGTGTGGGAAAGTTGAGGAAATATGTGAGTTTTATATATCTTGATTATGCTAGATGGTTCTAGATATAGAATATATACTGTCCGATATACAAACATTTGATTATTTCATTTGTAAAAACATCTCCCCCAGCACATGGGGGTTTAACCTCCATTTTTCAGCAGTGATCTTTCTCTATGTGCATCGTCCTTGTTCGAAGCCAATATGGAAAGGCGACTGACTGAGAGTATCCGGCCAATATCAGTGCTCCCATCTCTTGCGAGAAAGCGAAACTTGTTCTTCAAATCATATCGATCTCTTACTATCCGTGTACGTATCCCAGTGACATCAAGGATATCGGCGATGGCGGCGTGTGTCTCAAGAAGGATGGGATTCGGTATCGGATAACGCCTAGCATGAGCCGTGAACGTCACTATCGCGTCCCGAGGGAATAATGTCTCGAGGTAGTCTTGAAATCCCCGACTCTTCTTCAAGCGATACTGATTTGGCATCTCGGTGGGTTCTAATGAGAGATGAAACATTCCAAATTTTTCATGGAGCGGTTTCATGAGGATCATGGCGTTCTCTGTCGAGTTGATATCGTTCACGTCAAATCTCAGCGTGGATCGCAAGCGTGGGAAGTATCGGTATAATTTCTTCCAGACAGTGGACATTCGAAGCCGATCCTCGTCTCTTGAAAAACGACCTTGGCCTCCGAGGGAAAAAGGAAGAATGTGCGCAAGGTCCAGAGAAACTCTCTTCGCATCTGGAGGCACATCGTCAGATGTCACATCGTAAAAACCAGTTACGACGCATCTACCCCGATCTCGTTCCATGCATTTGCCTTTGAGTTCTCTGACAGGTTCATATAATATGGACCTTAGGTCCTCGAGCAGCTCTTCGTCTTCGGGGAAAAGGGAAAATCGAGGGGAAGACGATCTTGGAGTTTGACTAGCTTCTGCCAGTAATGGACGTAGGAGCCCGGTCTCGAGGCTTGATGCAAGCTGTCGTAAGGACGTGTCCGTCTGGCAGCTTGTGATGTCTTTTGCGAGATTCGACTGGCCTTCTGTTGGGAGGTATTGGAGAAATGTACGGAGGAGGAGGACGGTGTCATCGTTTGTGTCCAGGAGTTGGTATCTTGTCAGGGTACGTTCGCTTTCTTTCTTGAGTTTAATATGCTCGGGTAGTAGGAGGGAACCGTTAGAATCTGCTCGAGCCATTTCTTAGACGGATTGACCGATGTAAGGAGAATAATTTCGGGATTAAGGATTCGTCCGTGCTTTGTATTTTATGGTCGTTTATATTTCAGATGATGTATAAATGGTCGGCCAATCGAAGGACGTGTTGACGAGTACTTGTGCAACTGTAAAATGATATCTGCTAGATGACAAGGGTAAAGAGGAGAGATTAAGAAAGCTACTATGATAAAAACGCTAGATGACTTGAATAAAATAGATATACCACGCCTTATTCCATTCGTGAATGAGCGTGCCTAACATGCTGATGGATACATCCGTGGATCCATCCAACTACTAGTACTGACTCGGAACAGCTAGTCTCCTCATGTCTAGACAGAAAAGTACGGTGTTGGCTTTAACCACGCTATGCGTGGTTAATTAAGGTCTTTTTAGCTCAGTCGGCTAGATCAGTTCAGTCGCAGGCTAGCCAGCACTGACAATTAGTATAATATATTCTTATAATCATACATTTATAGTTGATTTCATGCCTATATCCTTTCCTCTTCTCTGATTGGTCGCTTCAAGAGCAAGAACGACCTGTCACGTGCTGATTAGCATCTTATCATCGAGGCATCACCAAACTACTACTTAGTTAATTACAACATCTTCAACAGCCTCTTCAACTCCTGCTGATGGCTCCAAGTCGAGGAATATATCTAGACGATGGATGCATTCGTATCTCGAAAACGTCGTCGCGTCTCCCCGCCCGCGGAACAACAGCAACCTCATCCCGCGGCAGATGAGGAGTCCACAGAGATGAAATTGGCCGTGTTGATGTCTCTTTTCCCGGACATGGAGCAGAGTAATTTACTTGAAATATTGATCTCGTATGATGGATCAGTCGACGCTGCGTCTGCGGCTGTTTCTGCACAGAAAAACCAAAAGCAACAGCGGGGAGATACAAAGAAAGAAAGAACATCAACTGCGGTCTCAACGCCTGGACTCCAAAGCTCATTATCCTGCTACGCTACCGCGCAAAGGAGCAATACATCAAGACTTCGACCTCCCATAACGAAAAAAGGCAAAACCATCCACCTCTTCTCCCCCATCGACATCGCCACATACACCCCCTGCAGCATCATCCACAACTTCCTCCCCGCCTCCGAAGCAAATGCCCTACTGACTGAACTCCTCGAAGAAGCGCGCTCATTTCCTCGATACAGGTTCCAACTCTTCGAGAACGTCGTGGAAAGTCCACATACAGCAAGTCTGTACGTCGCGAGTCCAGAGGAACAACGCCAGCAGACGTCCGAGTATGCCTACAATGGGCAATATAGGACGGATGTGCGGCAGATCACGCCGCATATGCGTGCTGTATCTGGGAAGGTGCAGAGAGCAGTGAATGAGGAGATTCGCAAGCGGATTCGAGACTTCTATCCGGACGGAAAGAAATTGAAGTATCAGTCCCCGAGGGAGTGGATGCCCAATGCAGCGTTTGTGAACTGCTACGATGGCCCCGCGGAAAGCGTGGGGTTTCATTCGGACGAGTTGACGTATCTGGGTCCTCGCGCCATCATAGGCAGTTTGAGTCTAGGCGTCGAGAGGGAATTTCGAGTCCGGAGGATCGTGGCTCGTGATGATGACGATGGCAATAATGAAGAGAACGCCCATGGTCAACAACGACGACGAAAAGACAACCACCGCGCCGACGCACAGGGTCAAATATCCATCCACCTCCCGCATAATTCCCTCTTGGTAATGCACGCCGAAATGCAAGAGGAGTGGAAACACTGCATCGCGCCCGCACAAACCATCTCCCCGCATCCGATCTCAGGAAATCGCCGCATCAACATCACATACCGCTGGTATAGAGAGTCGCTGCATCCGCGCTACACGCCGCGGTGTCGATGCGGTGTGCCGACGGTACTGAGGTGCGTGCAGCGGAAGCGTGAGACGAGGGGCCGATATATGTGGATGTGCTATAAGGGTTTCACGCCTGGGAGGGCAGGGTGTGGGTTCTTCGAGTGGGCGGAATTTGATGATAATGGAGAGCCGATTTGGCGAGGAGGGAAGAAGGGCGAGGTTAAGGACAGCGAGCATTTAAATAATTTCGTAGATAATGTGGGTAGCGATGATGGAGAATGAATGGCTGTTTGTCTTAAAAGAACGGATATTTCACGAGCTAATGATTAACGATTGATATTCAGAGAAAAGAAAATCGAATTTCATTCCAATTCATCATAGGTCTGAGAATTACCAACCATAGAGGGTCGTCATCAGAGCATTAAGTGCTGACCATTATCGGCCCGAAGGGTCTCAAAGATTCATGAAGGAAAACCAAGGTGAAAGGGGGGATAGAAAAGACAATGTTTGTTCAAGTCGTGAGAGGTCATCAGAGGCTTAGGTGCTGAGCCCTACTGCCCCGAAGCATCCCGAGGAAAGAAATGTGCAAGAAAACAACCTGGAAGAATCTCAACCCACAGAGTCAAGTGAAGACGAAGTGAGAATAAGTAGTGTAGAAACACATCGGGAGAAGAAATCCAGGCCAGCTAACGAGCCAGCTGCTCAACCAATCCACCAACGCAATAACCATTCAGATCCAGTTTTCGGTTCCTGGCTCCTCGGGAACGAAATCCTCCTGGAGTCCACCCCGGAGCTTCTGCTTGTCAGAAAAGAGCTTGAACCTCGCCCTGATGTTTTCATGAGACTTTGTGACGCGATCTTTGAACGACAGCCCACGAGGTCCAGGATGAGAGCTGGAGGTCATCGGGGATGGCTGGCGCTGGTTGAATGGCCACTCGCGGAGAATGTTGGTATTCTCACGCAAGGTCTGGCACGGAGTCCCATGTGGGCCTGCAGTTGCACCACGAAGATTCTGCATGCTACAGGCAAAGGGAGGAGCACGGTATGAGTTTTCGGTCCACTGAGGGGGGCTTCCATACGCAGATGGGGAGGGATCAAAGGAACGTTGGAAACGCGGAAAGGATTCACTACCTCCCAGGTGGGCACCAGCGGCGTTGAGGGGACCACCAGGACTGACAGGACCGCCAAAGGGCCCATGAGATCCTCTGAATGGCTCCTGCATATACATATGCGGCTCTGAGTGTATGCCCTGTGCATTGTGGGGTCTTTCAGGCGTGCGCAGAGGCCTGGGAAGAGTCCGAATAATGTCACAATGAACAACTTGCGACAGACGGCAAGTGTTAGGAAAAGGAGTATAGCCGTACTCCAACAAAGCTGAAAAAATCCGCTGGGGTTCACTCTCCTCAGGCACATCAAGAATATTCTGGAGCTGGGAAAAGAGCTCGTCTGAGCTGAAGTTCTCATCGTTTCTAGCCGGCATCTCCTCCTCTGAAATGCTACGGCGGAGCATTTGCTTGATGGATGCCGCAGGGACCCTCACAGCCACTGGGACCGTCCATGTCTCGCCCAGACGGAGACTGTCATACTTGATGTCATTCACTGTCGATTCTATCTGGCATCCGTCTCCTGCATTGATTTTGAGCGTCAGATGGGTGACAGCACCGGGGTTGATGCCAGTATGAAGATGGCTCATGACGTGGGCCACTCTCTCGACAAATGAACCGACGGTCGAGTAAGTATGAGTGGATATGTGCCACCCGGACGGTGAAACAGCATTTGCGAAATTGAACTGAACTCCCGGGGAGATGGTGTGGAATCCCACGCGCGGGTCCAACTTCGGCATCGGAAATGGACTAGGCGGATCAAATGTGACCAGAACAATATGGCACAAAGCCTTTCCATCGCCAGATGTAAGGGCATGAGCCGCTTCGCGGACCGCCTTGCGCAGCATGAGGCCCTCCTGCTTTCCATGAGCCAAGCGGTGCAAGTGCAGCTTGTCTATCTCCGTCTTGGCCTCCTGCCTGGTGTGTTTCCCTAATGGCAGAAGATACTTCAGACCGCCCTCAGCGTTACCATCGACACAAGCTACGGCGAAACGGACTATATTTCTGTCAAGCATGTTGGCGCACATATAGACAATGTCACAGATCTCTCTGTCTTTACCATCCGGCGTGCCTGATCTAGATATCATGTCAGACAGGTAGGAATATACTAACATTGGATCAACTTACGTGTTGTCCAGTATGTAGATTATGTCGAGGGGAACATGGGGCTTTATCTCGTCGGGGTCGCAAAGCTTTGGCATATCAAAGCTCACCCTGACATGAGCAAAGAGGAGCTTCTCTTCCACACCGATTTTCTGGCTCTCGGGAACGGTTTCAAGGTCCGCAATGATGACCGGGGTTCTCAGTGGTCCGAAAGCACGCTGCTCGAATGAAAAGCTGGGGTGTCGCAGGGCAGGATTGTTGAAAACATAGGTCACGTCTCCGGAAGGCCTTTTGGATGTATTCGCCGTCGACTCTTCTAGTTCCATTGGAAACGGGTAAGAGATTGGGAGACGATTTTCAGTACTTGGTTTTCTGGACTTTGAATCAAAGGATCGGAAGAACCTCTTGACCAGGCCGGTTTTGGAGTCAGGACCTTCTCCTTCCATTGACGTAATACGATTGCTTAACGCCTAGAATCATGGTTAAGAACCACTGGATGTGAAGGAAGAACAGACAAATACCTCGCTCGGGCCTCTGCAATTCCCAAGTGGGGATTCCTGAAACTGCAGCGGAGAAGACATGGTAGCATCGGACGATCTGCCTTCAGGTCCGCGTGTCTTGCGAACATTGAGACGGTCCATGCCACCACCAGCAATAGGGGTCGGGGTGGGTGGACTCGGGGGATATCCAGAGAACATGGCTACGCTATCCCTGATAGATGAACGTCTCGCTGGTATTTCCGGGAATGACTCGGAGCGGGTGTTTCTGGTGTTTTCACTCGGAGGACTCTTGACGATGCGAAGAGGCTTAGGATAATCGTCCATAACCCTCTTGGATTTCGTTGAAATGAAAGGGTGAAGTTTTGAGAGAGAGGAGTAAGAGCCAGAGGATAAGAAGAAGTCGAATGTTTAGACGTGTTCTTTCCCTACAACGGGATCCTGATATCTGATATCCTCGTCGGTCGAGTCCGTTCGTTTGGTGGAGGTCGAGCTCCGAGGAGTGTCAGAATGGCTGCTCCTGTGCTGACCACGATCCCTCTTCCAGGGGATAAGCCGGCTCAAGCCGGGTCTTGTACTCCAGAATTGGGAGCAGGCTATGGCTATGGCAAGGATACAGAAGAGTACAACGATGGGGACCAGAACTAGAGCGAGCACTAGTATGGTGCTTTTGAGATCGAAAGACGAGCCCAGAGGCATCTCGGTGAGAGGGGAAGAGGAGAGAGAGAGAGAGAGAGAGAAAAGAGGAGGTCTAGCTCAGGTGAGGGATATGTAGAAACAGAACGCGCTCTGGAGCCCAGCCTCTCACTATCGACGCGTCGGCGCTAAACAGTGACTGTAACAGTAGAAACAAAGAGATGAGGAGAAACACCTTCATGAACTGACGTCATTTGTGGTGAAGGAGTTCAACAGAATGTGTTCTGATATCCAGAAGCTGTTCGTCCCAGGAAGGTACCGCTAAGCACAGGACCTGATCGGAAAAAGGGGAAACTCATGATGCCCATTGCGGAAGGAACATTGGTCTCCTGAAGAAAAACCCATGGGTAGATTCTCAAGATCATTTTGTATTACTTGATCATGTACAGAACAGAATGGGTATATCTGATTAAAAGCGCAAGTCGTATCACTCATGAACCTCCTCCGTCTGCGGGATGATCATCCGCTTGACGTTCGCCAAGCTGCCTTGATCCATGTTCAAGAAACGTATCTACAGAGTATAAGTCAATCACCGTACGGTCATATCTTGGTGTATCATACGGGTTGATGCGTATAACTTGGGGGGCCCTCGAGGGCTCGAGTACTTACCATCTCGTCACCACTACCGCGCGGAGTGCCCCCGAATAACATCTGGTCTGATTGGCTGGCAGCAATACCAGTCTGGACTCGCTTCTCCCAAACTCCCTCCCAATTCCATTCACCAGGACGTCGTGCCTGAGGACTTCCCTTCTTTGAGCTGGCATCTCCCGTCGAACTCGCTCCCGCTAGACGACGATGAGCCCGCCACGCGTGCCAAGCTCCTGGGTCTCCAGCCGCCTCCAGAGGCAGGCTGTCAAGCACTTTCTCGTCGTCAAATGTGGACCGAATGTAGTTTAGCAAGGCTACTACGGGCACATCTCTCTTATATTCGGGAGGACGGGGCACAGAAGGCATGGGTGATATGCGCTGGCCCGCACCGACACCGCCTGCTGAAGCATCACTCTCAGTATTTTGCTCGTCCTTCTGGGGACTCGCCGGTCCTGATGCTTCGTTCTGCGATTTCTGCTCATTGCTCGTTTCTTCCGATGGCCGGTCACTGGAGCGGACAGAGTCTCGGCCGGCACTCGTTGGAACGCTCCCGCTCACATTCCTCGAGGAAACCACCGAGTTCGCTGTGCTCCTCCTGGCCCTGCCGAACCAGTGAGGGAATCCATGTCGAAGACTGAATCCACCTGGAGGAAGTCTCTCCTCGTCGGTTGCACTCACGGGGTCCGCATTGGATGAACCAGTGGTGAATGTATATGTGGTGAAGGGTACGATCAGGGGATGGAATATATCCGTGGAAAAGGTCACCAACGGTGGGAGATCAGGGTATGAGGCCGGAAAGCGGATGTGGAAGTGGAGGATCGCCGAAGCATAGGGACCTGCGATACATTTCCCTGTTAGCTTTGACAGGTATCGCAAGACATCACAGAAGCAGTTTCCAGTTTCAGAGAACCTACCACTGCGAACGAAGAGGACACCTGACCAGAGGGTAGCGTCTCCTGGAGTGAGACTCACGTATACCCCTGGAGGCGGAGCATGTTTTAAGCTTGCACTACAGAATTCCAGTCAGCGATTGGGGGATCACCAGGTGAGAGATGATGACACTACTTACAACTCTAGAAGAAGCTGATGCCGGCGCAGTGATGGAATGTTTGGAAGTTTGACTGTCGACATGTCGGAATGAGCTGGAGATGTGGGATGGAGGTGTTCCTGATGGTGGATGATTAAACTCAATGAATAGTTGGTTAGTTGGTTCTCGGCATCCCACATCGGCGGGTCTGTATCAGTATTACCATCTTTCACGACGATGAACAAGTTGGCCTGTCAACATGAGTAAAATAAAATGCATGCAGTTGATGGTGAACATCTGTTGAGCCTCATTTTGATGTCAGATAAATTTTTAGCATCCTGAGATGATAGCCTAGCAGAACTATGCATGGCATGTATGTATGGATGTATGTATGGATGTACCAGTTTCACATACCAGAAACCAAATGGTCTATTCTAAATCATACCTCATCTTATCATTATACAATGCTGATGAAAGAAAGTAAAGGCAAATGCAACTCCAATGCACAAGAAACAAAGAACCAAAAAAAGACAATAACAGAGAATTTTTTTTCCAAAAGAATTCACTTCGCAGAGCGGAAAGAGCCCTCTTATGGATTCGACTCTTTCCCCATTCCCATATCATCTGTCTGTGACTTCGTGGCTCTTAAAATAATCAATCCTTCGCCGACTCCTTCACAGATCCCACCCGTCACGCCTTCAATCCACCAGGCAGCAATATCGGAGACGGCGGCGCCGAGTTTTCCGTCTTTAAAACCGAGCACGGTAGATCCCAGAGTGATACCGCTTTTGCCTAGACTATCGGCTGCTCCTAACGTCGCGGAGACTACGCGCTCTGTGATCCGGTGCGACCGCTCGTATCGATATACTTGATGGAGAAAGAGTCTGATGTAGGGGCCGAGGATCTGGATGACCAGGAAGAGTTGGATGATGGAGTATGCGAGGATGCGGTGGAGGTAGGATGGTTCTGTGGAGTTTTTCCAGGTTGAGTATTTATTTCTGGGGGCTAGGGTTTGAGAATTCGAGGTGAGTGTGGAAGATGTTGATGCGATGCTTTGGGGAAGTCGGTCGCGGATGGAAGTGGCTTCTTCGCGAGTGAGGTCGGCGGGGAGAGCTTCGAGGAGGTAGAGAAGGCCGTTGATATATAATGACCGTATGAGACGAGTGTCGGCGCGGGGTTGTTGGGCTTCATATCCGGCGTTTCGGAGGAGGGTGAATGCTTACGAAGGGATTGTTAATAGTTAACTAGTTAACTTAGTTAGACAGGAGTATATGATGGTGAGAACGTACCGGGAACTATGCGATTCCACTTCAACCCCGAATCGGCCTCGTACTTCATCATCGCAGAGGAACCAGTATTATCCATCTCGATCGACACCTCTGATGGTCCGGAATATGAACTGGATGATTCGTGATCCTCCCCCGTCGCCGTCGCCGGTCGTCGAGCGTATCCCAGTGGAGAAGAATCATAGCACTGTAACTGTGGCTCTGAACTGCACACGATTCCTCTGCATAGATCCGGCGTCGAAGACACATCTGTCGTTAACGACCGATCAAAGCGCGGGATACATCGTCTCAACGATGCGGGCAGAACCGTTAAGAGGACTCGAGGCTGAGCGGGATGCAGAGAGGTCCCTTCCACGGCGGCTGACCAGAACATTTTTCTTAAATAACTAGGTAGTATTTTTCTTATCGCGATCAAAATGAAACGGGCGTGACCGTGATGGGAAACCTGATCTGATATGATCTGATCTCTTGACTATCTCGATCCCCTCAGCCCCTCCGAGCGGCGAGCTACGAGCAGGAGTCCCAGTCCCAACTTAAGAAGAAACCAGAAACGATTGCCTCTCACATGGAAAGGAACTGCAAAATACTCGATCAGAAACAAAATCATCGATGACGACGATCTTCTTCATATTCGAAACGAAACTCGCTCAGACATGGACGAGGATAAAAGAACCGAACCGACTTTCACATGCCAAATGCTGACCTGCAACGAGCGGCTCTTCTTCTTCTTCTCCTCCTCCTTCTTCCTTCTTTCTTTTTTCCGCCAAATCGCTGCTTTTCGCGAAAGATGGCGAAACACTAAAAAAAGATCCTGGAGTCTTTCGTTGCCTTCGTATCCCGATGCTTGTATGCGGACCTAAAGTGGTCCAGAAGCATGCTGCGTTGAACGACACTAAGATTGGTCCAAGTCCTCGCTCAGACAGAGTTCATCGGATGTCAGAAAAGGCTAACTAACGAGTTAACTAGTATATAATTAGCAAAGAGATCCGAACACGGTGAAACGCTATTCCCCGCCAATTCACCTACTGTGGCGAGTAGTAGGATGCTGTTTCAGATGGTCCGTGTAATTTGATCTGCTATTAACTATCATTCTTTTCAAAGGATGATATAGATATAGTAATCGCAGTGGTCTGTGATCTGTGATAATAGGTAGTAAGTACTTATCTCCAGGAGCCATCCCGACTCTTTCCCGGAGACCAGAACAATGTGCTCTTCTCTAGACTAGGCAAAGAACCAATTATTCATCTGATCATGAGATGCAATCAACTTCCTGCTGTGTTCAGCCCGGTCTGGAATTAGACTTGTCATTGGACACCGCCGCTGTTTGATGATCGCTGTTGGTATTATCCCCCACCTGGGCGGCAGAGTACAATGAGCGGAGTTCGAGGGTGATTCTTCATTCTATAGCCATCCCGTATTCTGGTAGATCCCCTGCAGGATATCTAGCATAGCGGGAGAGAGGCATGAATTTATAACATGTTGTCTAGTCTAAGTGCTGGTCGGGGAATATGCGTACCAATGTCTGTCCATCCGCTGCATTCCATTTCTGAACCAATCAAGGATGAGTAGTCAGAACTCAACTTTTACTAGACACGACGACGGTGGATTTGCTCAATCGCGAAGAAGCAATTCTCATAATCATTAATCCAAGTTCTTCACATTAAGAATATTTCCATACGCAGAGTGCATGAAATGAATATCCACCAGATGATGTCTGCTTCCGTCTCAACCATAACAGCATTGTGCTGAGAAACAAACAACTTTTTTAAGCTGTCATCGAACAGGCATATCTGCATCGTCTTCAGTCATGGCTCAGATCCGAGAAAGTAATTCGAGGAATGCATAGAGAATTAATGAAAAAGAGAACCTTGTATTGGATAGAAAAGAAACGCCGGACCAAAACTGTTCAAAGCAGGTGTAACGAGATCCTTTGCTCATTATTACTCCGTATGCAATTTCATATTCTATCAACTTTCAACATGCAGCTCTGCAGTTTCTCGTTGCGAAGCCTGCTGCTTTCTAAGAATTATTTGGGTCCAATCAACTCGCATGAGAGAACGCTCAAGGCAAAAATGAAGAGAAACGCTAGAAGTGCTGGAAATCCTCATGAGACGGCTCTGAAAAAGGGGTCGAGGTAGACCTTGAATGGATCTGTGCCGAGCTAAAGCCAGAATCAGATGCAGGTGTTGGGTTGCTGGCAGGCATAACGGGTTTGGAGGCGAGATCGCCAGGGTCCGTTGCTCCTTGGTCCCTGATCTCGAAACCTCCAAAGTCAAGGTCATCCATATCATCATGATGAAGCTCTCCATAGCTATCATTCAACTGCTGAAGGAACTCCGGGTCAAATCCCATTTGTACCAATGGATCCTGGGCTGCACTGACAGGTGCGAAGGTGGATGCCGATAGTTCACAAGCAGAGAAACTGCTAGCCCAGTCACCTGTTAATGCCGGCGCAACCATTCCAGAGAAGACACCCAAACTGCCCGCGTAACTCCCGCTTAAGCTACCTGGCATACTTGGAGCAGCAGACGAAAACGTAGTCTCTCTGGGAGCGGAACTCTGGAAGCCAGGGCTGAGGAGTCCAGGACCTGTGAAGCCAGATCCTGGAGAAGGGCTTTGCCGTAAGGCTCTTGCCACGGGGTTCAGCTCCACAGGAGGGTGTCGCAGACCACCGTCGGCTGCGAACGGCGGCACCATGCCCAGGTTTGATAATTGTATATGGTCGGAATGAGGGACGCTTTCAAGTCCCGTGTCGCGCTTCAATATACTCAACCAAAGCGGGTTATCAGCACAGGTCTGGTTCCACGGATCGTCAGATCCATATATAATTTGTCGAGCTTCATCTTGCAACATCTTGTCGGTTGGGATGATATTGGCTCCTAGTTGGCGACGGATAAAGGCAGTAAGCTCGACTTCCAAGCGGCGGTAGCAATTGGCATCTGCAGGGACATTCAAGCGTGGCTCACGCCCACTCTCGATATCGCCTGGTTGGGGGGCGAAAGGACCGGCCAGTTCATGAGAAGATGCCTTGTAAGGATCCATCGTCGTGTGCTCGTGGCCTATCAGGTAAGGTGGCATGGCATTTTCTACCAAGCGTTGGACGAAAGGCTCGAAGCCCCAATCGCCTTGCCACTGCCTCATATCGGCGCCATTCTTGAAGTGCACGGCCAGGTGGTCGGTCCGCTCTTTCCACGTGGTGAACTGAGCTGAGCAAAAACCACAGCGGGATTTCACCTCTGTGGTGGCACTCTTCCAGCTCTCCATGGATGAATCGAACTTAACGTTGTGCATGAGACGCAGGTGTTGATTGAGATGATCCTTCCGATAGAAAGTCCGCTCTTGCAATGTCTTCTCCTGACATGTAGAATAGTCATGAGCCTCGAGGTGATTCTCATCTGGGTCGGGAGCCCTGCAAAACGCACACATGGCCTGTCCGTTCCGAAGTATTATCCCGCCTTCAGGAGCACAGGTCCACTTGTCCAATGCAAGGTGCAGCGACTTCTCATGACGCTGCCAGTCATATTTAGCGGGAAAGGAATCTGTACAGAAGGTGCACTGAAAGATACGAGCGCCACGTGTTTTCTGCTGATTCAAGGTACTAGTCACAGCTGACTGTTTGCGTCGACGTCGTCTGTCCTTCCTCTCCGCGGAGCCGAATGAACCAATGGATGACCGATGCGAGAAGGCGGATGCAAAGGACATCTCTGATATTGAGGATTGAGTGGTGTCAAAGCTGCTGACGGAGGGCGCCTGGAACATAGAATTGGTATGGCTCGAATCGTTACTAGATCCAGTTCTCCGTGACAGAGAACGTGAATGACCGGAGTGGGATGGCTGGTCATGAAACGGAGGATTGGCCATGGCTCGTATAATGGCAGTCTTCGAGGCAGCTTCGTTTTCGGGAGGAGAGCACTTCCAACGTTCAAGCGGAGTAAGCAATGACATATCCATTCCAGGAGGGAGAGTCTGAGTCGGGATGTCAATAGCGCCAGGCACCGGAGAACTGCTACGCGGAGAAGGACGGATCTTTCCTCTCCGCCTGGCGTTTGCCAGCCAGTTACAGATCTGACTCCTCTTCAGTCCGGTCTGCTGTTTCAATTCGTCCTTCTGCTGTTCAGTCGGATACGGATGTTCGTTGTGTTGGGAGAGCCAGGTCTTCAAGATGCGTACCGCCTCTCGAGGGAAACGAGCACCGCTTTTTCTGGATCTAGGATCAAAGTCGTCGTAACCCTGATGTCCGCCCAAGGATTTCATAATTCTCTTTCCCGTTGGACCACCATTCGGGACGTCAACGTCCTCTGTCAGTGATTGTAACGTATCTAAATACTTTCCGGGGGCTTTCGCATGCGTGAAACTGCATTCGCGGTACAGAGATATACAGCAGGTACAACCGTTCTGCATCACACCTCTCTGAGCGACAAAGCAATCTAGACCCATACGACTGCAGAAGTCACAAGGCTGTTTGGCACGGAACATAGGCTGTCCCCTAGGATCGAGGGAAACGTCCGACCCGTTTTCCACCTCCTGCTGAGCAGGGTCAGGGTTCTTTGGTAGCTCAAAGTTCTTGTCGAAGAAGAGCGAGTTGAAGTTGGAGACGGCATCTGCTTCGTCAACCTCTTGGCAGTCAGAGGCTATGTCGTCCTCCGGGGCTTGAGAGCCATGGGAAGCTCTGTCAAAGTCGAAGTATTCCATTTTCCGCTTTTAAAACTCCTCTAAGCCTGTGACTCAGCGCGGTGGACGAGAGCGGATTCGTCAGGAGAGGTCAGCTCTAAGCGGACCTGGGCCGTCCTGCGACACTCCGTAGACGACAATTGATAAACACGGTGTTCCCAAACGAAATCTGGTGAGCTGAAGAAAGATGGAGAAATGGCCCCCGAGAAGGACTTCCGCGCACTTTTGAATGGGCACTAGGGAGTGGTTCGCATGGCACCTTCCAGCACAATTTTCAGCGCCAGCGTCTCCCTCGAAAGCAGGATAGCCAGTTTCTATCCTGGCGTATCGGGATTCCAGATAAGGGAAGAATTGCAGATTATCTGGAGACCAAGAGACATCCTGATCAATACGTCGTTGGACACCCGGCGTAGAAATGAATGTTTGGTGGAGCAGGCGGTCGCATGTGGAGGGAGAAACTGGGGCGACCACGCCCTTCTCTTGACAACGCCTTTCCTCCTCCGGCAAGTTGATTGACTACTCTCACCAAAAGGTTACTAGTTAACTCACGTCCACTGACTCAAACCTAGCCTAGCCCCGCTTGATACAGACGAGTCGCCGGTGATTTATCTAGACGCAGAGACTATCTCGACTATTCCGATGTTCTCACTGGTCAATTCCAAGCCAGGTGCTCCGGAGAAATCTGCACTACTGCGCTACGTTCCGGGGCTCCATGCTCGACAGTATAGTCTCATATTCGTGGTAGGTGACTCAGGAATTGCCGTGGACGTTCCATGGACTGACTGCTTCGAGGATAGGATCTGGTACCCTGGACGGTATCGGAGCTCGTCGACGAATAATCTAAACGGATTCTTCTTCTTTAGACCACTAATCCGATCACGCACCTAGGTCTATGTCAAAAAAAGATCGAGAGGCGCTGATAAAGGAATATGGATTGATAATACTTATTGTCGACCACATGCCGCATCGAGACTGACGCAGACCACTAATATCTATTGAAGCATACTATAAGCTCCTATAATGGCACACTTACGACCTTCTGGAAATAGAAGATTGAGGCGGTGAAGAAAGTATCTTTCAGCCTGAACGAGAGTCTTTTTGACCTTTCCCATGAAGCTCACTATTGAGGAAATCATATCTACGGCCGTACCAGTCAATCTCTTTCGGTAGGCTTGTTCACCATCTATCGCCATGCATTCAGGCTAGAGGAAAACATCCCTGATGCTAGATGCTCCCTGGCAAGCTAAGCATATTCCAAGAAAGTTGATCATTCCGTTAAGCCGTTGAAGTGGTCGACATAACAATAAGCATCCTATCGCACCAGCTTTTCTATTGGTTAACTACATTAATGCTGGTTTCATAAACGGTCACTAGCGAGCCATTTCCTCTACGGCTGAGCGGCTGGGAGATAGCCCTAGTAGTAGTAAGACGAGTGATCATCAGATAATAATATAATAACTGCGTCTGATTGCGGCCCCTAGTTCATCTGCCACCCGGCACGGCACTCTACAGACGTGCATATATAGTAAGCAGTTATATCGGGGGTAGCCGCCTCTATCCGAATGGACCGGTTCATTCTGTAGATGTCTAAGCTGAGAGGTAGAGCAGAGAAAATGTTGTGTGAGACCCCATGGCCAGCTCATAACTTCACAGTTGCTTGGTAAGATTGCTAACATTCCTCGTCTTTTTGTCCTGATGTTTGATGATGCTTCATAATATCTACATGTAACTGATTCAGATCACTTCCATCTTCGTCACAAAGTCGGGTAAGGAACCGAGTGCACGTTGTAGATTGACCCTCCCCATTGACGATGTGCCATACGGAGAACACCAAGGCACACGGAAATACTCACATTTCTCTTATGAACCACAAGCCCTTACTACCATTCGAATAAGTATGACATGGTGACTTGGAGCTTGCTGATCCTAATTGGCTATGCGCATGCTTCCTTCTGGAGATAGTCACATAAGGGTCGACTATCGCACGATATAGCTTTAAACCAGCCTCATGATAGTCGTTGATTCGACGAATCTCCAAGATTGCCCCGAACGTAATATATCATAGCAGCTAGACTGCAGGTTCTTAGTATTGCCTCTAGCATTGAGCTTTCCATATATTTTTTTTTCTTTTATACAGAAACGAAACCTCGAGAAAAGACAGCATCCATTAACCTCTCCATCATCAACGCCAAGCAAACCATTCAGGTATAGATCTACCGGGACATATTCCCAAAGAAGATCTGAGTTCAGACTCAATTTCAATTCACTCTGCCCCTTCATTTTCGGTCAATAGCAGTCTCCCAATGGAACATACAAGCCGAGTTTATTTCCAATTGAACCTGACTCTACATCGCCATTGAGTGGTTAACGAGAAAGGATACCTCGGAAGTACACTGATGAGAAGATTGCATGTGCTTTCGAACCATACGGAAAGTTTTGTGATTGGATCGTGCGTTTTATGATGCCTTGTCTTTTAGCTCGAATTTGGGTTTGTGGGGTAGTATTGGTTTGCGGGGTTGGACTCTAGACTTATTCAATGGATGTAGAACTACCTAAGAGAATCGGTCCTGCAGGGGCCGAAATTGTAGACAGCGGGGGAATTAGCGTAGTATTAGTATAAGAACTGTGATGATCCTATACCGGAGCCTTGAGAAGCCCTGTTATCGTGGACGTTTTCCCTGATTCTCCTGAATTGTCTAGCAGTTGGATTGGAGCTTTCTCCATAAGCCCTGGGCATCCGCCATCATGCATTTCCATCAACACTTCCTACTAGCCTTACTGACAACCATACTCCCTCTGTCAACTGCCTCTCCTGCCAGACTCGTCAAACACAATGGTGCCTCCGTCGTCAACGCCGTGAATACCATAGCCACCGACCTCACGACCCTCAACCAAACCGTGAGCAGTTATTCCGGCGGCATAGGCGGCACCGTAATTGCCCTCCAGATCCAATCCGAAACCACTAAAGTCGAACAGGACCTCAGGTCCGCTATAAAAACCACCAAACAATCTTCCAACTTCACACAAGCAGAATCTGGGGACGTCGCGACAGCCTTCGTGAACCTTGAGCCCGAAATCATCTCTACGCTGGATAATATTATCTCGAAGAAGAGTGCTTTCGAAACAGGGCTGTTGGGCCTGTTTTCGTTGACGGGCTTGGTGAAGATTGATTTAGAACAGCAGAAGGAGTTATCAGGGGAGTTGGGAGATGCTGTTATTCAGAAGTTGACGGCGAACTATGCGGCTCTAGCTCCGTTGATTAATGATCAGATTGTGGTGAAATTTGAGGATGCAATTGAGGCGTATAGTTGATCGATTGAGAAGGTCGAAGGGTTTCTTGGACGTGATACATATTTGTGAGGTTGAGTTGGGATGATGGAACCTTTTAGGTATTAGTGTTGGATGTATAGTCAAGGCACATTGTGATAGGAGAGATATACGATTAAGGAAAGACGAGATGTGAAAATAGGCGCAATCAATATGTATCGACTTTCGCTGTCTTCTCGTATTTCTACGCAGTGAGACGTATTAACCTTGAACTGGGCAATGATCCAACTCCTGTTTTTGACCTCTTCCTAGTCAAGCTGATAAGTCAGGAGTGCTACGGCAGCAGGTGAGCATAAAACGAAAATTCCATAGTGTATTCTATCCTGTTTAGAAGGAGATTCTACCAACCCAAAATCACGGCTATACATACATAAAGAAATTATCGACATCGCTCATTTGTAATTTCAAGAATGATCAGATCTCGACCACACCTGCTCCATCAATATTATCATCCGCACCACGTTGGGTGCTCTTCAGCTGGTCATCTGGTTCCTCGTCAATATGGCGCGTCAAGATGCCCACGAGGACAAAAATAACTGCAATAAGCAATTGAGGAACCACACTCAGGCAGACATTTACTGCCAGTGACTTGGAGTAACCCGCTGAAGGGTTCACGATGGAAATAAGTCCGTATATACCGCGGAGCATGATCAAAGGCAAGGACATGACGACGGCGTATGTCAACTGTAACTCAGTGATTAGGAATAGAAGATCAGAAGATCATAAGACGTGAGGTGCTCACCCTAGTCCCATCTATATATCTTCTGGAGGCCACTTCATATCCTCCCGGTGATCGTACAGATATGATAGTCCACGTTGTGAGCGCGAGCCAGCACACCAACATTATGACGAAACCAACTTTAACAAGAGCCAAAGCGGTCGAGGGGGACGTATGCGAGTTCTTATTTGTGAGAAAACTGACGGAGCTGGCAACAAGAGCCAAGCTGGCGCTCACGGCGACATGATAGATCAAGACGAACGCCCACTCGAGCTTAGCGTTGGAGATCAAGTTTCGAGCCGCTCGTCTGTTCAAGATTTCAGCAAATGATGCATTGAAGATCTGCGATCTTGTAGAACTTACGCTTCATGCAAGATCCCCATGGCCGCAAGAAGCAGGGGCGAAAGACCAATGTTATTGACCAGTAGTGCACTGGAGTTGCTGGAGTCGAGACCTCCATGTCCGCTCTGCATCCCTGAGCCGACAATGCGCAGGGTGCAAAAAATGAAGAGATATAGCCATCCTAGCAGACCGGGTTTTCCATGACAATAAAAGCAGTAAAGAATGGGAAGGATAAGAATGCAGCAAATGATCAACTGCGCAAGTGGGAGTGCCGCTACCATTGTTGTCTAAGCCTGTAGATTGTATAGGTACTATAGACTATACGACACCGTGCAGTAGCCAGTACCAGCTCAGAGGCAACAAAGACACACAAAGAATTATATGATAGATCTTGTCCTACATTGAAACTATCTGAGAAAATCCGTCTTCTTATAATGGTGGAATGATGATCTCCAGAAGAAAAGTTTGATATTGAGTCGGTATCCAGTTAGGCGCTAGCCATTGCCGATCAGAGTCTGACTTGTTCTGGAATGGTAAGAATAATCATATAGTAGATCATAGATGGCTGTGTCACAGTTTGCGCCGTCAGATAGCGGCTCAGCTATATGTTTATCCTTTCTATTTTCGAAGAATCTAGGAGGATAATATCAGGGAGTGCGTAGTAGTAGTCGACCCACCCCGTATCAAGATGGGGGCCAAAAATGCAATGATATTATGTTGATTCCGTTCACCGCCCTGGTGGGGAAAGCTCCAGGGCTATAGCGCGAATTGCCCACTTAGGAAAACAATGCGAAAGCGAGACAGAAAGGGCAAGGAATCTCTCTTTGAGCCACCAACATCCTACTAACTAACCTCTGTTACATCTTTCTCTCAGTCTCAGCTAGCATGCGTGAGAGTGCCACATCTCTGTGAGGAAACACGCTTCCTGACTGGTAAAAACCCGATGCGGGTTGGATGGATAAGACACGCTTCATCGTGTATGTGCCTGGTAGTTCCAGGGCCCCTCGTCCCAAGGCACCACGACTCCATCACAAGAAATCCAAGGCTGGTTGCCAGCGCTGTCGTGCCCGTCGAGTCAAAGTTTGTTACCCGTTCATTCTTATTTCGTGATCGATCACATTGATAAGGCCCCTTGTGCTTTCATTTTCATCTTGGAGGTGTTCTCGCTTTGAAATCCTATCCGAGCACTGCGGAGAATAGAGAGAGCACAGATGCACTTCCCATGTTTACACTGATCGGGCCTATTCCTAGTATTTACCCTCCTTGTAAAGACTATTATTACAAGGTACCTGTAGTCTCTGGTAAGTTAGTGTTCTGACAGAAAGCAGTGCGATGAAACCCATCCAGTCTGTGCCAGTTGTGACCGCCATAATGTCGCCTGTGTCTACGATGTATTCAAGGTGGTCACGATCCCTCAGCCATCAGATGCTAGTCATCATGGAACAGATTCCTTGAGACCTCCCCTCCATGCCAAAAATAAAAGTGTCGACCGGGAAGATTTTGATACGCCAGATCAAGAAAGCCAGCATCTTCTGGAGCTCCGGCTCCTCCATCACTACTCCATCGTAACCAGCCAAACGCTGCCTACGTCTCCAGAACCCAGACTCGCTGAGATCTGGAAAACGTACGTTCCTCGTCTAGCCTTTCGGCATAGAGCACTTCTAGACTCCATATACTCGATAGCGGCGCTGCAACTCGGTCTTGCTGAGCCGGGAAACCGCGAATTGATGACGGCCCACAGTCAATATATGGATCAAGCCATTCAAAGGCATCGCGAAGACATTGCACACATCAATAGTCAGATGGCAGATGCGGTATGGTTTACTTCGAGCCTTCTTAGAGTTGCAGCATTTGCCTCGCTACAAGAGCGCACCATCGAACCATACACACCGCCGATGCAGTGGTTGGGGATAGCAGTCCGGGCAATGCCCATCTTTCGGGCAGTTTATGACATAGTGAGACACGATCCATCTTCAGAAGCAATGAAGGTCATGGCTGAGGGCTATTTCACTCTCGACCAGCATCCCATATTTCACGACAAGAGCGGGGAGGGGTTATCTTACTTGCTTGATCGAACACATAATCCAAGATACAGGCATGAGCCTTGGGACGAAGATATTTACAACATTTACAAGAGCGTCGTCAAGTATCTCAGCTGCTTGAAATCTGCAATCCAGTCGAAAAGACCGCCTGGGGAGATCGGTCTCCGATGCATTGCTTTCGGTTCGAGAATCCCGGAGGGGTTCATACAGCTGGTCGAGGAGCGACAGCCACGAGCATTGGTAATGCTAGCTCAATTCTTCTCGATGGTGACAGGCTTTGAAGATATTTGGTTTATTGGTAAGCTTGGTCAGAGAGAGCTCCACGGATTACGAACAATTATACCGGATGGTTGGAAAGATATGCTAGAGTAATCGCTTTTTACGATTCTAACATAACTGGGTGATGATACGAGGGACTCAACTTGAGCCTTATACATATTTACATTTACGATCTTGGACAAATAGCATAGATGCACAAATTGTCGCTTTTAGTTTCTATTGATTTTGCTGCAGCTACCACTGACGATCCAATTATCATCCGCTTAATGCTGTAGAGAATTCGCCCGGTGCTGCTCGCCATCTCGACTGACAGCAAGGGCCAAATTCGAGTGGCGCATTTCACCTCACCATATCATAACATCGTGCTCAATCATCGCCCGTCCCGGACAATGTGTCCGCCTCTGTATCATTCGCCGTATCCACAGTTATAGTGATGGCTTCCGGACAGATACCCATTCGCCATTCCCTTTGTACATGTGGTCCTTCTGATAGAAATCCGAGAGGCGCTTGTCTCGGTCCAGAGCACTGTACACTTCGACCAGTGCAGCCAATGAGACAGCTATCCAGCCGGGATATTCATCCGGCCATAATTCCGATTGTTTCTCCTTCTGAGGGTAGTTCTCTTCGACAATAATAACTCTGACAGCAGAGAATTCTGCCTGAGTCTCCACCGAGGCAGCTTGATCCGACACGAATGCGAGCGTCGCCAGACAACCATCATCCACCATCAGACAGAACTTGAGACGGATAGGCAAGTCCATCGCGGGCAATCCCAGGGAGACCTTCCAGTCATGGAAGGCTTGCCGGACGGTCTCAACGTCTGCATTATTGTAAAGATCTCGGTCGCTGAACACCTTGGACGCATAGGTGCGTTGAAGCAAGAGCATCTGCTCAGGGCTTCCTTGCAGGTGTTTGGGCACGGCTCTTTGGATCTCCTCGTTCAGAGCTCGCAAATAGACTGGCATGAGACGCTCCGAGTCCGGGGCATATGTGCAACGATAGACGATCGGACCCCATGTCAAAAGCAAGAAGTCCCGCTCTGGTCCTGCAGGGAGCGCAGTTAATCCTGGCTCTTCGGCCAGCCGTGTGATCTCCCGTTCCACGAAGAGGCCTGCTGGCTTGAAGAAACCAGGTTGTTCTGTGGTCATGACGGACATCTTGAAACCGAGTGTGTGAGTAGTCAAAGTTTACTCGATCTTTCTCTAGCTAAATTTGAAGGACAGCGAGTTTGTTGTTATCGGATGGCAACTACGAGGCCTTCCTCGAGCGTGATATCATTTGATATAAAACGAAGTATGGCTGCATGATGTCAACATGACATGTCATCAGCTAAGAACTTAATCCATAGGGACTCAATTTGACTAGAGACTTCAAACAAAGATCAACTAGAATACGGAGTTACTCCTTCGGCATTTGAAAAGATAGAGAATAAAGCTAAAGTTCCTTAGACGTCTCCACGGGGTACGTAGATCATCAATGAACATATGGAGATTCTCCATCCGTTCAGCCAACTTCATCCGAAGACGAACGAAGGGGCAAATACCGGCAGAATCTCACCGCCCGCAATAGCCTCGGCGATATCGACCAAGTCCGTCACATTCGGTGAGTTTGGAGAACGATGGACAGCATTGATGCCTCGTGTCTGGAGCAATATGAGATGATAATATTGGACGCAATTGCGTGACGCGACTTTCTTTTTTTCTCATCTCCTTCCTTTTCCGGTACTTATTGTCAGTTTGGCAGCCATGCTCCAGTTCCGTACAGAAGGCTTCAATGGATGCGCGGTCAAGTACTCGCCCTTCTTCGATTCCCGCATCGCCGTCGCAGCGTCCGCGAATTTTGGGCTTGTGGGGAATGGACGGTTCTATATATTGGATCTGACGCCAAATGGGATTGTGCCTCTGAAATGGTATGCGTCATTTCTTTCTCTCCTTTTCCATCTGATGCGTTTACGCCGTTCCATCTCCCCGCGTTTCCCCAGTCATCAACCCATTCTATGTCCACGACATTTTGAAATCGCAGCATAACGCTAATGCAGATTGATTTCCAGGTATACAACCCAAGATTCACTCTATGACCTCGCCTGGTCCGAGATCCACGAGAACCAAGCCCTCGTCGCATCAGGAGATGGAAGTATCAAGCTCTTCGACGCGACAGTAGACGATTTCCCCGTACAAGCCTGGAAGGAACATAATCGGGAAGTGTTCTCGGTACACTGGAACTTGGTTGCGAAGGATCGATTCTGCTCCAGTAGCTGGGATGGCACAGTCAAGGTCTGGTCGCCGCATCGGCCGCAATCGCTCTTGACGCTACCCACGCATAGCTGCACCTACTCTGCCGCATGGTCTCCTCACTCACCAGATATTCTCTCCTGCGTTTCGTCCGACTCATACGTCCGTATCTTTGACCTTCGCACGCCGGCTTCTGCTTCAAATCATCTCACTCTTCAGATTCCCATTCATGGAGCGGCATCAACACTAATACCTATGGGCAATAAGCCAGGCATGGCTACAGCCCCGGCCGCAGCACCCCCGTCTGAAGCTCTCACACATGACTGGAACAAGTATCGACCTTCCGTCCTCGCCACTGCTGGCGTGGACAAGACCATCCGTACATTCGACATCCGTGCCCCCCAGCAAGGCCCGCAGGCCGTGATGATCGGACACGACTACGCGATCCGCAAGCTAGCATGGTCACCGCATCTCTCTGACCTCATCTTGAGCGCAAGCTACGATATGACATGCCGTGCATGGACAGACCGTTCATCAGAACCAGGCGCTGGCGGAGACGGGGACCTCATGCGTGCAGGTCCAGGAGGCCCAATCATGGGCAGGGAACTAGGACGAATGGGAAACCACACCGAGTTCGTCACCGGGATAGATTGGTGTCTCTTCGGCAGCGAAGGATGGTGCGCCAGCGTAGGCTGGGACGAGCAATTATTCGTCTGGGACGTACGAGCGGTGATGGGATAACGAATGAACTCAACGCAACGAATGTATCTCATTTTTTTTTTCTTTTCTCCTTTTTTGTCTAAGCGATGATTCCCGGGTGAGTCGAAATTGGCGTCCTCTTTTTTGTCTTGATGATTATTACTTGTAAAAATAAAAGAAAAGGAAGAAAGGGAATTGTTACGATCCATTGTGTGGAAGGTCCTGGATAGCAATGTCTTTATAGTACCCCTGCATGATATCTTCTGAAGCATCTCTTAGGTTGTAAATAGACATGGATACAACTTATTTCTTGTATGCCCTTCGTCCCAACAATATCGTATACATAGTTCAAAACCAGAGCCAAGTAGTCCGGTCCATTGAGAGGAGTTATTTGCTGAGATAATGTATATTAAATAGACAAAATCAATGAATCTTTTCATCCATAACCAGAATCTATACAGTTCGTAGATGGCCTCCACACAAGGCAACATTTTCCACTAGATCTAAACCGCAACAAAATATGAAAGTGATGTCATTCACGGGCATCAAAACATTTGCCAAGTCGGAGCGAGATTCCAGCCATATTCCTCATATACAACCCTTCCAATTTTCAATGTGAATGTTCATCTCCAAGATAAGGGGGCGAAGGGTATCATCGCAGCTCGCTCTATAAATCCCATGCTTTTTAAATTTTTTCATCTCGCGGCCAACCGAGCTTCGATCTTCTTCTTCTCTGCTTCCTTGAGAGCAGCAATCTCCTCCCTCGAGGCATCGAACGCCACATGCGCCTGGTTGAAGGGGTTCTCGGGGCTCTTCTCAAATTCCTTGCGACAGATCTCGATACGCTGGTTCTTCCGCAGACCGGGGTGTTCCTGTTCGATCTCTGGCAGTCTTCTGGCCTCAAAGGCAGCATACGCGGCCTTGAATCTTCTCTCTGGGTGGCGGTCGATCTTGGCCGCGTCGGAGCTGGCGGTAAGGGAAAGGGCATCGAGGGCATTATCGATACCGGAAGCGTTGAGAGCCGTGGCCTTACTGGAAGGCTCGTCGAGTTGTGAGAGGTCCAGTCCCCGTCCGGTCTTCTTCTGAGCAGTCTTAGCCTTTGCGCCCTTGGGAGTAGCGCGTTGTGAGGCTTCTTCGGCCGCGAGCATAGCTTCACGTTCGGCCTTCTTGCGAGCTGCTTCGGCTTTCTTGGCTTCTTCTGATTCCCTGTATAACACCGTGTTAGTTCCAACTCATATTGCGCAAGTGAAACAAAAAAAATAACAAGGCGAAAGATGCTCATTCCACGTACTTCTTCGCATTACTCTTAGCTCCCTTCTGCCACTTCGAATCTTCCTCCGCTGCCTTCTTCGCGTCTTCAACGGCCTTCTTCTGGGCGGCGGCTTCCGCTTTCTGTTCGAATCAGAAAATTAGCATCAGTCTCCAGATATATTCATCATCGATGTATATAAGCACTATATCCGAAAAAAAAAGGCGGGGGCGGGGTAGAACATACGCGAGCGTTGCCGGCGGCCTTCTTGGAGTTCTCTTTCTTGGGAGCCATTCTGGTTACTTTGAAGCGAGTTATTCAGGAGGGCGTTCAGATAATCTCGCTGTCCTTGCGGACTCTGCGTATTGATCTGGTCTGCTGTTGGCACGGATGGCAATGACGATGCGATGTCGGCGGGCGGAACGAACTACTGCCTAAAAGGGACCGGTGGCGGCTGACTAAGATCGGATGATAGGTCATGTGACTTGATATGTTCGACGTGATTCTTTTAAGAGATCTGTGATAATCTAATTCCTTTCTAAATTCCATATGTTGAATAGGCACTATAGTCCATATTTAATATGCAAGAAACAGCAGCATACATGAATTCTATGTTCTGTCAATAAATTCCTTGATATTCACGTGATCTAAGTTTTCAAGTAGAGGTTTACGAACCGGAGTCGCAATTAAGCTTAAAATAGACAGATTATGAGTCTGTGACTAATCTATCATCTGGCGTAGTTAACTAAGGATTGCAATATAATCCTGTATGGCTTTAGGGGGTGAGAAATGAAGCACGAGAGCATGCAAAGAGATCTTATCTGCCACTTTCAGGGCAATTCATTACTTGCCCCACCTATAGATAAGCTACAAATGAAATAAATTTCTTTAACACTTGATCCATCCAACGCAACTCGAAGGAAACAGTATTGTAATCATTTCAAATAACTTATAGGAGTACATTAAAATAATCTTCCAGGAACGGTACGACACCGCCACAGTCTGCCTGGGGCAAACGTTGTGCACGAGCCACCAGTGAGGGGCAGAAGTTCAGCCACACCGCTGGCACGCTTCTCTCCGATAATAATTATTTGACTCACGAGTCTCTCTTGTGTCCTTTCTTTCACAGTCCATACCAGGATAAAAGCAGCTTCGCCATGGCTGAAAACGTTGCGGAAGCGGTGGCGAAACTCCACCTCGACGAGGAGACCGGGGAGATGGTCTCCAAGAACGAGTTGAAGAAGCGAATGCAGAAACGAGCGAAGAAGGCCGCAAGTGCGGCACGCGCCCAGGAGAATGAGGGCAAGCCAAAGAAGGAGACTGCACCGAAGGAAAAGCCAAAGCCAAAGGCCAGTGAGCCTGCTATCGATCCAGATGCTATGTTCAAGCAGGGTTTCCTCGCCGACGTCTACAAGGAACGACCTTCGGAGCATGTTGTAACGCGATTCCCTCCCGAACCGAACGGATATCTTCACTTGGGACATGCCAAGGCGATTGCTATCAACTTTGGATTTGCTAGGTATCATGGGGGTAAAACGGTCAGTACACTCCTCACTGTGGAAGGATAATAGGCCAACACCATAGCAGTTTCTTAGGTGTGCATTTCCCGGACATCGATAAGCCAGGCGCGGCTAACAGGACAAGGTTTGACGACACGAATCCCGACGCTGAGGAGGGAGAATATTTTCAAGCAATTGAGGATATCGTTCGCTGGCTAGGTAGGTGGCTTTAGAGACGTCAACGGGGGAGATGCTGATTGTCTGTCAGGGTTCACCCCTCACGCCGTCACCTACTCGAGCGACAACTTCCAAAAACTCTACGATCTTGCGGAGAAGCTGATCAAGCTGGAAAGGGCCTACGTGTGTCACTGCAACGAAACCGAGATTAAACTGCAGCGTGGTGGTGAGGCAGGCTCCCAGCCGAGATATCGCTGTGCGCACGCGGAGCAGGACGTGGAGACCAACCTCCAGAAGTTCCGTGATATGCGTGATGGCAAGTACGAACCTCAGACCGCTTTCCTGCGCATGAAGCAGGACATTACGAACGGCAACCCTCAGATGTGGGATCTCGCGGCCTATCGAATCCCGAAGGACCAGAAGCCTCACTTCCGGACGGGGAACCAGTGGAAGATCTATCCCACATACGATTTCACGCACTGCCTCTGTGATAGCTTTGAGGGTATTACTCACAGTCTGTGTACCACAGAGTTCGTCCTGTCTCGGGAAAGCTACGACTGGTAAGTCTTTCAGTCTGCGTCAAGGCTAGCAGGTATTTGTTGCTAATATTTTTCTCAGGCTAGTGCGGTCTCTCAATGTGTACGAGCCAATGCAGCGTGAATATGGTAAGTCCTCTATCTCATTTCTGTCCATGAAACAACTTCGTCTCGACTTTCCTCGTGGTTTTTTGGATGTAACAAGACTAACGACATGCTAGGTCGCTTGAATGTCACGGGAACGATCATGAGCAAGAGAGGCCTCAAGAAGCTAGTAGACGCGGGCATTGTCCGTGGTTGGGACGACCCACGTCTATACACATTGATCGCCATCCGTCGTCGTGGTGTTCCGCCAGGTGCCATTCTTTCCTTCATCAATGAACTTGGTGTCACGACAGCGCAGAGTGTCATTCAGATCGCACGATTTGAACAGTCAATTCGTCGTTACCTCGAAACCTCAGTTCCCCGTCTTCAGCTTGTCCTTGACCCTGTTCCAGTGGTCATCGAAGATATCGGCGACCTCGAGGGACAGGAAGTCAACGTCCCCTTCTCACCAAAGAACCCCGAAATGGGTTCTTACCAAGTCCGCCTCACCAAGACAGTATACATCGACCGCTCTGATTTCCGCGAGGTCGATTCCCCAGACTACTTCCGTCTTGCACCGGGTAAGACGGTCGGTCTGCTGCAGGCTCCTCACCCTATCAAGGCCACGTCCTTCTCCAAGGATGAGGCTACGGGACAGGTCAAGGAGATCAGGGCTGTCTTCAACAAGGAAGGCAAGAAGCCCAAGGCTTTCATCCACTGGGTTCCCGATGGCTCGCGAAAGGTCACGGTTCGTATCCACGAACAACTTTTCAAGTCTGCAGATCCCACTGCCGTCGAGGGAGGTTTCCTCAACGACATCAACCCCGACAGTGAGAAGGTCTTCCCTAATGCCCTGGTTGATGCTGGATTCGAGGAAGTGCGCCGTCAGGCGCCTTGGCCGAAGGTCGAGGGCGACAGCGGCCCTGCTGGACCGGAAAGTGTGAGATTCCAGGGAATGCGTGTTGCATACTTTGTAAGTTCCTACTCTTTCCTCCATCACATCAATTCATCGTGCTAACAATCGTTTTCCCAGGCCGTGGACTCGGACAGCACCGAGGATAACATCGTGCTTAACCGCATCATCTCCCTTAAGGAAGATCCCGGAAAGAAATAAACGATTTCAGCCTATGAGCGGAGCTAGAGTCATACGGAGTATGTCGTTGTGGTGTTTCAGGTAGAGTTGTTTTCTAAATATCAGATTCTCACCATGTTGATAAAGCATATCATAAGTGTTCTTGAGCGGAGCGGTGTTAGTATTACATTACATAAAAGAAACGATAATCAGGAGATTTCGCTGCATATACTGCTCATATTCCAGCTGAAGAATTAGTAATCGATAGCAATGTTTAGGGCATTGCCATTAGATGCAATCATATCATGATATGCTATGTGAACGCCGTCAGAGAGTCAAGCTTGAAACGATAAACAAGTCTTCATGTATACACTTCCGAATCTCATGAGGATGTCGGTTTCCTTCCATGAACCACATGCCTTCAAGATAAGATGGGTTAGCACTATTTTCAATACCCATTAGGAATGAGAGAACGTACACCTTCGTATACAACTGTATCTTCGGATCCCTAAGCTCCTTCCTCACCAGCGCATGATGAATCTGTGCCTCCAGAGGATCCCAGCCCAGAACTTGCGTATAAAGACGCAATCCATACGCTTCGACTGCATCCTGCGCCATCGCCGCAACATATTTCCCCACTTCCTTCAGGGCCGGGTCTTTAGGCCAGGGAAACATGGGCACGTAGTATATCTGCTCGACGACGTCAACGAACCCGGCATCGATCATCCATTCCTTCACCTTGTTGTAGATGTTCATCTCTCGGCCGATTTTCTTGCCGGCTTCGTCGAGCAGGGAGAGGTATTGCATGTATGGAGAATCTTTGGTGAGTGTGTTGGTTTCGTCCCAGGCCCAGATGGCGATTTCTTGGAATTCGACGTAGCCGTCGGGTTTGGTGTGGTTGAATGCTTGTTGGAGGAGGCGTGACCAGTCGGCGACGCAGCTGGAGGATTGTCAGTTTATATGGACGGGGGATAGTTAAATAATGGAATCGAAATACACACCCCGCTACAGTTCTCGCGTGGATATAATCAAAGTGATTTGGTGAATACATCCAGTCCTTTTCGAAGTCGTCCACGATGAATTCCACGTTTGGCGGGACCCAGCTAGGTTGGATGGGACTGAGATCGCATCCGATAACGTGTGCTTCGGGATATGTGCTGTATATGTCAGGACGGTCCCTTCAGTGTTTTGACAAGATGCTTACTCTGCAAAGTCAATAGCCCAGATTCCGGTGCCCGTTCCCAGATCAAGAACTTTCTGTGGATTCTGGATAGGCGCTAGATGAAGTTCTCCTCCCAGAAGCAACAAGAATCTATGACATGTTACGCATTGTTAGGGGGAAAGTTTTGTCTGAAAGAAGATGACGCGGATTCCGAAAAGAACTAACACACATATGATGAGTCTAATGCGCCTGTTAGACAATGTATAATTCAAGTGGATATTTAGGGGTCTTACCAGATCGAGGCGCTCTTGCTCATTATCATCGTTGGGCATCCTATTGTCGTTAACTAGCAATTTCAATGTTTCGCATGCGGAGCTCAAATACATGTATTTTCCCTATAGGCGGAGTTAGCAAGGTAGCAGGGACAAGATATACCCGACAACAAACGCATACATCGGCAGAGCCATGGTATCGTCGGCCATTTTCATATTGATAATTTAGGATACTTGAAGACAAAGATGTCCTGTCCGACTCTCCGTCGCCGAAAACGCTGTTATTCTCTTCCTGCGGGTTTCCTAAATTAGCCATACCCATAGCAAAAGGACAAGGAGACTCGTACATTGCTATCCTCCGCGACCACATCAGTACCAACATTGGCGTATGTCTGATTAGCAGTAGCAGCTGGAGAAGCAGGAGCAGCTTCTGTCTGTCCTGGAGTTGCAGAATCGCTCGCCATCTTACTGGGTGCTGAGAATATCCGTACCTAGATGATCCCAGACACGAAAAGAAGAAGAAGAGAAATGACAAGGGGGAGAAGACCAAAGAAGACTAATCTTAAGACGGTCGATTATATACACGCAATCGCTTCTGCCAAGAAACGTCAGCAGTACATTAGCTAAATGTTAGTGTAGTCGGTCCTACATGCAAATTGGAACAATCGACGTTGCGATCCATGTAGCGTACATGTTTGTCCAGTAGATTGTAGCATCATTGGCCATTAGGGTATTTGAAGAATACCAATGGCCTCCAAGACTCCTGCACGTAACAGAGTATTTGCCAGAAAGAGTTACTTGAACCGTGATAAACGCACAGGGGCATCTAGAATAAACGCCCGCCGTCGACGGGGGGAACATGCTCCGCCCGAACAGACAACCGCTTAAGAATCTCATTTAGATGGGTGGGCCTTCCGGTGCTCCGATAGACTTCGACAGACTAGCAACGGGAATAATTAGTATCTCGTGTAGCTCCAGCTAGCGTGGGGTCAGTCTGAGTACTTAGTGCCTGCGCACTGAATAGCGGCAATGAGATGTCCTATCTTGCCGAGAAGCACTCGGGGCACCATCACAATTATCCTGGATATGATAGCGGAGCATGCCAGCTTTGACAGGTAAGATCTTTATGCTGAAGGAACCTTTTTCCGTTGACGTAAACATACAAAACTTAGTTAACTACCACCCTTTCTGCGTCTCCTCCGGATTCCACACACAGAACTTAGACAGCAGTGAGGCGCATCTGATAGATTGCAGTCAGTAGGGGCCGAAACAACGTTAGTTACACTAACTAATCGAGACGAACCTCTCCGTATCGGGATGAATAAAGCGTTGCACGAGTTCGTTGCCACCCACAGGCCTTTACTGAATAGTATGGAGTTACTCCAATGTCGATCGGAAGGCCTCCGGGGAGTTATCTGTTACAGTGAAGAGTAGTTATGTGTAATTGGGGGCTCAGAAACACATCTGTTTTCCAACCAGCCAAGTCTTCCCTGTCTATTCGAGAAGCCCGCGAGATTCCAGAACTCGTATCTCATAGTGCAAGTTATTGGAAAGTGGCAGTGGAATAGCTCTATTACATGGTCTGCACGAGCCTTGAACAAACCGATGATAAACCCCATCTTGCGTAGAATCCATCAGCTGCCGTGAGGAGGGGGAAGATCATTAGAAGTACCTTCGACCATATCGTTAACCGACCCAGGATTTGAATCCTGAACCCCACAATGTGCAGAGCACATGGCACACAGTCGTCTCAGCTGGGTTATTTCAGTGTTCTTCTACGAGGAATGTAAGACTGGTTGTGGCATAGGAGAACAGGATGAATTTGACAACTCATCCACCGTGAAAGACACATAACCGCTGGGCCATGTGTAGAGGCTGGTGTTCTGATTGTTGGAATCACAGGTGAACACCTGGATGGTATTGTTGGGACATGCATTGGTCTGTGATGACTGTAAATTGCAGATAACATTAGTATCTGCCATCTCGAGCATTACGAGGCCCAAAGACTTACTTACTTGAATTTCAAGCATCAAAGCATAAACTTTGCGGGGGAAACCTTCCGCTGGAATGTTAACTAAGAATTGCGGTCTTGGCGGGGATTATCAAAGCAATCTCGCCTCCTAACAAACTATCGCCCATCCTTAAGTCTACAGCAACGATCACCAAGGAGGGGATGTCGCGCGCAGCTCCTGCGCTGAAATAACCATCTTCTCCGAGCAAAAGAGGAATTACTGACCTCGTTCAGAGGTCCTATCGCCAGCATGCTTTTTTCCATCCTCCCGACTCTCCTCTCCCTATTATTCGTCACCTTCGCCCCAGCGTTCGCAGAGCACACCTCTAACTGGGCGGTGCTGGTATCGACGTCTCGATTCTGGTTTAATTACCGCCATCTCGCCAATGTCCTCTCCCTCTACCGCACCGTCAAGCGTCTCGGGATTCCCGATTCGCAGATCATCCTGATGCTTCCCGACGACATGGCGTGCAATCCGCGCAACGCCTTCCCGGGAACCGTGTACAGTAACGCGGATCGCGCGGTCGATCTCTACGGCGAAAACATCGAGGTGGATTATCGCGGGTATGAAGTGACGGTCGAGAGCTTCATTCGTCTGCTCACGGATCGGTTGGACGAGGACGTGCCGCGGAGTAAGCGCCTGGGCTCCGACGCGGGGAGTAACGTCCTCGTCTACATGACGGGCCATGGCGGGGATCGATTCTTGAAGTTTCAGGATTCCGAGGAGATCGGAGCGTGGGATCTCGCAGACGCGTTTGGTCAGATGTGGGAGAAGAAGCGGTACCATGAGCTCCTGTTCATGATCGATACGTGTCAGGCGAATACGATGTACACGCATCTCTACTCGCCGAATATCATCGCCACCGGCTCGAGTGCTCTGGATCAGTCGTCTTATTCCCACCATGCAGACAACGACGTCGGCGTCGCCGTCATCGATCGCTGGACGTATTACGTCCTCGAATTCCTCGAGACGCAGGTCACGACGCCCAATTCGAAACAGACGCTGGGCGATCTCTTCGACTCCTACGACGAATCCAAGATCCACTCCCAGCCCGGCGTGAGATGGGATCTCTTCCCTGGCGGGGAGCAAGAAGGCCGTCTCCGCACCGTCGTCGACTTCTTCGGAAACGTCCAAAACGTCGAGGTCGAAGGGGCCAATTCCACGGGTCCCGGATCGTTGAAGGAAGACCTCAAGGAGATCGCGAAGTTGGTCGAGAAATGGCAGCAGCGCGATCGGGAGTATCTCGCCTCCCTCGCACGCGCGGACAACACTACGACCGGCCATCCCTATGCTTCTGACGAGGAGAGAGAATCGGCCCCATCCTCGCTGAAGAGGCGAACCGCAGGTGCCACGAAGATGACAAACGAAGACATATGGGGAAAGCGTCTCGTCGGGTTGACTGTCCTCGGTGGATTCGCGGCCCTCTGGGCGGCCGGGTCTATCCTGGGCAAGGCCTGAGTCCCGTATCCGATGCTTTGATTATCCATTCGTCAGATTTAGTATACAAGCGGTGCTTTGAAGCGCAGCATAGCATAGGATGGCGTATTGGCGTTAATTCAATAGATATCCCGATGGGGACAATTCAATTGTTTACCTGTATTTTTAAGTTACTATATCCGAGTGCAAAGAATGCAGTAATCAGTCCAGACCTTCCCAGATAGTAAACAGGATCACAAAACCACTGTACGATAATGCAGGTAATAATATCAATTGATTCAGCAAATTCAACCCCTAGTACATGGATCTGACCACAACGCCATGAAACACCTCTTATACGCCGTCTCCTCGAAAGTCGGGATGAATGGGATATGTCACGCAGATGCCAACGTCAGCTAACCAAATCAAATCCAAGGGGTAATGTGTATAAAGGGGATAAGACAGTCGTGTAGCAATCAACAACGATCGAGACAAGCAAGGCTTCTTCTTCGTGGGAATTGTCAAAGAGAAAAAAATTGCTGGGTGATGCAAAGCGTTGGGCTGCGAAACTCGATTGAAATGCATATAAAGAAGAATAATGCATCAGTTGCGGAGGCCTGGAGATCAGTCCTTTGGGAGGCCGCTTGATTCCTTATATCGTGCTCTTTAGAAGGGCCACATCTGATCTTCTGCAATCCCTGTTCCTATCCTATCCTATCCGCCTTCCAAACCGTCCAGCCCGTCCGTCCGTCCACCAATCCATCCTTCAATGCTGAAAACCTGGGGTAGGTCATGAGCGTAGATCCGTCGTTAAAAATAAGAACACATGACAAAAGAGGCGCCAATCATGGGGGGGTCATTAGGGGAATAGTAGAACAAAGTGAAAGGAAACGCGCGCTGTCGAGAGACATGAAGAAGAGAATAGGGGTAAATCAGCCAACAACGCTGCGGAAGCTCAGAGCTTCTAAGAAGCCGCCTAGATCTTCCTTCTGCACTTCCACAACACAGTGCTCGAAGCTGTCGATCCTCACGCGGGCGTTTGTCTCCTGGACTACCTCCTGGAAGGCGATACCGAACCGGTTCCGGACGAGGTGCTTGCTTGCATTCACATCCAGCTCCCCATCGGAGTCCGAGTCGTCGGAAGATGACTCCTCCTCTTCTTCTGTTTCCTCGGCCTCGTCATCATCGTCTTCTCCCCTTGCAGCCTTCTCGGCCGCTCGCTTTGCGCGACGTTCCTCCTTCTCTTTGTTCTTTTTGTCCTTGGCCTCTTTCTTCTTGCGGCGTTCTTCTTGTCTTTTGGCCATGGCGGCAAAGTCTACCACGCCTCCGCCTCCGCCGGTGCCGACGACGACATAGACGCTCCTGTCCTCATCCAGGCTGGCTAGGACCAGCGGAGTCCCGACGGTCCGCTTCTTACCGACCTTGTAGCTGTCGCTTTTTTCTTTCTCCTGGACTTGGATAGCCTCTCCTACCCACAGAGCCAACTTCGTCAGTGCACCGGGATTGGTGAACAGCTTGACATCCGGGCCATCCTTGACCACCGCGATACGGAAGGCACGCAGATGGCGGATAAGATGTTTAGACAGTAATGTCGTTCCCGTACGGAGAATAGCACGGTGCAGATGCTGGGCTAAAGGGAGTGCTTCCAGGAGAAGAGTAGGCGAGTCTGAAGTTAGAGACAGCGCGTCGTAGGCAGTCCAAAACCGGGGAAGGAGGTTGGCCGGATCGGACTCTTGAGCGGAGATATCGTCCCTGTGGCGAGCTAGTTGACCTGGCTGCCATGTTGCGGAAGGCTCATGCGGTCCGACTTCAAGGATGGCACCAATAATGACGCCAACATCTGTGGCAGACAGACATGCCTTCCATCCCCAGCTGCGCACAAATCCCCATCCCTCTCGCGAGCCGACATGGCCCGAAGCCACTGGAGGTACCAGTCCGTCGAGACCGTACATTGGTGCATACTTCAACAGCCTTTGCCTCAGCACGCGTTTCAGTTCCATGTCCATATGCGTGTAATTCTGGTGGCATTGGCTCAGGCTGACACCCATCTTAGCCAGGAGCTTGTGTAATCGTTTCCGTCCATTTTCACTCCAGACATGAAGCCTTGCTGCGAGGTAAGGACTATGTAGCATGCTGTCGTAAAGGGACCAATGCCGTACGAGAAGGAAGCGAGGCTCTGGCGAAAGGCGAATGGAAGTGTCTGTCGGAGACCGGGCAGTGGTCGGGATCACACCATTAATCTCCCCTCGTATGTCACGATCCCGCTCAGACGGATCCGGTGGATTCAGGCGATGAACTTCATCTCGAAGGATCTGTCGGATGCGTTCACCCCGTTCGCCACCCCAGCCTGCTGACCCTCCAGACTCTGACGCGCTGGAGATGCCTACACCAGACATGGTACGACCAGACAGTTCCAGACTCGACACACCCACAATAGCCAGCCATAATAGATCGTTGTCTTCTCGACCTAGTTCCGAGGCTAAGGAGTATAACAGAGACGATATCGGTTCTGAGTATGAGGTTCCCATGGAATAGTATGCATGCAATACATTCTCATGCTTTCTTCGCATACGGAGCAGTTTTCGTCTCAAAGCTCTTGCGGAAGGTTGATTCCGTACCACTGGGGAGGGTGAATCAGAGGCTGGAGAAGGCGAACGTGATGAATTGGAAGAGTCGTGTCCGATTCGTGGACGCGCACTGGGAGATGAAGGGACGGGAGAACTCTGAAGAGAATGATCAATTGACTTTCTACACGCGCTAGTGAAAATGAGAACATACCGAATTGCTCCTCCTTCGTTGTCGCGGAGGCTCATCGTAATCCTCCGACTCCTCATCCTCTTCGCGTCCGGACCACGATTTCCGTTTCTTGCCTGATCCCAAATGATTGACCGTATCATTGTCACTGTCCGAGTCTGTGGCATCGTCTTCATCCTCATCCACCTCTGGCATTTCCTCCAACGCGCAATACGCTTCCCGTTCTGCTCTGAGGTCCTCATCGATGTCGCCGTCGTCAAAGACGATGATACCACCGCTTCCCGTCCTGTAAGCCTGGGTAATGCATCCCTTGTCGACTCCAGCGACCTTTGGTCGCGTAATTGGTTCCCCGTCTTGTAATGTCTGCTGAGGCCATGCTTGTCCACCAAACACATTGCCTAGATTCCACGGTCGTCTCGCATCTATCACCCAGACTTCGACCCCGCCCATATCCTCTACTTCTCCTTCGACTGTGAGACATAGTATTTCACTGAGATCCACCAAACCACCGACGCCCATACAGACGACTACTCCACCGCTTCCCCCCTCCGTCGTCCGCATCGGCCTCACCAACTCCTCTCCCGCACGCGCCAAGTCGCCATATCCCGCGACCGGTTGAATCTTATGTGGAATATAATCGCGTTTCAGCAAAGCCGTCAGAATTCGACAGGCACACAGAGCATCCGGTTCCAGCGCAACGAGAATCAGCACCGGTGGTGAGAGCGGGTGGTGTGTTCGGAGGAGTTGGAGGTAGAGATGCGAGATGAGGTTACGCGGTAGATACATGGCATGGATTAAGATGTATAGAAAAAAAGGAAAAAAGGAATCCGGTAAAAACAAAACGCGTCAAACAAAAAGCCTGGAAAGGCTTCTCTAAAGAAAGGGAAGCCCGGATATCAATAATCGCTGGTCAGTATCATACTGCATCGTATGGTGAACGAGCAAAAGGCGCGAGATGTTGAATCCCGACGCGTCTCGACGTGCCTTGATGCGCCAAGAACGGCATGGCCACTACGCCCCTTCAGGTCTAGTCAATCTCCCCTCATTCTTCTGAAGAAAGTGTTTTAGTGATCAGTCTCATTCTTCTTTGCTCCTACGATTCTTTAACTGAATGAGTGGATTCTCTCTGCAGGAGTCTGCGGTGGATCGAGACGCGGTGTGCTTAGCGCGAATTAGCAAAAATGGCAATTGAAGAATACTAACAAGGGACCTGCGGCGAAACCAAGAAGCTGATTCTATATCGAAACTTCTTAGAATATTCATATATTCTTGAACGACAAGTGCATTTTATCCAGGAATCAGTACTGCGTGAGCCAGAATATGAATCAAAACATCTAGAGTCACAGAGTTCTTCCCCGCATCTAAGCAACAATGGACCTCGGCAACTGTCCGTATATATAATGTCAGATCCAGGGAGACCAAGAGGAGATTTCTCCTTTTGGTCGTGTGGTAAGGAAGTACGATATATAATATTCCTAGATCTCAGAGAATATTACACTTAAATCACCTAGCCTAGTTATACCAAAATGCCCGGCCTAACCCTCCATCTCCTCTCTCTCACCTCGGACACGAACGCAAAGTCCTTCCTCAAAGCACTCCGGAACTTCCCCGCAGTACAAGTGATCGTAGCATCTCGTCCACGATATCTTGTAATCCGCCCGACTGCAATCGACATTGTATCATGGACGAGCACGAAATGGGACTTGCTCGTTCTGCTCGATACGCCTAGCAAATCCATCCCAGATGCTCTGCGATCAGCGGTCCACGATGAGTATCGTGTGTGTGTCGGCGTACCGTCCCAGTTGCTGGCAACGTATCCGGAGCGGGACGCGAAGTTGAAGCGTGATGCCTCATCGATTCCCTTGACAGGTTCACTGGAACATGCGAAAGGGAAACAGACATCGCAGAATCTGGATGTCTCTCCCGATCTACTGGCTTTCATGGACCGCTTAACCGAGGAACATGATGGACCCGTAACGATGTTGAACCTGTTGCATTTCATCCCCGGTGGGAAGAAGAATTATTACAAATACGGCCAGGTAAGTTACGTCTCCCATCTAGAAAGTCTCATATAATAATAATGCATTTATTAAGCCCAATACTTATATGTATACCCTCAGGCATTCATCCCCGTCGCCGCCAAACGCGGCGGAGACGCCAAGATCGTAGGCAACGTAGTGAAGCCGCCGGCCGGCATGGCTGATTCCAGAGGAGATCCTAATCGATCGGAAGAGGAATGGTGGAATGAGATTTCCATCGTGCATTATCCTTCCATTAGGCATTTTTGTGATATGTTGGCGGGAGATGATTATCAGGCGATCAATGAGAGGTATCGGCTAGCGGTGAGTCTATGGATACTTACTTCACTGGCAAGAAACTTTGATTCTGATTGAGCAATTTTTTTTTTCAGGCATTACGTGATACGTTGCTACTATGTACGACGGAGTTCGACGTAGAGGAATCCAGAGCGTCGAAGCTGTAATCGAAAGTGACGCCCGGATCTACTATGATGGAATAGAATGTGATGAACACATGCATGATGTGAATGATGGGCCACCCTGAATCTATTTCTACACCGGTTGTTTCTCCATTGATATTACATATTAATCCACATAAAGCCTCTAAGGGTACTGAGTTTGGCTACTTCGACTCGAAACCAGATCTACATATTTAGACCGGTGACTCTGAAGAAACACATCAGCCCATTAGGATAACCAACAAACGGATTGCCTATTAGACACTAATTAATACAGGAAGGATATATACTGGTTCATCGGGTCATCCCACGGCTGCAATGTGCTACCACTGGCAGCGTTTCAGTGGAAGAAAAATGGGAAGATCCTGATGATTTATATCAAACATACACGAAGAATAAGATACGCTTACGCCTGGGCAGCAACCTTGAACGGATGCGCTTCGGTGTTGAAGACCCAGCCGTTGCTGCCGTCGTGGTTGACCTGCCATTCGTCGTCTAGAAAGAAGTCAGTCAGAGAATCTCAACTAAAAAGCCCAGGTGGACCTTACCGGGAGCGTGGATTAAGTAGGAGTACTTCATGACTTCAGCGAACAGGAAACTCTCCTGGTTGTCGTCCTTGGAACCACCGCCAACTGCGTTCACATTCGTGATGCCGGAGAAACCAGAATTGGCGCGACAGGTTGCGTTGATATGGACAAAGGCATCCCAGGCCCAGTCACGGTACTGTTCCTGTCAGCTTATCTAGATCTTTCATGTTGCGAGGAGAAACCTACCTTGGAATTACCAGTAATCCGATATGCATAGTAGTAGCTTTCAATGACTTCCGGTCTGAGAATATAGGCACCACTCTCAATGTAGAAGCCCGCCCTTTCAAAGAATTGTTGTTGGTCCGCTGGGACGGAGTTCTCATCCCAACCAAACTGCTCCGGGCCGATCCTCGTCGCCGTTTCGACGTACGTGTCATGGCATCCATTGACAAGCTCTAGGCCAAAATCAATGAACTCTGGGATTCCAAGAACATCACCTCCGAGCAGGAAGCTGCCGCCGTCGAAACATGTGAGATGCTGAGAGTTCAAACCTAGTGCACCGTTGCTGTACGTCGCCACAAACGTGACATCAGGACGAGAAGAGGGTGACGATTTCAGATACTGGATAGTCGAATTCGCCGCAGCAATCCACCGGTCCTTGTATGTTGAAAACCGGTTCGGATCATAGACGTACATCTTGATAAGATACTCATAGAACGAGTCATCGCCGCCGCCCCAGCTGATATCCCCGTCCGTGAAGAGTCCGGTGTCAATGTTGACGTTGCTACCCACCAATCCAGGGAAGGGCTCAGCTGTTGCTGGCTCTGGGTTCAGAAGGTAGGATTCTCCCTTCTGGCTGAGCTCCGCATACTGCTGGTCACCAGTCAAATCCGAGAGATGTGTCCACTCCAGAACGAGACTGCCGATAGTCGCAAGGCCGTTGGTGCTCGAGCCGTCATTTCCGTTGGAAGCGATATTAAGATTATTGTAGGGAACTCCGCTGGGAGTGTCGAATGCGAATTTTAAGACATCAGCCAGAGTCTTGGACTGAGTCAGAAGGGCTTCTACAGCATCAGAGTTGGTCGCCAAGTCGGAGAGAGGTCCCGTGAGGAGGTCGTATCCCGACAGCATACCAGCCAGGTACCTAATGGTGGTTTCGAAAAGACTGACTTCTTGGGACGTCTTCGAGTAGTCAATGGTCGGCACATAGCTTAGAATGTCGTCGACTACATCGGGAAGACGCATCACCAGAGCCGTGGAGAGAGCATCAATTGCAGACGCGCCCCAACCATTTCTGGTTTTTATCAGTTCCCGTGCCAATGGCGCAGTCCCAGCTGAACATACCTCGAGTCTCCAGAAGTATTGGTCACCGGATGAAGCTCATCGTGAGGAAAAGCGTATCTATAATATCCGTTCCACGCGAATTGAAAGGCCTCCCTTACCGCTTCAGCTCTGTAGCTAGCCTCGTCATCTTGACGACGCTGAACCTGTTCGGCCTGTCTAGTATAATGAGGGTGAGCAACGGTCGTCCGCAGCAGGGACAGGGCCGTGAGAGAAAGCGACAGACTGGGAATGCGCATCTTGAACGAATGACTGCAAACCAGAGGCAACAACGCGCTCCCTGAACGAGAGGCGATCCTTGAGGGGATCAATGGATCATATAAATAAATGGATCGCCACGCGATCTAACAAGCTCGGAATAATGCTAGAACGCGTGAGGACCGAACAGGACCGAGCCCATATCACACGGTCGTACCTCGGAAGATTGCAACCTTGCGCCTTCCTATGCTACTGTACATTAAGTATTATCGTGCGGGGGCATCGTGCCTCTCGACTTCGCTCTGACCTTGAAATTAGTAGTGCTTGGTCATGGCTAGCGATGATCATTCCAGTGCATGGAACAGCGTGGATTCGATGGGTCCATGGGACCACAATTCCGCGAGGAGGCTAGGAACATTAGCACTGATAGTTTGTCGAGATCTCCAGAGTCCGGGGAGGATTTGCGAAAGCCAGGTGATCATTCAATAAATCGCTTCTCAAAAACCTTGACATTGGTTTTCGTTTCCCATTTTGTTGACTGGATGCTTTTGATAGAGATTTTCATAGATACGAACTGCCGATCGAGGCCTTGTTTCTTCTCAATCCGGCAAGGATATCCAGGGGTCGACAGAATAATGCATTATTGTTCAGGATATCCCGGACATTCCCATGCTAGCTTGATTTCTCAAGCTTTGGTCTGATCTACAGATCATCTACTTAACTTAGTTTCTCCTAGCAAAGGATAATGTGCTAGGAACTCCACAAATGGATGGGGGCCACGCTAAATGATGGAGCGATCGGCGAGATTGTGCCTGCAAGGACAAGAGCAAGAATTAACTACGGAGTATAGTTATCGCATGTCCTTCTTTTGGCATCCCTTAATGACTACGGACTAGCAGTCGATCGCGTGGGGCATACCTAAGATATGGCCGGCTTGGAAGGGAAGTTCAGAGGTTACACAAACAGGCATTGCCGACTGCGTTCTGGACCTTGACTAGATATATTATTGATCTTTGTGTTCTTCAGAGAAAAAAGAATGGTACCTAGTTATGCATTTCACTATCTGCTGAGCACAGTTCTCTCTGGAGTCCTTGTGACTGTATCTGCTCAGCCCTCGTGTGACTGGCCAAGGCTTAACATGTGTTCCCCTGATATCATCACAAGATTTATTAAAGCAGATGAGCAGGTCAAAAGATTTTTTTGTGATACTACCTAGATTAAGGGGTAAGAGCGGCTGTCATCGGTTTTCAAAGGAAATGCTTTGGGTCTTGTGCTACAGTATCACCCGAACTTGGGTCGTCCACACGATTGAAGCTATTCTGATCCAAGACAGAGCATTCACGCTTGCTCCTTTTCCCACCATCTCTTCATTTTCATCGATCTGCAGGAAATGAAATTGTGAAGTCAACCATATCGACCCACAGACTAGATATTCTGTTCCAGATGGTATTCTTGACTCTCTCTTTTTCATCAGGGGGAGGAGGGGCAGCAGGGGGTGGGGACCGGGGCAGGTGTATCACGATTGTATATAAACTATCTCTATCTGGTCCTTATCATGAAGATTTATGATTCGATACATTTCTCATTGAGCCAATTTCTAGAAGACGACGTTAGACTTTTACTTATGATAGCTCAACGAATTGGGGATAGGTAAGTCTCAGACAATCATCATCCACAATAAGCTGAACTGAACTGGTATTCCATCTTTTCGCCAGATACCTTAGCCACTTCCTTCAAAGGAAAAGGTCAATATGAGATATATAGTGTGGAGACCCATGGATGAATATATATCACCACCCAAGTTGGCCAATTGAGTCGCTGCTGCCCTCTATAAAATCATTTTAGGTCAGCCTTGTTGAGTTATACAGAATCCTTATTAAAGAACATACTGCCTCCTCTGCATCTTCTATCTCCTAATCAATGATTAGCAGAAATATCATATATAAATATAACTGTCTTATATACTGACCTTTATTTTGTTTTCGGCCTTCTATATTTATATGATAGCAGGGTTCGACGTGGTGTCGACGGCATTCCCAAGTGGCCGCAACGGCCACGCTCTAAAACTCTTGTTATAATCTTTCCCCTCACTATATGATTCTTCTTTGGAGGAGGCGGTTGAGGAGGAGGAGGGGGCCCTTCGGGAAGTGATGGGGGGCAGGAAACGGCACGACGCGTATTCGACCTATATGATAATCAGATCTTAGCATCAAACTAAACTACCACTGAATGTTTTCATGTTGCTGAATTGTGAGCCAGAAGTAACGAAAGGGGGATGTGCTACTTACAATTTTTTTTCTTGTCTAGGTTTGCATTGCCTGTCAGAATTCCATTTTAGGGGGAGACCTTCGTTCTTTTAACCATCCTGACTGAGCTATTTGGAAACAGGTAATATCAGATAGAAGATTCAGAGGGGGAATGAGTAGTGGCATCGACTGAATAGCTGACCAAGACCCAGTGGCTGGATAATAGGACCCTAACGATAAAATTGGGTCCATGCTGTAAAAAGGTCTGTCCAGTCAATTCTAATGCACGGTAGTCGAGCAACGGAAGAAGTTATGAGGCAGGTGAGAAAGACGCCTCATGTGAGGTGCCGGATTACGCTTCTGGGGATTCACTGGAATAGTAGGCCACTGCCACATACTAACAAGATTACTAGGGGTGAACTAGTAGATGTTTAGATTCACCAGGTCCTTCAAATTAGGGACGAAAGAACTCAATGCACATTCTTAACTTTCTTCATGGTATCTGTATTCTATCTGTTCAAGACAGTGAGACACTATGGCCTAATTGCAACATGTAATTCTACGTTTTAATCGATTAGAATCTCGTGGATTAGACTGAAAATTAGTTCTGTGCAGTTAAAGCAGCCTCCAACTCTGACCTCCACAGTCTGTGATAAAGAGACTATAGTTAATATCTTTTGTTCTGCTTAGATAGAAAACAAGTCTTCCGATTCCGGATCCGCCGCGGGGCAGAAAAAAAAGTAGCGGGCGGTGACACATCGGGGGCCATTCAGACAATCCATATTTGATCATAGACCAATTGACTCATCGTCGACTTTATCTGTGGGAAGAGAGCAGTGACGAACTTCTCTTTCTTTATTTTGCATATCTTCCGGCGTCCCAGCTAGCCAGAGAGGCCTGCGACAATGGCTACGCCGCTTCTCATTTCCTTCGACCCCTCCTCCCCCACCTCGGGGCTCTCTCTCGAACAGATCTCCTACTTTGGTCGCGTTCTGATCAAGGCCTCCAGTCTGTCGCAAGCTTCTGAGTTTATCAGCAAGAACTTCTCCCGCCTTGATGTCTACGTTGATGCTACGGAGATCACGTCCGTCGGGGACATTGTCGACATTCTGAACGCGGGTGCCGCGAAAGCGTTTGTTTCGCTAGAACAATTGAAGGCCCTGTCGCAGGAGCAGAATGTACCCTCATCGCGACTAGTCGTTTACGCTCCATCCGGCCAGGAAGTGCAATCGGTGAAGAGCTGGATTGCCGAGAATGAGGAAAGGAAGGAGATCGGTGTCTCCACCAACCCCGCAGAGGTGCAGACCGTTGCGCAGACGCTTGGAATTGATCTGGAGGCTCAGAGGCTTTACGCTTCATTCGTTGGAAAATCAGTGACAGAGGAATCGGTGAAATCTTCATTGGAGCAAGGCGCCGTCAACATTGTGCCATCGCAGGCATTGACCTTCGAGAAAGACGCTGGAGACAAGATCCCTGCGGGAAAGCTGGTTGCTGCGCGAGCAGTTGCGGACCAGAACACGGGTCTCTACGCCACGACGGTTACAGATGAAAGAGGCGTTCTGCTTGGGTTCGTCTGGAGCAGCGACGAGAGCATTGCGGAGGCGCTGAGGACGGGTACCGGAGTCTACCAGAGCAGGAAGCGAGGCTTGTGGTACAAGGGACAGTCTAGTGGAGATACCCAGGAACTTGTCAGGATTGGTTTTGACTGCGACGGCGACTGCTTGATCTTTGTCGTGAAGCAGAAGGGCAGAGGTATGTGGCTCGCTCCATACTGCAATGCGTAGGAACTTAACACCTCTGTATAGGATTCTGCCACCTTGGCACGGCCAGCTGCTTCGGGCCGTATGCAGGTCTCTCTCACCTCCAAAAGACACTAGAAGCTCGCAAACAAGATGCTCCCGCCGGCTCGTATACCGCCAGGCTTTTCAGTGACCCCAAGCTTGTGGAGGCTAAAATCATGGAGGAAGCGGAGGAGCTGTGCCAGGCAAAGTCGAAGGAGGATATTGCTTTTGAGGCTGCAGACCTGCTGTACTTTGCCCTAACGAAGTGCACTGCCGCTGGGGTCAGCCTGCAGGACATCGAGAGGAACCTTGACCTGAAGAGTTTGAAGGTGAAGAGGAGAAAGGGCGACGCCAAGGGACCCTGGGCCGAAAAGCTCGGTCTGGCGAAGCCTGCAGAGCCAAAGGCTGAGCCTCCTGCTCCAAAGGAGCCGCCTGCTACTAGTGATAATAGCGGTCGTATCGAAATGAAGCGCATTATCACTGCTTCTACCCCGGCTAATGTCGTCAAGGATGCCCTCAAGCGCCCATCTCAGAAGTCTAATGAGACGATCCTTGGCCTGGTCCGCCCTATCATCCAGGACGTCCACGACAACGGAGATGCCGCTGTGCTGAAGTACACCCACAAGTTTGAAAAGGCTACATCGCTGACCTCTCCTGTCCTCCGAGCACCCTTCCCTGAACACCTTATGCAGCTGTCTCCTGAGACTCTCAAGGCCATCGATGTCAGCTTTGACAACATCAAGCGGTTCCACAGTGCCCAGCAAGATAAGCCTCTTGTCTTGGAGACGATGCCGGGTGTGGTCTGCTCGCGCTTTTCGCGACCAATTGAAAGGGTCGGACTCTATATTCCCGGTGGAACCGCTGTTCTTCCTTCAACTGCCCTGATGCTTGGTGTGCCGGCAATGGTGGCAGGATGCAAGAAGATCGTCTTTGCCACTCCTCCTCGATCTGATGGTAGCATCTCTCCGGAGATCGTCTACGTTGCGCACAAGGTAGGCGCAGAGAGTATCGTGCTGGCTGGTGGTGCCCAGGCCGTCGCCGCGCTGGCCTATGGTACCGAGAGCATCACCAAGGTCGACAAGATCCTGGGTCCGGGTAACCAGTTTGTCACTGCAGCCAAGATGATGGTTTCCAACGACACTTCTGCAGGTGTCGGCATTGACATGCCAGCTGGACCCAGTGAAGTCCTCGTCGTGGCAGACAAGCAGGCCAATCCCGCCTTCGTCGCTTCGGATCTGCTGAGCCAGGCAGAGCACGGTGTGGATTCGCAAGTGATTCTCATCGCCGTTGACCTCAACGAGAAGGAACTCGCCGCAATTGAAGAGGAGCTGGATAAGCAGGCCAATACTCTGCCGCGTGTTGACATTGTTAAGGGATCCATCGCGCACTCCGTTACCTTTGTCGTCAAGGACATCGAGGAGGCCATGGAACTCAGCAATGACTACGCCCCTGAACACCTTATCCTCCAGGTGAAGGACGCTGAGAAGGTGGTGGATTTGGTTCAGAACGCTGGTAGTGTATTTATCGGTCCCTGGACTCCCGAGAGTGTCGGTGACTACTCTGCCGGTGTCAACCACTCTTTGCGTAAGTTCCATCCTCTCTAACTATTTACAATTACACCGCTAACTTCTTCCTCTCTAGCAACCTACGGCTACGCTAAGCAATACTCCGGCGTCAACCTCGCCTCGTTCGTTAAGCACATCACGAGCTCCAACCTCACTGCTGACGGTCTGTACGGTCTGTCCACGACCGTGGAACGCCTCGCCGCTGTTGAGGGTCTAGATGCACACAAGAGGGCTGTCAGCATTAGAGTGGCTGCCATGAAGAGAAACCAGGCATAGGCTGTTGTAACATGAGTGATGTTTTGATCTCCGCTCCGAGAGTGTGACTTTTACTTTCCTCTCCTTGTTCCTTGTTTGTAAATGTTACGATTTCCATTATATGCCTTGGTCAGGAATTATTTGGTATTATACATCTACTATTTTCGGTTATATATCTTAACTCAGTATAGAGTATTGTTCTATTTCGGATCAGTAATGACCAGACTGACCAGGGAACTTGCTGGCTGAATGCATATCAAGACAGAATCTTTTGATGGTATCATTGCAGAATGGCTATCTACAGGCCTATGTGTATAACCCAACACCGTGCGCCGTTTTTTTGTCTAAGAGACCCCGATCCAGACTTCGCCATACAAGTCCATAAGAACAGAATGTTAGTGGACAGGAGAACATTATCTCCTATCCGTCCAATATAAAGATAGAATGCATATCATCATCCATAGGCAGGAAAAAAAAGCATCAAACCCCAAGCTCCAGGTTCGATCACTTCTTCCTCTCCCTAATCTTCCACTTGACGCCATTCTTGTTCGTTCCTCCAACTGCATTATCCATCCTACCACGCTGCCAATCCAGCTCTCGCTCCGCAGCGGTGATCTCAGCATATTGTTTCTTCAAAGCTTGCAATTTGTTCCGTCGTACTTCAGCGGCGCGTTTCTTCGCTTTTCGCGCGGCACGCAGCTCGCGGAACGCTTGCATTTCCGCTTCGAGCTGCTTTTTCGACTTCTTTTGCTTTTGGTTCTTGGATAGTTGCTCGAAGGAGTCGTCCTCGTCGTCGTCTTCGTTGAGATTCTGCCCGATTTCTCTCTGCTCTTCCCGACTCTCTGCAAATACGACCTTCTTCGGCTTCCCGTCCTCCTCTTCGTCTTCGAAATCGAAAAAGTCATCCTCTTCATCCGCATCTTTCTGTTTCGTCTGTCCCTCTCCCAGAACCTCCTGGATCCCATCCTGCATCTTCACCTCTTGTTCTAACCGCTCCATCTCGCGACGGATTCGCTCCCCCACCGTTCGGAGATATCCTGCATCTTGCGTCTTGAGCAACTTCACTGCGTCATTGCTGAGTGATTTTCCCGAGTCTCGCGCTCCGTGTCGACCCTGCTTCGCGGAGCGGTCTGAAAGCATTCCAAAGGCGAATTCATCGGGGTTGCGGTCGCGCGCCTTTTCGCGCAGGCGTTGCAGTTTGGCTTTTTTGAGGTTGTAGTCTTTTGCGCGGAGGGAGTAGTCCTATGGATTACTGTTAGTTATGTATTTCAATTTCAGGGAAGGCGTATGCGTGTAGATACAGCTGCAAAAAAAGCAGAGCACTACTCCGAAAACACAGGGAAAAAAAAGGATCTCACCTTGTGCTTCTCCAAAATACCCCATTTCTCGCGACCTTCGAGCTGACCACGCTCGCGGTGCTGGCGCCGCTGAACGGCGTTTCGCATAGACGACATGTTGTGCAGCTGGTTTCTTCAACAGCTCTGGACCAGCCTCAAAAAGAGATCTGTATGAGGGGAAAAATACCTCGGGCCTGGAGTGAAACGAAAGACCCAAAGCCCCACGAATTTCTCTTCTTCCTTCGTGAAGAAAAGACGAAGTGGTTCTCGATGGCGGAGCGAGAGGTGGAGGATCAAGAAAAAAATGGATGGGGTTTCCGCGGAAGCGGAGTTTCGCAACGCAAAGTAAATCAATCTAGTGGGAACGTCCGGCCGAAGTTGATCATTGCTTCACGTCTGCCTTTTGCGAGTCGTCGACAGAGAGGACCACCGCAGTCTGCAATTCCATGCTTCTGGGGGGGATCAATTGGATTCGCGGAAGAAGGGGCTGGATCAAATTATTGTTTATGGTTCTCTGAGATCCTGTCCTCGCGTCCGATATTCGAAGCAAACTCCCGTCTCTCAGATTGAGATAGATCACCAACAGGAATAAATTCCAGGGAACTATATTATATCCATTCTATTTCTTTCCTACAATGGCAACTCCATCCACATCTCCGGGCACATCATCGTCCTCTCCAAGCCCGCAACTCAATATCCGGAACCCTGTCCCTCTCTCCGCGGCGCAAGAACAACAAGTCAAACAGCTCTACTACAAGCGAGTAAGAGGACACTGCGCGAAAGAAATCAAAGGTATACAATACAACCCTCGCCAGTCCCATCCCTACTCTTTGCTCCGTTCTCCATGACCAAATGACAAATCCACTAACAAAACCCTCTACTGCAGAATTCGCCCAATGCGCCGTTAACCGCACCGTGACCGCAACATGGGTGTGCCGCCAGCAACGTCTCGCCATGAACTCGTGCATGCTCGAACACGCGAAGCCCGAAGAGGAAGATCGTGCCAGAGAAGAATGGTTCGCGAAGAGGGAGGAGCGACGTCGGGAGAAAGAATTCGAGGAAGCGAAGGTCGAGAAGAGACGGCAGGAAGTCATTCAGATGATGAGGGAGGATCAGGAGAGGAGAAGGAAGGCGAGGGAGGAGGAGCTGCAGAAGAAGAGATGAGATATGCTGTGATTGTAATGGAGCAGCTTCTCTTCTCTCCTAGATTGGTGGCGGGGAGTTCTCCTGTTCGGGGCTATAGAGTCCGGAATTTCCGAGGCGAAGATGTTGTCTTATCCTGGTCCTCGGTGGCAGAGGTCTGATGATGGCTGAAGAGTTCCAGATGACGAATCCCTTTGAGCTTACGATATCACGGACGCCCTCAGACCTCGCAAGGTTGAGGTGCCGAGGAAGCTCTGAATATTGACTCCGCTACGCATGAAAAAGATGGTGTATATATGTGGAAGGGCGGGATGGACGATCTTGCATGGAACGATGGGGTTCACAGGCGTTATTTCTTTCTACTCTTGCTTCGGGTCTATGGAGTTATGTGTTCTCTCCCAACCTGTCTCTTGCTCGGATTATCTATGTACAGTATAGTCACTCCCGACCAGCTTAAAATTTTTGGTTTCATGCCTGAAAAAATATCGAATAAACCCCCTTCCCGTCCGCAAAAGATATATCCATATCCTGATACATGATGCGTAAGTACATCCTGCCTTGCGCCCTCAACTCCATTGCCCCGAATTGTGCTTTAATAATAGCCCGCCAAATCCAGTCCTGGTCTGTCCAGGTATGGCTGGTCGGAGAAAGGACGAGAAACAGGTCGCGTGTATGTCAAAAAAAAATATCCACGACAGAATCAAACATCTGTCATAGTTTTATCCTCCTCTCCGTCTTCTCCCATGGCAGTATCTTCTCCGAAGATGTCTTCCATCTTGCCGTCGCCCTCATCTTCCCCTTCGCCGTCTTCTTCATCTTGAGCAGCGGCGTTCGCTTCCGCGTTCTGAGCTGGTATGTTCTCCTCAACTTCCTCCTCGCCTTCGCTCTCCCATGCATCCTTCAAGTTCCATCCAGTACCCGACAGACAGAATCTTTCCGGTGGTAACCTCATCCCGCCCATCATGACGCTCGAATAGGCGTTCTGCCGGTTGACGGCAGCATTTGTATCATACCCTCTCTGCGCGCCGGGGAGCGCGATCCGATTCCTTTCCGCTGCGACGTCCATTAAAAATTCCTTCGGCAATCCAGGCTGAAACTGGTAGTGTAACCGCGAGGCGATACTCAGTCGCAGTGCAGGGAGAGTCACTGTCTGAATTTCCGCGCCCGCACGGGGTCCAGTCGCCGAAGGACCCGACTCTCCAGGCATCATGACAGCACCCGCATATCCTTCCGTAGCTAGGTGGACGGCATCTTGTAGCACACTGGATGTATAGCGGTATGCGAAATCGAGGAGCTGAAGAGGGACACGTTCTTGGTATGCCGTCACTCCCTGGGAGGCAAGCAACATGTGGATGAGCCGCGCATCTCTCGGCCGACGCGATTTGCCTGTATCCTGAAGAGAAGTGGCCGGCACTGGTGTTGGCTGGCCCAGAGACTGACTTGATGAGATTGCCGCGTTGGCCTGCGAAGCGGTGTTCGTCGGAGGGTCAGCGGGGGGTGTCAACGGCTGCGTCGCCGCGCCTGAAGCTTGCGTTGGAATGGGAGATGCCATGTCTGATAGAGTAACGGAAGTATAGACGCTGAATTGAGGTCTCGAATGTAACAGGAGCGACAGTTTATCGATACCGCATGGCGTTGCGACGATGCGCGCAATGTCTAACGAATCTCGTCCGGTGAAATCAGAGGGCAAAAACGGAGATAGCGGAGATCGGAGAATCGATACCTGTTGATTATTGACACTGCAGGATCCCTGTGTTAGCGCTCCTCTGAGGAGTTTATGAACTATCGAAATCAGAAAGCTGAAGTTCACGCAAGTCGGAGAGAGCTCGCCGTGAGCCCGCTATTCCGTTTTTGGAAACTAGATTACTGGTCAATCCAGAAGTCACTTACGATCTACAGACAGCTTAAAATAAGTAGCCATATTGGATCATCTACATGAAAGTTGTCTGATCTATGGTATTTTCGGAGAACCTCGTTTATATGACATTATTGCTCATAACACCAAACTCGGAGAAGAGAACCCAAACACCAACCGCGCTCACAATATGCAAGAAAATACCTTCAGAAACAGAAAGTGTAGATCAAATGATGCAGACGCCGGCCATGCAATTATCAAGGGGGACCTCCGATGTTGAGCATCCACAAAAACACGTCGACAACCCGAAACTCGAAAAGCGCGACAATGCACATTGTGGAGACAGATGCGTCTCTATTGAAAGAAGATCAAACTGCTGGGGTATAAAGTCGGTGGTAAAAAAAATCATGCAGGAAGCCTAGCGGATGGGAAGCGTGGACCGATCAACATCGGACGCATCCTTCTCAGAGAGATTCAGTGCAACTCCACCATGCTCAGTGGCATCCTCGTCGTCTGATTCCTCTTCCGTGTCATAAACATCTTCATCCGCGACCGATTCTGCTAGCTGGGAGCCATCGACTGAGTTCCGCGACATGTAAACTTGCTCATCATCTTCCATGTCACTCGCTTCTTCGTCGGTTAGTTCATCCTCCCCCTCTTCCTCTAGCTCGTCCTCGGTATCCGTCGAGGAGAAATCTTCAAGTTCTGGGGGAGGTTCACGCCAGTAGGTGAAGTCTGTACACTCCTCCCCACCTTCCTGAACGAGCATACCGACCGGAGGGAAGAAGTGGTCGACAAGCTCCCTCATCGTGACATAACTGCTCTTGTACTTGTTCAGACTGAGAAGATCGAGGGAAACTTCTGCATTGGAGTTGATGGTGAAAATCCTGCTTGACGGAATGTTCACAGACCGGTAACTTAACGCGTCGGTAAGCCGGTTTCCGAACCCTGCGTAAAAGGGATTCTGCTTTCCCGGGAAAAGACTGAGGATATCTCTGAGGCATGCCATCTTGAATACTTCGGGCTTCCGTAAGTAGATCTCACGCCTCAACGCCGCAATCGTCCGGTCAGGGCTCATGATCACAGGGCCCTTGGGCAATCGATACCCCTCTTGGCAGACACCGTTCAGATAGGCTCGTGTAGAATCAGCCTGTCCAGTCGACCGACTGGTAAGGTACATGATATTGTACCCGTTATTGACAATATCAGTGTACAGCTTCGCGACACCCAGATGAGTCCAGTCACGTCCAATCATGTTCAGGACATGTCCTAGCGCATCAGATCTGCAAGTGGTCGTCAGAAAAGAATAAATAGCAGTTGGTAGTGTAAAGGACACTCACTTCGTGATCGTTCCATCGATGTCGGAGATGACGATTGGCGTCTTGTAGCTCCACAGATACATAGTCGCAGGGCAGGTAGCCTTGTTGACACTAAATGATATGGGATTAGCACCTGGTTGGAGGTTCAATGCCTTCAGTTGATCGCTGGTTAGACGTAAGGTTTTCGCATAGTTGCGATTTTGGTCCGCCGCCGAATCCTGAGTAGGCGTCCGAGGAGGGGTGGGAAATGGAGGCTGGACGTCCGACTGTGCACGATGGTGCCTCGTTGGGGGTGCAGGCTCCGTGAGGCTTCTGTCACTATCACTGTGGTATCCTGGATCCGACACGGCGTCATCGTTTATTCCCGAGTTGGATCGGAACGATCCCATAGCGGCCTGGCAGGTGGCCGCTTGTCTCGCTTCCTTCGCTTCTTCACTGCTGTAGATCCACAGGTTTCCCTTCTCGTCTGCCCCAATAAGGGCGCCAATATCGTAGTTACCTTCCAATTCCTCTGCGAGGATTTTACGTGCAATAATCTCCGCTCGAAGGGCGTTCTCCTCACTACTCTTGTAGCCGGTCATATCAAGCATCAGATCGCCCGTCTCCGTCACATGGGTTGGGATATTTGAACCCGAGAGCTTCTTCGATAGGGCCATTGCGCGCGAAAAGGCCTCCTCGGCTGACAACGGAGGGGGGCTCTGAGAGCGTCGAGATGCATTAGCATCCTCATGGGCGTCCGAGTGCTGTCGAGGAAGGGCTCCCGGAGGAATATATTCTTTGGTGCTAGCATCTTGCAGAGTACTCGTTGCCGCAAGAACATCCTCAGACATCGTGCGCTTTGCGGGTGGTATCTCGTCACCGAATGAGCTCTCACAGGACCTGCTCAAAGCAGCGGCGTCTGGTGATGCTGATGGGGGTGTAACTAGCCCTACCCAGGGTGAGCTAGGAGATCAAAGGACATGCAACCAATGGACAAACTAACCTAGATCGCTGGACACCCGCATGGTCTCTGATAGATGCGGGGGTACCCTGGATTTGTCTAGATCGAGGTATTCAGGCTCTTGGAGCGGAGACGGTTCTCCAGCTGGCGGTTTAGGACTCCCCGTGGGCGACACCAGAGGAGACGTTTGCAACGATTCGGGTACGTCATCTTTCGTTTCAAACACGAAGAAGGCCTCCCCTCCCTCTCCCAATTTCATGGCATAGTCCTGTTGCACCCCATTGACACGGAACTCGACCTGAAAAAGTGGTCAGAAATGCAAACTGGCAGAAACACCCCGTCTCACCGCACCTTCTTCTCGTAGGGCCGTAATAAGGAGAACTTCCCGAAGCGGACGTGGAACGGCGAGCAAGCTAGGGTCCCTGGCACTGGTCAGCATCCTCTATCCTCTGGCAAAGGCATCTCAATCGCGATATCGCCTACCATCTTCCTGCTCGATGACTATCACGTCAATGGCTCCGCTCAAGGTGGCTGGATTGATGGAGTTCCACGTCTTGGAGACGGAGCCGCTGATACTTCGCACGTATTGCATCCCGAGACCGGACGGTTGGAACCGTTACCACCCACGAGAAGCAGTCTCCCTGAATCGATAACGAGAGGAAACGGGGTCAAGATTGTAGGGGAAACGAGCGGAAGTGGATGATGAGGCAGCCAACAAGGACGCATGTGACACCTATCGGACGGAGATCGTCGGCTGTCTCATATCAAAACACCCAGCAGGGTCAAGAACTGGACCAGAGAAGAAATGGTTAAATAAATAAGAAAGGTGACTGTTGAGAAAATTGACCCCAGAACTCGAGCTTTTAGTTACTTTACTTGGAGCTGTTGGGTTCGTTTCCACTTCTCTCAACGCCCAACGCCTCGTGACTTTCAGCCTCGGCGATTCCTTCCTTTGAAGTTTGGCGGGGCAGCAGTTGGAACCGAGACCGCGCTAGTCCCGATGAGGCTAGCACGTGACGTAGATCGAGATCCGCCCGGAGAAAGGAGAAAGTGATCTTCCGCGGTTCCGGGAAACCACGTGATGGACTCCCGCCCGCCAAGACTTTACTTTCCATGGCGGCGCAACAGCAAAAGCAGCATTTCTCAAAAAGAAAGCAGAGGAGCGCATTCCTCTAGCGCCAACACTCTTCAACCTGGCTGCGTTCCACCTGGACGGATGGACCCTCGACGCTGGGATGTATGAGCCGCTGTATCTGTCCTTTGACACCTACCCCAGCGTGGTCCCGCGTGTGAGGGTACGAGGTGTCATGGCTCTATTCCTGGCGGCCACCATCCTATGGGCCCTGGTCTGGTGAGTCGCTGGACTGCTGGACTGCTGGACTGCTCATCACGAAGAGACGAGACTTACTAACTATAGTGTCATAGGCTGCTCTACCGTGCCTGGCAGGTCTGTCAGACTCCAAATGAGGTCCTGGTTGATAAGCTGGGCCTGGATATCCCGCCGGCCCCAGAAGTTACTCTCGAAGAGATTTGCGCACGTGAGATTCGGATTGCCTGGAAACAGCCTGATTTTCAGAACTCGATCCACAAGCACATCGTTCAAATAAATGGAGCGAAAGGTGAGGCGCAGAAGGTCGGGTGTCAGGGAACTCATCCAAAGCTGACCGGACGCAGTAGGAGAAACCAAAAGGGCGGAGACGGCCGTTACCATATCGAACCTAATACCGGGAAATATTTACCACATTTGCGTCTTTGCAGTCAGCGCAGCGAACTTCCAGACCGCAAGTGCCATCCTTCACGTCCGCACGAAACCGGTACCCTTGTCGCAGAGAGAGCAAAATGGTACTACAGGTGGCCCTACGATCCGAGCGTCGATACCCAGATCGACTGCGGTATTGGCCGCACCTTCTGCACCGATTATGGCCCGCGAACACAGCGGTGGCTTACAGTCAAAGCGCAGCGCTGGCGGACGGAAACTCTCACCCGCGGCCACGAGCACCGATACGACCCATGTACAAGCGGATGATCTGCAGAGGCCTCCAGCGAACGAGGATACTGATGAGACCATCGAGCAGCTTGCGGAACGACTAAAGGCGCTACAGCACGAGAACGAAAACGTGGAAAAGCAGATTGCCGATGAGGAAGAGGAGCACAGTGTGTCATTGAAGGAACTGGAGAAACAAAGGGATGAATTGAAACAACGGGTAAGAGAAAAGGATGAGGCTAGTGGCGACCTGAAGAAGCATGTCAATAAGCTCGAGAGCGTGAACCGTACGGTCCAGAGCGAGAAGACCAAACGCGAGCGTCTATTGCAGCAGAAGGAAGCGGAACGCAAGAAACGCAAGGACGATATCGTCAGGTGGAAGGAACAAATCGCTCAAATGGACAAGGATATCAAGCGAGTTAAGGAGGAGAAATCCCGCGTGGAGGAGGGAGCCGCCAAACGGACCGCGGAGATTCGGGGAAAGATCTCCAACGAGCAGGTGGAAATGAAAGGGCTCGACGACGAGATACAAGAGAAGGGCGGTCGGATCAAGAAGCTGGAGGAAGAGAGAAAGAAGCTCCAGGGTGGCGATAGTGAAGATGGAAAGGAGCTGGACCGTATCGACACTGAGCGCGCACGGCAATGGGAAGTCAGGTTGGGCAATCTTCATGCACGATATGCCACCCTAGTCAGTCTTCATGCTCAGGTAAGTATTGATCTTTTGCCATCTTGAAACACTCTGCTAACTGACTGCTCTCAAGGCCCAGCAACAATACCAAGAAGCCCAGGAGCGTCTGAAATGGCTAACCAGTCAACGAACAAACGGCACTGGTCCCTTCACTGCTTTGCCCCCACTGGAACTAGACATGTCCCACGCTGCCGCTATGCGTCGTCCACGCCATCGCAGTTCCCTTCAGAGCAATGTTTCGTCCCCAGTGAACTTCCCAGCTATCGATCCATCCTTTTCCGGTGCCGTGAACTACCATCCTCCCACAACGAGCTCGCCCACGTTCGCTCCCAGTTCGGCATTCTTCAACATCAATAATGGAATGACGATCTCTGGACTCGCGGATCAGTCAGATGCCATTCGAGCTGATTCAGATATATCGCTCAGTAATCCACCCATGAGCCCCCGCGCTGATGCGCTACTACCGTCAGATCTCCTAGGGGATGAAGAGTCCCCGGAACCTCTAGGCGAGGTAAAACACCTGCGATTCCCTGTTGAGCCCATCGGCTCTCAGCTAGAGGATCCGCATCGAAGATCACCCTCACCAGGATCTGCAGAGGAGAAGCCTACCGGCATGTTACCCAGCTCCCATGAAAATCTAGACGGATCCCGTGAGAACGATGTTCAACCCAGTGCAGCTCCTGAGGAAGGGCCCCATAGTGGGGTACAGAGTGCATCAAGGAGGCTCTCGGGCCTGTTTGGGTTCCATCGCCAGCGTGGAAAGACACTGGCAGATGGACCACCTGCTCTTGGGAGTCTGAAACCCGGCCAAAGTCAGTCGTTCCCCCGGGACGTCGATGAGATAGACCCTATTGGGTCCAGACGTCGAAGATTAAGCTACACAGGCAACTGGCCAATCCCATTTCCGCGGAGTAACACAGTAACTGTGACCGCGGACAGTTCCTCAGACCATCTATCTTCCCGCAGGGCTGCCTTCACAAACCTCTTCTCCTCCAGCAAAGTAGGCTCTGGCAGCACAGGCGATCTTTTCAAGTCCACGGAACGCTCAGATGCCAACACTGGGTACAATCAATTCAGTCCCACACATGATCCGATTGATCCCTCCTCGATTCTTGGAACTGTACGACGCGGGTCCCTCTCCCCGCAGCCATCCTCCACATTTTCATTCGATCACCAGTTGCCGCATCCGTCCACAGATAATCGGCATTTTGGCTGGCCCACTGCTGAGAAAGTAAGTCACCGAATAAGCCCTCTCGGCTTCGGATGGGCATCACCTGCAACCTGGTCGAGGACGCAGTCCCGGAGGCCTTCTACCCAATACGGTTCTTCGAGTCATCTACCGCTAGGTCTCACGGGGGAGCCTGATTTCTTGCAGACTTCTTTTGAGAAACATCGTCCTTTGCAAGCGCCTATTGGCACTCGGCCGTCGTCCTCTCATCGACCGGTTACTCCGAAGCTGAACCCAGCGGCGCCGTCTTTCAGAACACTTTTTAGCAAGAAATCGGAGAAGGACAAGGATAAAGAGAAGGATCCTGAATTCGATTTACCCTTTGACCCAACCTCGGATGATGGTTGGTCTCCTTCAGAACCTCGCCGTTCAAGAGATGGCCGATCTGTAACTAATTCCGCCACTGAATCTTACGAGTCACTGGAGCGCATGCCATCCGAGACTCCGTCTGATACTGTGAATTCGAAAGAATCATTCATCCAGAAGATCACGCGGAAGGGCAGCTCCGGCAAATTCAATCTTTCATGGAAAGACCGCTCCGGTCTTTTCTCGAAGAAGGGCGATTCCTCTCAAGGTGACATTGACGAGGATGCTGGCAGTGAAGCCCAGCTTGGAAAGAGTGTCGACAGTATTGCGTCTAGCATTCATTCGGCTGATAAGTCATCCCGGAGTAGCCTGGGCTTCTTTAGCAGGAAGTCCAAGAAATCCGAAAAGTCTGTCGGTGAGGAGAGTGAAAAAGCTGGCGAGACAGGTGATGAGGAACCTGCCGAAGAGGTCTCGACATCTGTGTAAGCGAGGGAAGACGGTCTGCATTTTGCATCTGGAGGAGTCCCTATTAGCATTCGTTTACCGGAGTTCTTAGTGTTTCCATTTCTAGCGTCCAACACAATCGTTTAGAAACGAAGATTACGTTTCTTACTTTTCATAAACTCCTTTTGGTTCAAGTAGTAGCTTGGTGTTTCCTCTTAGCTGCCTAGATGGATTTCGTAACTCCACACATCTCATTCTCTCGCGCCCAAACACAACACCAGCATCCATTAGCCTGAACGGCGCTCCCTACCAACGCTGTTGTTTCCGCCCCCAAAGGTCCCTCGGCGCTTACAGTGAAGAAAAGGGACCAATAAAAGTCAACTCAAAGATGTTCAAGTTTCAGATCCTCGAACCTGGAGATATGTTTCGCCCTATCGATGCAGGAAGCCCTAATTGTCAATTAGGGGATGTTACCGCTTTAAGGATTGAAGTGTCGATTCGAAGCGCCGTCAAATATGCCTTGGACATCTTCCACGCATAATAAGGGAGATGGCTCTGTCTTTCTTCGATCTTAATCACTATGTTTCCTTGATCTTCCATAAATCGAGGTCTATATACCTCATGAACTCACGAAATGGCACAGGCGCAAAAAGAGGTAGTGAATGATGATGGACTATATGTCGTTCAGCCGGGCCTGGAACCTGTGGTGCACTATCCAGCGCAGGGAAATGTCATCCCGATTATAGGAACATATGAGTCTGCGCCTAACGAATCGAGGATATGTGGTCTACACAAAGTGACTTTCTGGCTTGTTATGGTTGTAACGGGGCTTGCTGTGAGTGTGGTTGGTGTCGCTGTTGGATTGGGAATCGGCATTGAGAAGGCTCAGAGTAGTGGTATGTCTGAGTTATAATCGAGAGCAATCGGAACTGGATATGCTAACTCTTCTTCTCCAGGATCTCATTCTACATCCACACTTTCAGCGACATCTACACTATCGCTGTCATTTTCAACTACAGCGCCATCTTCCACTACAGCGCTATTTTCAACTACAGCGCCAACTGCTTCTAACACCACCACGGCTACACTAGCACCATCCACATCATCCACCTCATCAGCAGCATCGAGCACTGCAACTGTATCGTCTACCTGCCCCGATGGCAATAACACAGTCACTAAGAAGAGTCTCGGGTCAATGAGCTACCGCATCCTCTGCGACTCCGACTTCAGCGGAAGCGGGAAAGAAACATTATCGTCAATAGTCCTATCTTCGTTCGCCGATTGTTTATCACTGTGCAACACGATGAATTATTTTCAGGGTCGGACGGATGTTGGCTGTACGTATAACTTCGCGGGAACGGGGACGCAGACGCCGGGGACTTGTTGGTGTTTGGGAGGGACGAATAAGACAGTTGTGGAAAATGTAGGGAATGAGGTGGCTGTGCCATTGTGAAGAAAGTATTTGCTTGATTTCTTATGGCATTGATGTGTTTCATGTGATACAATTTAGGAGTATATTGAATTTTGGACATAAACATTGAGTCTTGAGGTGGTTCTGTATAGAATATTTCTGTGAAATCAAATATTTAAAAAAAAAAAAAAAAAAAAA